>CM031952.1:3805162-4075162 GCA_018749465.1 Paracanthobrama guichenoti | reverse complement strand
ATCTTTAGTTGATTGGAACTTCTTAATTATTGCCCTGAAAGTGGAAATGGGGATTTTCAATGCTTTAGCTATTTTCCTACAGCCACTTTCTATTTTGTGAAGCTCGACAATCTTTTGCTGTACATCAGAACTATAATCTTTGGTTTTACTCATTCTGATGGATGACTTTGTTGCCTCATATTTATGCTCCTGTGGAACAATTTCATGCTCATAGTCACCCTAAATTTTTTTATATTAATGTGAATAATATACTTAAGAGATATTTTACCAATAATTGTGGCCAATGTGTTTTGGAGAAAAACATTTATTTCATAATGGTTTTTTTTTTTTTTTTCTGAACTTTCCATTCTTTTACTTCAATGAAAGGTTAGATTTTTGTGAATAATGATAATGATAGATCAAAAGGATAAACAATGCTTTGATAATATTTACCAGGGGTGCCAATAATTTTGACCACCACTGTATATACTTTATATAATAGGATGTGTGTGTGAGTGAGCTAAGTTGCTAGTGAAGCGCTTTAGTTCACGGGTTTTCAGCTCAAGTGGTTCAGTACTACAGTATGAGTGGATTATGTGAAGGAATTTACTACATTTTTTTTGTTTTGTTTTTTGTAAAAACATGGTTAGTGCACTTTTTCTTCACATTTTTATTATAGTCATGGTAAAGTACATCCTTGTTTTTTTTTTTGTTTTGCTTTGTCTTCTTTATAAGTATAAGCCACCAGACATTTCCATCAGTAATTTTGTTGTTGATACTATACCACTGATTACTATTCTCCTCGATCCTCTTGATTCCTTTATTGTGTATAGGACTTTTTGCTACACGCCTCATTCTTTCTCCTAGTGTCTCTCCTTGTGTGATGATGGGGTCTCCTTGGGGGCCTAAGGCTCTGTTTGTACTGATGGAAGGAGAAAGGGCCAAGGACAACATTCGAGAGCACTGGTGTTTACAAATTCTCTTCCAGAGCTCCATGGGGCAAATCCCACATTTCCTAGTTTCCTTTTCTAATCCATCCTCCTTGTTTCCCTGTTTCGTGTGGCTGTGTGCCCTGAGAAGAGACACACTCACACTCCACTCCACACTTCACAAACACTTCTACTCAACAAGCCTCCCTTTGCCGATGACATATAACAAGTGCTATTAATCCATTTCAGTTTAATTAATTGCATTTATATACCAATATTTGCTGAGAAAAGCCCTGAAATTTAAAGGCTCCTTATTATGCTTTTACAAAATTACCTTTCATGCAGTGTATAAAAGCAGTTTGCGAATGTAAAAGGTCTGTAAAGTGTTAAATATCAAAGTGCTCCCAAATGAAAGAATCAATTCTTTCACTGACCACAAACAACATCTACTTTGACCCACCCTCAAACATTGTAGTTCGTTCGTATTATGTACATGCTATGAAGATGCTGTTTTCTGCGTTGCAAAAGAAACACTCTTTCTTTGTGAACACTTCCAAAGGATAAAGCGATGAAAAGAGCCAGTGGTTAAAATTACCACAGCAGTATAACCTTTTGTTGTGTTCCTGTTTCAAAAAGTGGGTGGGACGTGTGTGGGGGTTTGGGGGTATATCTGATATAAAATATGTACAATAACAAGAATATTAAGATGTCCAGAAATCAATTTCAATAGTAGCCTACATTGGGTTTAATTTATTGATATAGAACTCATGTTTAATGTGATAGTTTCGTTCTTGCATCTGAACACAATATATCGTTAGTGCAGAGATTCATAGATTGCATAGATTCATGAAATATGTTTGTATTCCCTAATGGTGTTGTTAGGGGTTAACAGTTTATGACCCAAGACTAGTAGTGAAAAATGAAGACCAAGCGTCACAAGTGCAATTAATTAAAGAAAGATTTACTGAAGAATAGTTTGCAGTTTCATCAGCAGAAGCCAGCTTCAAGTCTCACGAGGAGTTTGTAGGCCGCGCTCCCTCTCTGCCGGTCTCGTTGTATCGTACATACAGTTCTACTGTTTTCAAGGTCTATCCACGTCATTACTGCAAGGTGGATGATTCTGATTGGCTCAGAGAAAATTAACAGTCATGGTAAATTTCCACACATTGTCAGTTAATCAGATGCATGTGTCCATAGAGCACGTGTTGACGCTTTCACCCCGGAATTAGGCACGTAGTGACCTTCCAGATCTGGAGCAGGCGCCAGCTTGCCTGGAACAACAAGTCCACCCCATCTTAGGATGCCCATTGTACACCTTCTCAACACTGATCTGTAACACAGAATATTGCGCACATACACAGATAAACAGTTTCTCCAAGGTTGGAGTTGATTGAGCTCTGGCTCGAACCAGAAAGTTTCCCAAAACATACAGATAACATGTGCTTTCTCTCAGTGAGAGGTACAGACAGCAGTACAGGCAATATTCATCTGGATTCTTTAGTGTTTCAGTAAAAGGAAATATAAAATGAATAAAATACAATAAAAATTAAAGACAAATCCATATTTTATCTCCGGAAGCCGGGCTAAGTGAGCAAGCACTGTTACTGCACTCCTGACATGTTAGGGGTGCGTGATCCCTCCAAAATCCAAACACACGACAACATGGTGCTATCAAGTGTTTAGCAACACATCACACATCCCTAGGCCAGACCCTCAGTCACTCCTCAGAGACCAAACACAAACTTTAGAAAACAAAAGAAGAACAAACAATCAGTGGTTCTATTGATTAAGTAAAATCATAACTGGAAAGAAACATTATAATAATATAGGAAGATAAATATTAAGGTTTTGATTATGAATTTAATTAGGATATATATACGTATATTGAAGCGGCAGTGGATTTCAGAATCCCCCTTTCAGTGTAGTGGCAGAACTTTTGTTAAGCTTGTCAGAGGTTCTGCGTTCTAACCTGCCCTCGTATAGTAGAAATTTAGATATGGTAAAGGACGTTTAGTTTCCGACACACACTGTAAGTGGTAGACCAATCACAACAGGCTGGGCTATCTGACCAATCAGAGCAGAGTAGACTCTCGGAAAGGAGTTGTTTAGAGAGACTGAACCTTCGAACAAGTCATTTTAGACTCTTTGAGAAATGATGTGATGTGCAATATATATTATGAAAAAAAAAGTGTTTTTTTTTTTTTTGGTGCATGTAAACCTATTATAAGAGACCTTCAAAACAATATTAGTAAAATAGCATAACAGGGGCACTTTAAAACATTATATTATTATGGCAGACAAGTGAATCATTGAATAGACAAAAGGTGGCTTTAAATGTAATTTTTTTTAAATACTGTTTGTTATAGTTCCTAATCAGGTAGACTTAAGTTTTTCATTGTTTGTCTATTTAAACATAGGTCAGATGAATGCAAAGACATTTTTATCAACTCATGCCATGAATACCAAATTTATACTACATTTTAAGAGGAAAAACGCACTGAGACCCCATGAATTCTCTTCCATTAACTAAATTAACACATTAAATTGACAGCCCTGCATATAACACATTCCCATTCTCCTTCTTGACTTTATGTGTATGTGAAATGCCTCATTTCCCTCCCTGGAATAATTGATTTAACAAATAGACGTTTGTATTTGGTTGGCGGAAGAAGTGACAGGGTGAGAGGAAGTGAGCCGCGAGCCAGAGAGATTAATTAAGCTACAAAGTCTTCCTGATGGAAATTAAACATGTCTAACAAACCTGGCACTTACTTTCTAAGTTCAGCATCTTTAACACTTATCCAAAGTGGGCTAAGAGAGAGAGAAACATCTTTTTAACATGTTCAGACAAAATAAAATGTAAAATTATAGTTTACCCCAAATTTAAATTTCACGATGCTTTACATTTGTATGACTTTGTTTCTTCTGTGGGACTCAAAAGAAGAAATTTTAAAAAATGAAAGCAAGGACCCAAACATTGGACCGCATTGACTTTCATTGTGGAAAAAAAAAAAAACCCTCTAAAGTTCTTTAAAATATCTTCCTTTTGGCTTCCACAGAAGAAAGTCATGCAGGTTTGGATCGACATGAGGGCGAGTGACTGATTTTAATTTTTAATTTGGGTGAATTATCCCTTTAAGTAGCTAGGCTGTTGCATCATGGATATTGTCTGCCTGGTAATCGTTTTAAAAAAGTAATAGTGCACCTTTTACATGATTTGAGAGGTCTTCTATGGGTCGAG
Organism: Paracanthobrama guichenoti; assembly: GCA_018749465.1. Classification (NCBI taxonomy): domain Eukaryota; kingdom Metazoa; phylum Chordata; class Actinopteri; order Cypriniformes; family Gobionidae; genus Paracanthobrama; species Paracanthobrama guichenoti. Next base: position 4,071,013 of record CM031952.1, on the reverse strand, counting down.
TTACATATTAAAGTTTAATACTTAGGCATCCCGCTAAGTATGCACAATTATAATACTTTTGCTTGCCTTAGTAGTTAAAATGAATAAAGATCCATTTGAAACAAAACAGTCTCCACATTAAGTGCACACGTGAGCAGGTTAAACTACACACCTAAATATCACCTAAATATATAAACAGAGCAGCGGAACCTGCACAAACTAGATTACATTAAAATGTATGTCCGCATAAAAGAACCTTTGTGCTTAATGAAGGGATCCTTCTGCTTGATGCAGCAGCCTTTTGCATAGCAAGCTGTAGGCTAACCCATTCCCACAGGAGCTGGTCTGAATCGCTAAAATGCTGGGAGAGAATCCATGAATGCCGGATTCTTTACATACTACGCGCATGGGGACACTGTGGCCTTTTGTGCATACCGATAAGATTTGGGACAAAACAGCATAGCGCTCATTTAAGTCACGTACCGAAAATGCATTTACGTGAGTGTCGGCTAGGTGAATTAAGGGTGAGAGAGAGCAAGAAGCGCTCGTCTGGTTAAATTTATTACTTTGATCACTCAGTGGTTGCCCTCGTTTAGTAGTTCTTGGCGATTGGCTGCACGCTCCAATCCACCGCATTTCATTATAATTCAAAGGGATGATTGGAAGCTGAGCTCTTCCTCTTCAGACTAAATCAATAAGCCAAAATAAATAAATAAATGCTCACTTCTCTGCCTCCTCACGGAGCGATATTTATTTTCCCGCTTAAGACGCCTCGCAAACATGAGTCACTCCACTGCAAACACACTCACATGGGCAAAATACAAAGCAGACTTTTTGTGACCTTAATAACAGGTTTAACAGAAATTTCTTATCACTTAATGCATTTCTGATTGCTGTGTGCATGTGGGTGTCTTTGGCGTTTTGTTTGTGTGTGTGTGTGTGTGTGTGTGTGTGTGTGTGTGTGTGTGTGTGTAGGTCCACAACAGCAATCCATGCTCTTTTAAAGTCACAATATGTAAGATTTTTAGATTAAAATATCCAAAAATCACTAGAGCAATGTTAGATATTTTGTTGACCTGTGTACTTACAACAAACGTTTCCAACAATTTATAAATCCAGAGAAATCAGCTATTTTAACCAGCAACCGTGTCCTTGCGTCACCTGTTAATGACGTCATATCCACGCTACCCTTGATTTCCATAGAAACCATGGAAACACCAAAGCCGCTTTAATATAGTACGTATTTTATTAGACAGGCAAGCAACTGTTTGGATATACATTTATCAACAGAAAATTGTTATACAGCGCAAAATTGTTTGAATCGCTTTTCTTGATTCACCGCGAGTACCGTGCCTCAGAGACAACACTATTTTGTCAAGTGGATAATAAGGATGTCACAAGTACCAGTACTTCGGTACAAAGTCAGTACTGAAATGTCAGTACCAATGCGTTCAGTCGCTTCTGTGTTCATCTAAGCGCAGGGCTCCAGACTGTAGCCGAATATATATACTAGTGTCTGTGAATATTAAACTGCAAAGTACTATTTAAATATTACTCCTGCATGTTCTGTGTCTCTGTATGAATGACGGATGTGCACGCGTGACACTCGCTCGCTATCTTTGTAGTCTCTGCCGTGTGTCACTATATGAGGACACGGACGCATAAACCGTCACTTCATGAGAATTTACCGTTTCATTTGAGAAAACTGTAATATCATGAACACAGACACTCAAAGGTCTTCACGGCAACCCGTCAAAATAAAAGCTTGGTTTAACGTGAAGAAACTGACCGAATATATTAGGCTACTGTTGTATAGTAGATTTAGCTACGTCTCTGTGTAATAATACGCCTCTACTACTAATAATAATAATTATGCCTAGATCATTGCTTATTTTTCACTTGATTTTTCGTTTTTTTAACAATGTTTAGTTTTAAACAGCATACAGCCTTTAAATGTTTATGTATTATTTACTTATAATGATTATCATCATAAATAATAAACTCATTGAATTTAATTAAATTTAAAAAAAAGTAGTTAAATAAAAATAAAAACATTCTGCTGTGGTACCGAAATTGGTACCGAGTAAATGTTTTATGGTATTGGTACCGACTACTGGAATTTTGGTAATGTGACATCCCTAGTGGCTAACATAGCATAATCAGAGAGAGCTTTCTCCATCATACAATATATTTTAAAATTAATTGCATGTCATTTAGCAACAGTCCTTTAGTTTTATTAATAAGATATTCTAATCGATTTCAGATTACTGCTAAAAGCAGCAAGTCTCTCATGACAGCCACTGAGCGAAGGCACAGAGTAACGTTATCATGCACAATGAAAAGAGCGGAAGCGGCCGACTGCAGAATAAGCATAATAAAAGTCACCTTTATTAATATAGCTCTTTTTACAATGCAGATCGTTTCAATGCAGCTTCACAGTGGCAGCAGAAAAATAATGCAACAGATTTGATTCGGCTGTACAGCCGCTCTGAAGAAAACTGTGATGTCATCCAGCTCCGTTTAGTTCTCATATAGTGTCAATGCGGGCAGATCGGTAATATAGTTGAATATTTAGTGTCCCCAACTAAGCAAGCCAAAAGCCAAGGGCAACAGTGGCGACGGTGGCAAGTAACCAAAACTCCATCAGGTGACCATAATGGAGAAAAAAAACCTTGGGAGAAACCAGGCTCTGTCGTGGGTCCAGTTGTCCTCTAGCCAACGAACAAATAGTGTATGATTATGATTCAGGCAACATTGAATGTTCCGATCTAATATGACTTCGGACTTGTAGAATATTTGTCCAGTTCCATCTGGTTGAAGATCGGAGTCATCACACCGGAGACGGGTTTGTTGAGGATCAGTGCCACTGGATGTTGTGTCGATGAGGTCTTCACAGAGGAGAGTCTAGTAGACACGGTCTCTGCAGACACTTCAGGGCTGTGTTCATACCACCGTAACGTTAATAAAACTTTAATACATTTGCTCATTCATGAACATGATTTCTGCCCGAGTCCGCGGGTTTCCTTTCGGCGAAACTTAAACACCGTGCCTTTAAACTAGCCATTAGTATGTGCTCAGGAGCATCTGTGTTTTTTGAAGAGGCACCAGGGGCTGTCCTGGCACTGGTGTCCTATGCAAAAAAAAAAAAAAATTTAAAATAAATTATAATAATAAATTGTGGATAAAAACATATTTTAAATATACTTCACAAATAAATTGTCACTTGGGTTCCCCTGGGTGGATTCTTGCCCCTGGAAGAGAGTTATTGTATCCCAGTAGTCTTACCCCATTTTCTACTTCATCTCATATAATCACCAATTATATGAGATAAAGACAGTAAAATCAACAGCTTAATAAAAGCAGTTTTTAGCAGACATGTTGAGATCACGTCCAGTCAAATACTTCTAGCTTTGTTTCAGTAAATAAATAAATCCCCCTCTTTTCGGCCCTTTTGCTCATTGAATAAATTGATCATGGCTTAAATTTCTAGTCAAGTCAAGATTTGCTTTTTAATGCACATTTAAAAACAAAGGTATTAGTACCTGAAAAACGTTGTATGATGTTGCATCCATGCCACTAGATGTCAGTAGTCCAAGTGGACTGCCATATTAGTACAAATAAACAAAGCAAAACTGCAGTTGAACTTGACAGTCAGCAATCATTATACAGATTTTTATGAGGTTTTGATTTACTTGAATTAAATCAGCAATTACTTCCTTAGATACCTGAAATGGTAAAAATGTATTTTTGACTCACAGAACCAAACGGGACTGAGTAGTGCTATCAGAAGGGCATTTCAGCTGTTTTATGATAATATCACTCCACTACATCATCTTTGAATCGCTGTTTGTGTTAGTGATGAGCGCTATGCGAAGAGTGAGATATCACAATCATCTGAGACGCTGTTAGCAGCTGAAGAGATGCGGATCCTCTTCGCTCAGGTTATCATTCCTACTTACCCCAGTAAAAGAGCAAAGTTTCTTTCTCTTGCTTTTATTAAAACTGTCAGAAGCGAGTGAGAACTGTCTGTCAAGGTAGGACATGCAAGTTACAAACATTCAATGGGAAATTGTGTGTAAAAATTGCAATCTTTTGATGGTAAAGCCTTAGAAAGAGGCTATGGCTAGCTGCCCTTATATGGAAAAGTAGCATGATGACGGTGATCTACTATAAGTGTAACAGTTGTAAACTTTAAGTGCTCAACTAGGTTTCTCATTTGTACTGCATCTGTACTACAAGTGAACTAATAAGTAGTTTACTGTTTAATACAAGTAGTAATATTTTTTGTTGTTTATGAAAATACACTTTGAAGTATACTCTCAGTAAACTACTAGTTTAACACTTGAATGTGGGTAAGTTTCAAAAAGAAAGGCAACATTTTAAACAAAAAGTTGAGAAAATCGCATTTGATCAGATACGGAATGACAATCAAAACACAGATGGAATAGATGGAGTCCATCAACAGCCGAAAGCTTCACAGTCGTTTCCTCTTCGTGGGCTTAACATTTCATTCAGTAACAGTAGGCAGTTTTGATTTACATGCTGTTTAATGTTTGATGATCACGTCATTTTACATTTACGTGAGCATCTATCACTTCTTCTTCTCCTGTATTTTGATCAGGAGATTTCGACCTACACTCACCTAAAGGATTATTAGGAACACCTGTTCAATTTCTCATTAATGCAATTATCTAATCAACCAATCACATGGCAGTTGCTTCAATGCATTTAGGGGTGTGGTCCTGGTCAAGACAATCTCCTGAACTCCAAACTGAATGTCAGAATGGGAAAGAAAGGTGATTTAAGCAATTTTGAGCGCATGGTTGTTGGTGCCAGACGGGCCGGTCTGAGTATTTCACAATCTGCTCAGTTACTGGGATTTTCACGCACAACCATTTCTAGGGTTTACAAAGAATGGTGTGAAAAGGGAAAAACATCCAGTATGCGGCAGTCCTGTGGGTGAAAATGCCTTGTTGATGCTAGAGGTCAGAGGAGAATGGGCCGACTGATTCAAGCTGATAGAAGAGCAACTTTGACTGAAATAACCACTCGTTACAACCGAGGTATGCAGCAAAGCATTTGTGAAGCCACAACACGCACAACCTTGAGGTGGATGGGCTACAACAGCAGAAGACCCCACCGGGTACCACTCCACTACAAATAGGAAAAAGAGGCTACAATTTGCACGAGCTCACCAAAATTGGACAGTTGAAGACTGGAAAAATGTCTCGCCCTGGGTGTGCATCCCACAAATCTCCATCAATTGCAAGATGCTATCCTATCAATATGGGCCAACATTTCTAAAGAATGCTTTCAGCACCTTGTTGAATCAATGCCACGTAGAATCAAACACAGTATTAGTATGGTGTTCCTAATAATCCTTTAGGTGAGTGTAGAAGATGTGTCATAGTGCCCCCTACCGTATAAGAGTGAAAACATAGATTTGAAGTAAATTCCTATGTACACTACCAGCGGGCTAGCCTACACAAAAATTCAGATATGCAGAATTAGGAAGAGCTCTGTTTTCTATCAATATTCTAATCAATATTTTTAAACATTGTAAGTTTAATAAGACTATGTAAACCTATGTAAAAAAAAAAAAAAAAAAAAAGTATATTTAATAGGCTACTCAGTCATAAGATTAAACACAATTACAAGCCAAGTATACTTTGAATACTTAATTAATACTTACCTTAATACTTTTAAGTATATCTCGATCAAAAGATTGAGCACAGACTTTTCTGTCAGTCAAGTATACTTAAGAACAATTTTAAAGGAACACAGCAAATTTTTGGGACTTTAGATTATTTACCGTATCCCCCAGAGTTGGATAAGTCCATACATACTGTTTTTATCTGTCTGATGCACCCACTGCTAGCCTATTTTAGCACAAAGACTGTAATAATCCAGGAACTTTGCTGCCGTACCATGACATTACACAGCGCCTGAAAACAGGCTAACTTCTGTCAACATAACCAACGTGACAACCTGCTTGCACAGAGAGCTTGCTGGGGACTATTTTCTGGCACTGCGTAATATCATCACGCTGCTGCACCCATGGTACGGCAGCAAAGTTGCTGGATTATTACGCAGGAATGAGAGAATAGTCCCTACCCATATCGGTCTAGAAAATTGCAACTTTTCATTTTCCGTCGGCCTTAGTACACAATGTAACTATACACATCACAACATGTAAATAGGAAAATGTTGGCGTTATTTTGTCACTTATTGAGCAGTAGGCTAGCTGGAGCTGTTTACCTCCAGTCTTTGTGCTAAGCTAGGCTAGCGGTGAGTGCGTCAGACAGAGTTATGGGATGCACAGAGATAAAAATGGTATGTATGGACTTCTCTAACTCTGGGGGATAAGGTGAATAAGCTCAAGTCCCAAAAAGTCAGCGTGTTCCTTTAAGTATATTTCTGAGAAATATATAAAAAGTAGACTGAAAGTATACATTATTATTTTTAGTTTAAAAGAAGAATACTAATAGAACATTTGAATTAAATAATTTTTCAAAAGGGTGGCTAGGAAGCTAATTTGTCGATATTATTTGTTATACATGTTTACAGATTCTAACTTTTCGTTATATGCTTTTTAATGCGTGAAAGAAAGAATAAGTCTATATTGTGATTGTTAGTGATAATGAGTAACAAAGCTAACTGCATAAAATGTGAGTCTTACATGTCGTTTTGTGGCCCAAGTTGAGTTTAAAGTGCATATGAACTGGAAGTTGTCACTTTATTCAATATTCTGTTTCACTTTGAAATGCGTCACAATACTGAAGCAGAGGATGGGCTGTTAATGTTCTGCCCTAGCTCTCAAACTGACGTCCTCAGAGAAGGAACACCATTCCAAAGGGGAAGCAAGTTTTCAGACTCTGAATAAAAAATATGAAGACAAACTATTTTTTTTTTCTGTGGATTTACTCACACGGATGAATTGTTTACCACAAGATTAGCAATGCACACTAACAAAGTAAATTTTGATTTGAAGCAAACTTTAGGTGAGAAAGACATTGTGGGAACTGATCTTTACAGAACTGTCACCTTTGTGATCTGTTATCGAGGCCACTGTCTTGTTCTTTGAGACCTTTAGCTAAGTTTTAGTCAGACTGTGCATGCAAAGAGCTCAGACAGATTGATGGACAAAGAGTGAAAGAGCGTGTAAGAGAGACAGAGAAGAGTAGAGCTGACTGAAAATCCTCTCACAAACACAGCACCAGGTCATTAATCATTGTCTGTTAGGCCACGACCTCAAAAAACCTGCATACTTTACATAGAACTAGAAGTTAACCGCCTATGTCTGTCAGGATTCAGAGAGCCAACTGTCCTCTCCTGTCCTTCTCAAGTTTGTCCTATTATTAGGAGGATAAGGAAGTACAGTACTTTTGTTCAAAATGAACAAAATTTAAACAATGAGTCAATACATCATCAATCCTTCTTCCAAAACATGTTTTTGTCTTACCCTGACAAAAATATTTTAGACCCGTTGGCATGGTTTTCTTGAGAAATTGCGTACAAACGTCACTCGCCCGTGTGTCTGATCATATCTGTAATTCTGTAAAAGTTGCTCCAGCTACTTTGAGGCGTGTATGGAGTGGGAGTGGCATAGGTTAGTTGTCACAACGAGTGAGAAAGGTTGACATGGATCGGGTAAATCTCGAACCTCTGGGGAAATCACCTGTTTAAAAAGAAAACACCCCAGAACAAAGGAGAGTCTGCTGGCAAAAAGAGAATGTACATGGTCTGCAACAATGCTTGGGTAGGTGGTACGTGTCAAAGTAACATCTGCATGGATGGCGGGACCCAAGGTTTCCCAGCAAAACATTGCCCAAAGCATCACACTGCCTCCGCCGGCTTGACTACTTAGCATAGTGCATCCTGGTGCCATGTGTTCGCCAAGTAAGCGACTCTCCCGCACCCAGCCATCCACATGATGTAAAAGAAAATGTGATTCATCAGACCAGGCCACCTTTTTCCATTGCTCCGTGGTCCAGTTCTGATGCTCACGTGCCCACTGTTGGCTCTTTAGGCTGTGGACAGGGGTCAGCATGGGCACCCTGACTGATCTGCGGCTATGCAGCACCATACGCAACAAACTGTGATGCACTGTGTATTCTGACACCTTTCTAACAGAACCAGCATTAACTTCTTGAGCAATTTGAGCTACAGTAGTTTGTCTGTTTGATCGGACCACACTGGCCAGCCTTCACTCCCCACGTGCATCAATTAACTCCAACATTGCGTGATACTATTTCAAAGTGATTTCTGTTATTTTGACAGACAATAAATTGTATTTACCTGTGAAAACAAACCTAGAAAGAGACAAGGAATCAAAGAGAAAAAAACAGATTTTTCGTGCATTCCAGTGAATTATTAATGTGATATTGGGAGAACAGACCACAAATGTGCAGTATATGTTGTCCTTTTGCATACTATTATAGCAGAATGCAAAGAGGAAAAAGAAAATAGTCATGATGAAAAGAATGCACCGACTGAAAAGAGCTCTTGACATAGATGTTCTTGTTATAATGTCACGTTAAAATACTGAATGATGTCTGAAAATAAAACATGAAGGAAAATTGACAGCTCCTGTCAAGCTTGTGGATAAGTTTTTTTTTGTAGGGCAACCTTATGATTTTAAATTATTTGTTTCAGTCTTTTTGAATGGAAGTTCCCCAAAACCGGAAGTGCCACCCATAATTAAAAACGCAGTAGGCTCGTCAGGAATAAGGTGGATAGCGTACCTTTAAATCTAAGTTCTAGGTTTTTTTTAGCCAATCAACTTAGCTCTAAATGCCATGTGACTAATCATTCTAGAGCTGCAGGATGATGTCATGACCATGCTGATTGGCTGATGGCAACTACAAGAATGCACACAGCTTGTGAGTTGTGATGTCAAAGGCAGCAGACAGGAAAAATGTAAATCCATTTCACATTTTTACAAGCCTTAAAAAAAATGAAAACTGAACACATCTACTACAATTCACAAGTTTGTTTGCCCATATCTTTAAGCTATTAAGGCTACACGGATTTGGCTTGCTGTCCGCAGTGCAGGGGATCGAGGAAGCAGCTTCATCTCAAGCTGAGATATAGCCCCCAGTGGGACTACTAATGCTTGAAAGATGAGTATGGTAGCAAGATGCCTAAATTATGTTGGTGGAGTTGGGGAGGTGGAGGGATGCCAAAACAGCTGATGCCAGAGCAAGGTGAGCGGTTGCTTATATACCTGAGAATAATTTCCCCAGATAATATTTCAGCAATCAAGTCATGTGTGTTTTCTATCAGCTGTTTAAAATCGGAACCGATGCCAAATTCCCGAATGAATCATGCTTTTGATCTAATCGTGGTGTGCCTAAAGTTCAGATTTATGCTCTGAATAGTTTGCAGTGGTTTCTCACATTTTAATATTAACTGGATGCTTAAGTCATAAAATAAAGATGCTACTTCAGTGTGTTACAGCATCTACATGGACTAACTGGAAAAGCTAACTAGCTAAACCTTGAGTTCTAACCCTTTTTTGCTACTTGCTATTGTTAATTGCTGGCAGGTATTATAAGAAGAGGGAACATTTTATTGGACAAAAAGCTAGTACAGGATGAGTCATCAATGTCAAATCAACATATAAAAGTACATTAGCATTTAGATGGCATCAAATACTGCACTTCAAATAGAAGGGGACTATTAGAGAAACTAAAAGCGTATGTCTTTCAGGATTCTTCACAAGGACGACTGTCCTCTGTCCTTCCCAATTTGTCCAAGGTTACCGTGACTATCACTAACACAGTCGTGACCCGTTTCCTCATCTTGGGTCACATCTCCAGTGAGATACCCCTCACCCCACATCATTGTCTCTTTTTTTCTCCCTCTCCTCTCTTTTTAGAGTGACGAATTAATCAGGCCGGAATCATGACCGGACTAAATAGACGGTGCATGTTAACAAGATTGCAGTGGCTCAGAGCATTTGTTGTAAATTGTTCGCTTTTTCCAGCTCTGAATCATGAGAGGGCATGTTTTGTTTGGCTCCAGTGCTCCTGTCAGCACGCAAACATGCAGACAGAATCACTTTAGACTTTACCGTTGCCAAGTAAATTCTACAAAGCATGAGAACCAAGAGAGCAGCCAATGTCATAAATATTCTTGGGGTGAAGATGAACAAGTACACTCGATTGGTGAACTTTTGCACTTTTGGAGCTTCAGGTCAGTCGTCCTCACTCTTTAGTGTGCTACAAGTCCACTTCCTTTAGTGACAGGCAGCACTCAGAACACTTGAAAACCACAAAACAAGTGCTCTTATCTGTGAAACATGATACAGCGGTACAGTGTATACAGTGGTAAATAATTGGCAACTTTTGAAAACACAAAATGTCAACTTAGGGTGATGGTGATATGAGTCATCTTTTGATGTTAAAAATATCTTGAAATATCCATATGAGGGATTTGAATATTATTTTGGACAACGGGGGTGGGGTGTGGGTCTTTGAGTCAAGATTAACCCTTAAAGACCGAGACAGCCGCTAAAAATAACCATCATTCTAAAATCTTTAATAACTTTGAAACCACTATCCAATCTGCATGCTGTAAAATGCACTGTAAAGAGGAGATTCTCAGCTTTTCAAATCGACTGTATTTATTATAATTTATACAGCTATTTTGCCTAAAATGATCTTAATAGGTCATAGTGTACCTAGTGTACTTCACTACCTAGTGTACTTCTCTATCTATTGTACTTCATTACCTAGTGTACTTTACTACCTAGTGCAGTGCCACCGTTTTCATACATCGCTGTGATGAAGTTGAGGCATTATGTCAAAATGACTCTTGAGGCTGTATCTCTGCAATATTTTGACATATTGACACAAAACTTTGTATGTGTCATTGTTCCCTTACTCTGACCACACCGCATTAATTTCATAACTGTGTCCCCTATTGGTCAAAAGTGATAAACCATTAAATCATTATAATTGACTGTATTTATTATAATTTTTGTCACTATTTTGTCACTATTTTGCCTAAAATGATCTTAATAGGTCATAGTGTATCTTTCACTTAACTGTCTAGTGTACACTACCTAGTGTACTTCACTACCTAGTGTACTTCACTACCTAGTGTGCTTCACTATTTAGTATACTTCACTATCTAGTGTACACTATCTAGTGTACTTCACTACCTAGTGTACTGTAATTGGCAACTTTTACAACATTTAGTATAAAAGTATAACATTTCTCGCGATTGATTATTCAGGGGCTCCGTAGTGAGCGTGGATGCTTCATCAAAATCTGCAGCATTGATTCAAGGAAACACACGTGGGTTGTTCCCCTGAGCCAAACAGAAACAATTGTCATTAGTCCCACCCCCCATGCCCAGATTCATTGAAACTGTCATCAACTCAACCAATAAACATTATGTTTGTTCTTTTGAACCACCAATCGCGTTTCTCTGGAAAAAACTAAAAACAACAACAACAACAACAACGTGAAAGTGGGTGTGTATTTGTGTGCATGAAAATTGCTTGTCCAAATTTCATGAAGTTCTGTTTGAGTTCACAGTAAAAACACCACATTTTTGCTGCTGTTTTTCTTAAAATTCTATTAATTGAATCCATTCTCAGGCTAAATAAATGTAAAATTGGGACTTCAAATGAGCTAAATGGAAACTTCATGTTCTCCTGTTTAAAATGATATATGGCACTTGATGCTAACTGTTAGAATGGGCGAGAAAAACAAAGAAATACGAAGATGATATACACAAGATGGCGCCGCGGATGGCTGCTTCGGTGTGGAGCTCTTCAGCTTTTGTTTTGTTTTTGTTTGTTTGTTCTGCTTTTAGTCATTCTTTTCCGATCAGTTTCACCAAAGACGAACTACTGGACATTAGGAAACACACACCAGACAATATGTCTGCAGTTTTTGATTATTCAGACGTTTTGTTTGATATCCTCGTTGGAGTCGCGACTGTTTCTTTAAATCGCGCGGCCAGACGCAAACGGGGGAAGCGAGCCGGTGCGCTGGTTAAACTCCGCGCGCGGCCTCCTCACTCCTCTTCCCAGTATTCATTTTGCTAATCTCCGCTCTCTTCCTAATAAAACGGACAAACTGCTTCTCCTCACCCGGATTAACAAGGATTTTTCCAACTCTGCTGCACTGTGTTTCACTGAAACCTGGCTGACTGAAGCCATACCGGACAACGCACTACATCTGCCGGGCTTCCAGCTGTTCCGAGCAGATCGCATCACGGAACTAACCGGGAAAACGAGAGGTGGAGGTTTGTGTTTCTACATCAACGAAAGTTGGTGTTCAGATGTAACAACGCTGAAGAAGATGTGCTCTCCTAACCTAGAGGCCCACTTCATAAACTGTAAACCTTTCTATTCACCGCGGGAGTTTTCCTCGTTTATTCTCGTGAATGTTTACATTCCTCCAGACGCGTGTGTCAGCGCGGCAGTACAACAGCTGGCTGAACAAATAGCTGAGACTGAACAAAAGTATCCAGACTCTCTTTTAATCATTCTTGGGGATTTTAACAAAGCAAATTTCTCCCGTGAACTGCCACAGACAGCACATTACATGTCCCACCAGAGACAGTAATATTCCTGACCACTGCTACACAACAATAAAGAATGCATATCACTCCGTCCCACGGGCAGCTTTGGGGCTTTCTGATCACTGTGTGGTTCATCTTATACCGTCCTACAGGCAGAAACTGAAATCAGCTAAACCTGTAATAAAGACTGTAAAAAGATGGACTAATGAAGCAGAGCGGGACCTACAAGCCTGCTTCGATTGCACTGATTGGAATGTCTTTGAAGCTGCTACCACTGATCTGGATGAGCTCACAGATACTGTAACATCATACATCAGTTTCTGTGAGGATACATGCATTCCTACCAAGACATTCTTATCATTCACTAATGATAAACCATGGTTTACTGGGAAACTCAAACAGCCGTCATGCCAAAGAGGATGCTTACAGAAGTGGGGATAGGGTCTTGTATAACCAGGCCAGGAACAGACTGACAAAGGAGATCAGAGCTGCTAAAAGAAGCTACTCTGAAAAGCTGAGAAACCAGTTTTCTTCTAACAACCCTGCTGCTGTCTGGTCAGGCCTGAAGAATATCACCAATTACAAGCCACCATCCCCGACCTGCTGAGAATCAACATCTGGCTGATGAGCTGAATGCATTTTACTGCAGGTTTGAGAAACCCAATCTCACACCTCACACCCGTTCTGATCTGCACTTCACACGCCCCCAACACCTCCTGCACCCCTCTCTCTCCCCGCCATCCAACCTGAGCTTAAGGTCTGTGTGGAGCAGGTAACCAAAATCTTCAAAAGACAGAAGATAAGGAAAGCTTCAGGCCCAGACGGCATCTCATCTGCTTGTTTGAAAGCCTGCGCTGACCAACTGGCCCCAGTCTTCACGCAGATCTTCAATAGATCATTGGAGCAGTGTGAAGTTCCCCGTTGCTTCAAACGCTCCACCATCATTCCTGTCCCCAAAAAACCCCAAATCACTGGACTTAATGACTACAAACCTGTCGCTCTCACATCTGTGGTCATGAAGTCATTTGAAAGACTGGTTCTGGCCCACCTGAAGGACGTCACTGGACCCTTGCTGGATCCTCTTCAATTTGCCTACAGAGCAAACAGGTCTGTGGATGATGCAGTCAACATGGGACTGCATTATGTCCTGCAACATCTCGACAGACCTGGGACTTATGCAAGGATCTTATTTGTAGACTTCAGTTCGGCCTTCAATACCATCATGCCTGATCTTCTTACAGCTAAACTGACCCAGCTCTCCATGCCATCCTCAATCTGTCAGTGGATCACCAGCTTCCTGACAGACCGGCAGTAGCGAGTGAGACTGGGGAAACTCACATCCAAGACTCTCACTACCAGCACTGGCGCCCCCCAGGGGTGTGTTCTCTCCCCACTGCTCTTCTCCCTGTACACCAATGACTGCACTTCTAAAGACCCTTCTGTGAAGCTCCTGAAATTCGCAGACGACACCACCGTCATCGGCCTCATCCAAAACGGTGATGAGTCTGCTTACAGACTGGAGGTTGAACGGCTGGCTGTCTGGTGCAGTTATAACAACCTCAACACGCTCAAAACGGTGGAGATGATAGTGGACTTCAGGAGGAACAGCCCTGCTCTGCCCCCACTCACCATAATGAACAGCACAGTGGCAGCAGTGGAGTCATTCAGGTTCCTGGGCACCACCATCTCTCAGGACCTGAAGTGGGACAATCACATTGACTCCATTGTAAAAAAGGCCCAGCAGAGACTGTACTTCCTTCGTCAGCTGAGGAAGTTCAACCTCCCACAGGAGCTGCTGATCCAGTTCTACTCGGCTGTCATTGAGTCTGTTTTGTGCACATCCATCACTGTCTGGTTTGGTTCAGCTACCAAATCTGACATCAGGAGACTACATCGTACAATCCGGACTGCAGAGAGGATTATTGGTGCCCCCTGCCAACCCTCCAGGACCTGTACTCTTCCAGAGTGAGGAAGAGGGCAGGTAAAATCATCACAGACTCCGCTCACCCTGGACACTTCCTGTTTGAACTGTTACCGTCAGGACGGCGACTCCGATCACTGGCCACTAGAACATCTAGGCACAGGAACAGTTTCTTCCCACAGGCCATTTCCCTCTTGAACAGTTGAATACCCCCCAGCACCCCCAGCCGCCTTTAAGTGCAATACTTTGACTGTTTAGTGCAATATATTCTAAACTAGTGCAATATATTCTTAAATGTAACTGTGACCTTATATATATATATATATATATATACACATACCTTTATTTTATTTTGTACTATTTTTCATATTTGTATATTTGTGTTCATGTTGTGTTGTATTGTATATGTGCACTGGAAGCTTCAGCACCAAGACAAATTCCTTGGCAATAAAGCTCTTTCTGATTCTGATTCTGATTCTGAAAAGTAAACTGACTTGAGGCAAGTCAGGCGTCCCAAAAATGTTCTAGTTCTTTAAGGGTTAAGAACCACTGATCTAGAATGAGAGCGTCCCCTCCTGCTAGCCCTCCTGGTAGAGGTCTTCTCGGGTCCTAAAATCTGTTCTCAACCCAAATCACTTCTTATCCAAACCCGACGTGCATAAATGAATTTAAGCGTTAACGATTCATTTCAAAATGAATGCGTTAAAATATTATAAACCCGTTAAACTATTATAAAATATATTTTATCGCAATTAACGCAACTAAATTACAGAAGTACGTGAAGCTGTGTCATTAATGTAATTGTTGTCATGCAGTTAGATGATCTTGGAAGACGGGAGTTTATCACAATCACACTGAGCATCTACAAGCACCCATAACCCTGGTTGGAGAACATTCTAACTCTTTCTGATTCTAATTCTGCTTCTCTGTTTGTGATCAGACCATTTTAAGCCGTTAAATTGTGGGAAAGTTTTCAGTGATCTAGTAATCGAATTCATTTAAACAATCAGTCCAAAACAGAGCTAATGTAAAGAAGGCCATGCCGATTATATCAGAGATATCAGAGAATAGAGACTCACATTGCGTTTTTAGGGAATTATTCATTCAAGAGTGTGCTTGTACCTCATAGCTATAAGATGGATTTCTGTGTGCGAGGTTACAAATGTTCCTTTTCTACGTGTTCAAGTGCATTTTTGAGGAATGCACGTAGAAAAGGAACATTTGTAACCTCGCGCACAAAAATCCATCTTATAGCTATGAGGTCCATCAGGAAATGCCACTTACTTCATTACACTGCCCGTTCACGATTTTACTAATCAGCGATTGGCTCTTTCGTTTGAGAAGGCGGGGCTTATTCGCAATACTGGGTGTTGCACTTTCTCTCATTCATAAGTAATCGGGAGTGGCAGAGGTCTTCACAGGTCCACTTGGATCCGAGAACCCAAGGTCCAAAACTGCGATGAGTGCCTCGGACATGGGTCAGGTTCGGTATTAGTGGCCTTGGGTAATTTTAAAATAAATGTGCTTTTTTCAGAATGTACTCGAGAATTCTTTTAAACTGTGTCGGGAAAACTTCATGCGTTTAGGACTGTGCATTCGCATTCACTTCGTCCAGGCTGAAAAATGCAGTTTAGAACGAGAATCGCTTCATTGGTGATTTCGAATATGAAATTTAATCGTAATATTTTTTGGAGAATTTTATGTTTCCCCATTCAAAGAGATGAGCTGCACTTGCATGCCCGAGAGGCGTTTCAAAGATGGCTGCCGAGTGAAATGACTTGTCTTGAAGGGGTAGTTCACCCAAAAAGGATAATTCTGTCATCATTTAGTCACGCTCAAGTTGTTCCTAACCTGTATGAATTTCTTTCTTCTGCTGAACACAAAGGAAGATATTTGGAAGGATGTTTATAACCAAGCAGATCTCGGCATCCATTGACTACCATAGTGGAGAAAAAATACTGTGGTAGTCAATGGCTGCCAAGATCTGCTTGGTTACAAACATTCTTCCAAATATCGTCTTTTGTGTTCAGCAGAAGAAAGAAATTCACACAGGTTTGGAACAACTTGAGCGTGACTAAATGATGACAGAATTTTCATTTCTGGGTGAACCGTTAAAGGGACTTTGTCTCTACCTCCTGGTCCAGTTAGCCCCTGCTGGTAGATGCCGTAACTACACCATTCTGAGGGAAAAGCATAGGTCATTAACAGCCATTGAAAAACAGAAGTGCATTCTGACTAAATAAATGAAATATTTAATTATGTTGTAGTAGTGCTTTTATCAGTGATCTTTTTTGGAGGGCTCTTAGAAATGTCAAACTGACTTTGACAGAACAATGGAGAGAGAAATAAAAATAGTTGGAGAGAGATGAGAGAATGGAAATTATAGTACCTGAAGCAGGTCAGACATGATGCTGTGTCCCTGTGGAAGCACACTGGCTCTAATATGTTCCATGTGTTGGCTGTTTTTATCTTGATATATGGTTTAGACTACTGTATGTGCATCTGGATGATTTAATTACTGAGTTTTTTTATGTTACAGTTGAGTGACCCAAAGATGTACTACCTAAACTTCCTCTAACATTAAGCGATGCGTACAGTTACAGTGACCAAACACTATTATTAATGACCGACGGGGCTCTGCGTGTCCTATCCGGTTACGGCAGATCGCATATTAAATAATAAAAAAAAAAAAATACGCATATAAAATCCATTTGGAATAGCCATACTAATTTATCTTTCATAACTTTAATAAATGCTATGTATATTTTAAAAGGGGAGAAGAAAAATTAAAGTGCATTTGAAAATCTGCCCGGCAACCCACAAGGGAGAAACAATGTTGAGTCAATACTGTGACATTTTCCTTGCAAAGGGTAAAGACTGTCAGTAATTGAAGGTGAATTGACTGGGGTCTGACTCTGCAAAAAGGCCTTTATTGGGCGGCATTTAAGAGTGAACACACACACACACACACACACACACACACACACACGTTCAAATGCAAGTATGCATTGCACACATTCTCAATCCATCGGGGGTGATGCTGTAAATTCTCATCCACAAAATGCATGATCTCAAGCCTTTCTGTGGCTTCCATCTCATTAATGGTCTCTCTGATGACAAAGAAAACAAGCATGTCAAGTTGAGTTCTCGAGAGATGCCATTCTCTCCAAAGCAAAGTCACAGAGCCAAAGCCCTGTGTGAACGCTCTCAAAGAGCCACAACCGTATCCATATGGGAGGGGAAATGTGTGGCAGGAGCATGCAGGGATCACCTGCCATTCAAACCAAGAGCCAGATGGACCCCTCTGTGTATGATGCATTAAAAACCATGACCAGTTTCAGATGTACTGTTGATTCTGAGACACAAACACTGATATATAATATTTAAATGTTTGGTGTTCTTAACCATCACTGGTCAGGAATGACTTTTCACAGTGAAGTAGCTCACCAATACCAGCAGCTAAAAAAGCTCTTCCCTCATGCTTCACTGTGCTAGAGATGCATTTAATATTATATTTGTATCAGATTTTCAAAGACACCGTCTTGGAGCATCACCATGCAACTCATGTTTCATTATGATTCATCGCTCCACACAAAAACCTGTCTTTGAAGTTTTTCTGAGACAGCAAAGGCTTTTTAAGTAGTGCATTTGCTTAAATGTGACTAATTTTCTTTACCAATAATTACTGGTTGAGACAATTAAAAGCTTGGTGTTTAGCCATTTTTGTGTGTGTGTGTGTGTGTATATATTTATTTGATGATAAAACAGCTACAAAGGATTACAAAGGGCAGATTCGATGACCAGCTGCGGTCCCAGGCCTCCACGACTCAACCTCACACACTTGCGGAAGCATTATACTCTAAGGCCAGAATAAAACAGCTTTATCCCGGGTATTAACTCAAACAGGGAGGTCTAATGCCACGGGATCAAGCGTTCCGCGTCATTGACAGGAATGAGGGGAGTCCCACAGGATCATAAACTCTGTCCTGATCTTGTTACGCAGTCAGAGACTACATCTTCTCTCTTACTAAGCCTTTCTGTGCCTGAGAGGGACAGACTTGCAGAAAAAGCCCGGCTTATCATCTGCTGCTTAGGAAGCTCTTCATCCGAGTTTTCTGTGCATGTACTTGAGGATCTAAACAGAAGTCCTTGAAGACGGGAAAGAAAAAGTGTGTTTTCAAGCATTGCTTTCACAAGCTAATCATGATTCATGGGCAGTGACAAATAAAACAAATTCAAAATGCAATTCATTCATACATGATGAGCATGCTTTAAATATTTATATAGTCAAACAAAAATGTATTCAGACACAGTCAACATTTTCTCACATCATCACAGTTTATTCGCTATAGTTTAGAAAATGGTAAGAAAATATGACAAGAACTCAGAGTTAAACTGTCAGAACAAATTCCTCTTGATAATGTCAGATAACTTTGATAGAAAGGTATGTAATGGATTACAATCAACCAATCAGCTGCCAGCTGTTAAATTTAAGTACACAATTAGATAATACCAATTTAGGTCAACCAATGACCAAGCAATGCTTCATTTTGTCTGCTATATTGTACTGTATTGTTACTACATATACTTACTATAGTAATAACAGTCAATTATGCATTATTACAAGTAACTAACCATGAACCAAACTCTAACCTGTAGTTAATTAATATTACTCAGTACTTAAGTGAGTAAATACAATGCAACTATGTCACCTTAAAATAAAGGGTTACACTTTATTTTAAGGTGTCATTGTTACAGTGTAATTATATATTTAAGTACTGAGTAATATTGATTAACTACATGTACTTAATAGGGCTAGGGTTTAGTTTAGAGTTAGTTGCATGTAATTATGGATAATTACTAATTAATAATAATTATTACTGTTATTACTATGGTAAATACATGTAACATGTAACAAGGACACTTTAAAATGAAGTGTTACTGAAAAATATTGTAACAAAGGTGCTTTACTGCTTATTAATATTTATATTGTTTGGTTAAACATCAGTTCAGGCTGTAAAATATTATATGATGCTACTCACAAAAACATGTTTATGAATTAATAATTCATGATATTTGTAAAATGATCATGACATATATATAAAATTGATTGAAAGTAATCATTAAAGAAGTGTAATATTCAGACAAAAATATATTTAAAATTATATTACTTTTTAAATATGAATATTTCCCTTCTGTCTTTAAATTAATATTTGCTTTGAATGTTGTATAAAAGTTTAACCAATATACCAAATGTCCCAATACACAAGTCCAACCCAATAAGTGGAAATGACCAAATGGCCCCCCTTTTAGTCCTTTAGTTATTTAATTTCTTTAAATAACAAGGCCACCCACTCCAAAAAAAAAAAACCTTTGGTCCTCCCCAATGTTCAAGACATGGTTATGGCCTTGCAGTATACGAGTGCCTATTTTTATGCACAAAATAACTTTGTTCTGACTTCTTTTTGTTCGGGTTCAAGCCTTAATTAAGGAGTCTCCGCAAACACCCCTAGAAATCGCACCATGATTCAAAGCAATCATTTCCCCTACAATTACCGTTCTATTAAGTTCGTAGGCTGAAACAAACTATTAGTAAGATTCCATGTGGTGTTGGAGTTTTCACCAAAGTTAGCACTTCAGATTGGGGGTTAGCATTGAAAATGTAAATGGCGCAGCTTTAGCAGGCACTTCACATAGCCTTTCTGTCACCTCTCGTTATTAGCCGCCCACTCTCCGTCTGCGTGACCGGCTAGCATGGACGCTTGGAGTGGCAGATGTGGGGGCTGCCACATGATGGCTAATAATGGCGCTCGTTAAAGGGGCTTTATGAAAACCCAGCTAGCTAACTCTCCATCTTAGCTGAAAAGTGGCCTACTACCATGTTACGGTCTCACCACTTTCCCTCACCTGTGTCTTCCCGCCCAAACACCTCGACATGGTCTCCCATATCCCTCTTAAGAGCTTTCCAGGTTTGCTGAATCAATTTAATGGCATTGACACCATTTTTTGTGTCACTTTGCCCAAGCTGCCTTGAATAGAGTGCTATTGTCTGATAGTTCCGCCGTGTGGATGGTGAGAAGGGGATTTGATAGCGGAACAATCTGAATTCTGTTCTATGTAGCAAGCGGGATGGGTTTCCAACAAGAAGAGGAGGGAGGGGATTGTCCAATGGAACATCTTAAATGAATGACGATCAGATAGCGTAACACTATTCTGCTTGTCATTTAATGCAAGGCCCCACAGAATGGGATAGCGAGGCGGGTCTTTGCTGTTTGAGGCATACAACAAATAAATCAACCATTAAGTCATCTCACAGTTCAAATCCCCTCAAGCTGTTAATAGTCTCTCCAGAGGGATTAATTTTGGCTCCGAGGGCTTCATTTTTGTGTGTATGGATTGATTTCTTTTTAAGGCTCAGGAGTGAGCATTATGTTTGTGGTTGAAGATAATTGTTTAAGAAATTCTATGGCACGTAATCATTCATGACTAAATGAATTGAGACTACAGGTTGGTTTCCTCCAATGAAAATTATCTAAAAATATCAAATAATTTATTTACAAATATGCAAACTGAGTTGACATATTAATGGTTATGACAGAAAAATATAATCATGTTTACTTTTTAAATTATATTTATAAAAAAAAGTCACCAGACTTCATAGCAGATGATTCAGCTGGAACTTAGATTTTTCCCGATTTCATAAATGTTCTCATTAAACTGTTGACAAAACTTCATAAAGGTATATTTTAAAATGAATCTCTCTCTAGACAGTGTAGCACTGATTCCTTAAAAGATATATAATATTATATAGCATTTAGTTACCATCTGTGGACAGGCAGAAACACACAAACAATGGTGCATTTGGAACACTAGTAATACATTTCAAAGTGTACATTTTTCATAATATTTCGTAAAAGCTGTTTTCATAATGTCAGGAATAGTAAATGTCACGACACAATGAATAGTCATATTTCAAAAAAGACAACAGCAACCTAACAAATTAAGATGTTGCAAAGGATGGTTAGAATATAATGCATAATTATAAAATATAAATACATCTGCAGCTAGCCCATAAAACCTCTGATTATTGAACATTATAACTAATAACAAAGCAATATAATTACAATAAATCATTATAATTAAGCACACAGTTCTCCATGTGGGGCCCAATACATAAAATTAGCCCCAATCCCCACTGCAGACTCTTGTGGAACATCTTATACTGAATGAGTACTCAAAAAATGGACAACAACTGTAACAAGCAAGCAAATGATGTCCCATAAGCTGGTAAGTTTGTTGGCAAGCTTCGCTGTGTGCCACAGGGCAGGCTTAGCATTAATAATTCTGAGGATGTGCCAGCACAAAGGAAAACACAGGCTTTAATGAGTTCATTCCCCACCGTGGACGAAGAGATTAATGAGGAAACCACTGACTCCAAAAGATGAACCCAAGACCCAAAGTCTAAAGATTCAGAGATCTGAAATCAGAAATCTTAGATATTAATGTGAACTCTTTCATTAATTCTATATGAAGTCAATATGAATATGAAATAATTGCACATCTCTTTTGCTTCCATTAGATTTTTTTCCTATAAGCAATGTTGCATCAAAATTGATGCTTATGAAATATTACTGCTCTATGAGAGAGCTATGATTTTTTTTTCTTCTTTTTTTTCCCTTCATCACCCCATTACTGGCTCTAAGTATTTAATTTTATATGACCACCTGCTAATCTGTGTATATCTGCACACTTACAGTCAACACTTCACAAGTCCAATGTGTGAGCATCAGGCAGCAAAAATAACATACACAATCACATGCAGCGCATATCATAATGCAGCCAACTCTGAGATCCTGCTCACATTTGCCTTTGTGTTCATAGATTGCTATTAGTATTATTCTGGAAAGTTGCAACCTTGTAATTCTCAGACTACTAATAGGTCTTAAAAGCTGAGGCCATATAAATCACACATACTCCTACACAACTGTCACTTAAGTTTAAAGCTACAGAATATTCCCTATATTGTACAGGCACATGACAATAAGGCATTAATGCAGGCTAGCTGAGGAACAAGCAATATTCAATTAGTCCTATATGAGCGTTTAAGATAGATAGATAGATAGATAGCTTTTCAATCTGATTGAGACGTAATTGTTTGCATGTAGCAAACGTAGCCACTGTGTAGTATTTCCTCTTTTGGATAATATAATGTAGTCGACAGGCTGAGACTATACATTCAGAAATGCATTGATTTGTTACACTAACATCAACAACCAGGCTGGTTGAAATGAGATTACTTTGGCCAATGTCCTTTGCACATATAGTAGACGTCATGTACACGGTTATTTCCAGTCGTTCGGTTCTGCCTATCTACCTTCAGGAGAGTATTAAACCTTTGACATCGCCTCATTTTATTTTGCCTTCCCATGCATCTCTCCAAGGACCTGCTGTTGTGTGCCTTGAGGCATTATTAAAAAGCATATTCAAAACGTCAGTTTAGCGTTTAGCCTAGATAAGATGCAGCAATGATAAGAAGTATTGAATGTTGTTTTTGCTCTGAAAGGAAAGGATGAAAAGATGAAAAGATATTTGTCCCTAAAAGCTTGTTGTGTTGGACCTGTCAAAGCTGTGTGTGGGGATGTGTCTTGTCGGAGGAGACTGGAAGTGACAGCTGGGATTTAAGCGAGGTGTCTGGACGCTGTCTTTCGGTGTCAAACGCACTAGGTTTGGCCCCTCTGGACGTCCCCAGGAACCCTGCCGCAGCCCCAGCGGATCCTGAGCGGACGCAGCTGTGGGACCAAGAGTCACCATGTGATTAATCACCACTCGCTGTAACACAATGACGCACACACATATAGAGTGCACGGCGCCGCTGCAACGCTGCTCTCAGCCAAGAGGTCGACAGAGGGGACGTCCCTCGACGCATGAAAATGCACGCGCCAGGCTTACGTGGATTCCTCGCACATCCGTTCTTACACAAAACAATCCAGGAGAGATGTAAGATGGGCTCGCATAGCTTAAAGTTACTGATCAAAGCACAATTTCATGTCTAGAAACTTATTCTGCTTCTTCATCGAGGGAATAATGCAAACGCAACGGGAGGGAGTCGATTCGGGTTGATACAACAGTGATTTCAATTTCACCACGCTCTCATCAGATTCTTTTTTTTTCAAGAGCTCAATTTCCTGGCATGCTATGTGTGGGAGTTGCAAGGCATTGCTAGTCAGACAGGAGGTCTTTTAAATGAGCCCTACAAAAATGGAGGCAGTTCAAAAGACATTGTGGATACTTCCAAATCTCTTGTCGATTCCAAGTCCTTTAGAGCTTTGCTGTTGCTTAAGCCTTGCTGCCTAATGAGCTTGCGTTAGCTTAATTAAACCTTTCCCATCAAGATCCTTGTCAATTCGTTTGGGTTTGTTGGAGGGGATGGCGGCGTAATTGGGAAAATGGCCCCGGGTCCAAAGTGGAGAAGCGCGTTTTCGACAGCGTCCCCAGATCTTCCCTGGAAAGCTTTCATGTTTCCTCCCCCCCTGGATTAGTCTCCCTTTTGAGTGCTTGGAATCTAATCGTCATAGCAACACAAACTACCACTTTAATGTCCTTTATCTGGAAATGCAAGAAGAAAGGTTGCATTTGGAGACACAACACCCCGGCTGCCATGGTGATTGCTCACACGCTTACAAAAGCGGTCATGGCCATGTGCATTTAGATGAGTACGAAGCACAATGGTCTGAGCTTGAGGGTTATTCAGACCTTATTCTTAGAATACCTCTGCAGTGGTCCTGCATTCTCAAGAGAATGAATACGATCACGGGTGCATTAAACAACGGGGCTTGCGGCTATGCAAGTAGCCAACTGAGAGGATAACCAGGCCTTTAATTGACAGCATGGTGTCGCCTCATTATCCCTTTATTGGGTTATGCAAATAAGGTTAAAAAAAACCCAGAGCTCCTTGTGGTGAGTGCAGAGACAAGTTTAGCCTGAACCTGGGCCGTCATTTGCTCGCATGTTTTTAATAAAGGATGTGAATTAAATGTTCACACTTGTAGTTTGGTTCTCTTGATTCTTTGTTCCAGACCAAAAACTAAATTTAGGCCTGTTTGCTTAGCGTTCACACACATTTTTTAACATCGAACTTAAAGCTACAATACAAAAGGCTTAAGGAAAAGGTCACAACTTGTTTAGACAGCTTTTATAAAGTATATTTTGCAACAGAACTTACTGAACTTCTAAAACAATGCAGTGTGTTGGGCTAAATGTGCCCATTGTATGTTTATATGATGGCATTTTTTTACCAGCTGAGAACTCAAAGGAGACAAAACAGCATCAGGAATTCCTCTGTTGCACACAAACGAAGATCTGTTGCCTGTACTGAACTGTAATGAGTAATATGACCAGGTACACTTGAGCATTCTGTCTTATTTTTGGTTAATTTAGATTAATTTGGATTAGTTCACTTTAAAAATGAAAATTACCCCATGATTTACTCACCCTCAACCTGATGAACACAATCAGAGTTATATTAATAAATATCCAAGCTTTATAAATGGCAGTGACGGGGTTCATTGAGTTTGAAACTCAAAAAAAGTGCATCCATCCATAATAAACATTTTCCACATGACTCCAGGGGGGTAATAAACGTTAATAAAACTTTATAAATTAAAATATCTAGCTTCCGGCAGACCATCTTCTGTATCGGAAGCGTCAGGATATTTATTAATATAACTCTGATTGTGTTCATCAGAAAGAAGAAAGTCATACTATACACCTAGGATGACTTGAGGATAAGTAAATCATGGGGTAATTTTCATTTTAAAAAATGGCAATGCCGGCTCCGCCCACTTTGGGCTTCAAAAATGCACTTCAGAAACCTACGGGTGATGCCATGGACACTACATCCATTGTTTTATACAGTCTATGAACCAAACCTACCAAATCTGAAGTGGCAAGCAGTGCGGGGCCAAGAGCCATGGGATTGGAGCGAGGCCGGTGGCGCAAGGGAAAAAATTAGCATCACCAGTCTCGAGTCCCACGGAGGAGCTCCAGAAGGATACAAGAAGGAATGACGACAGTAAAGGACGAGAGAGGACCAGGCCTGGACTTTATGTTGTTGTTTTGTTTTAGTTTATGCAGCAGTCATCCGTGAGGGGCTGCTGCTTTACTTTTATTTTGTTATTTGTTTATTAAAGTTATGTTAATCATTTGCCGGTTCCCTCCTCCACCTTCTTTGAACACACACTCAGACTTGTTTTGGTTGGGAACAACTTAATATTGTGTAAAAATCAGTCAAGTGAGTAACTCGACTCACTTGTGCAGAATTGTGGCATAAAAACATTCAGCGCTTACTGGCGTAAAATTGTAACCTGTCGAAAGGGTCAATGAATGAATTGTTGTTTCATTGAGTCTTTTCAATATAAAAGCCAAGATGAAACAAGTAGAAACAGATCTTTTTTTCTGTATTATGATGTACATCTAGGTCTAACAGATTATCGAAAAAGGAAAAAAACAACTTGTTAAATTGCATGATTGGATTTTGACGTAGTGTTGCAATCAAAAATGAATATGAGTCGAATACGAGTTGATTTTGGAGTGGCGGGGTTTAAGCGGACTAAATGACTGCAAGTCTGGCATACGTCACAAGAGAGAAGTCTGTTATTTTCACCTGAAGACCCAGTTTTGATGTTTTGATTAAAGGTAAAAAAAATATATATATATAATAATTTTAATTTTAAAATAAAACCTACATGAAGCGAATCATGCACATGTTTTATGCATTTTGAAAACAGAACAAACAGGTAAATTTTACATAAAGGATGTCAAAATATACATAATTTTATGGATTATACAAGACATGTCTGCTACAGGAAAAGGGATCTAAAATTATGTCTTCATTTAGTTTAGACACACTTCTATTTTAAGCCCCGCTCATACTGATTTTATTTGAATAAAGAAATAGAAACAGCTAATTTCATCATTGCAACAAATACAAATACACATATAGATCATTTTGCTGCACACCCCCACTCAAAGGTTTTTGATATAAGCTCTGCAGACAGATGAACAATAGCAGCTGGAACGCTATGTAAAGCAGACTTCCTTTTATCAAATGTCTGAACCAACAATAACTTAAAGAGAACCAAGGATACAAATTTGCAAGGCAACACTGAAGCGAACTAAGATCTGCTGTAGAGGGAGCTGTGTGGCTCCACTTAGTCACACTGCTGAATAATTAAGATATATGTGTAAAGGACACTGTGGAAAACATGGCAGTGTTGATAATGAGTGTAGAACATAAGAAACATACAAATCGTCCAGCATCTGACATGGAGTGCAGAGAGGTCGATGTGTAGGTGGAGATTACAGAACACTTAACATGTTGTTGCTTCAATATGAATACAGAATGAATGATTACAAAGAAAATTGTCCACACTCCACTGTAAAAAAATTCTCTGAAAATCTCTGACTGTTCAGTTCAGACAGGGGAGCCCCGAATTTAGTCAGGAATAGTATTTTACCCTTTAGTTAAATGTGATATTTTTATTTATTATACATGGTCTTTTTATTTCTCATGCATATAGTAATGCAATTAGTTACTTTTTAGGAAGTAATGCAATATTGTAATATTCTCACCTGGGCTGGGCTTGCTTGTTTGTTTTTTTAATAACAAAACATTTCTATTTTTGGCAAATGTAAAGGCCCTTTCACATGAAGTGCAAAAGGAAACGCAAATTTACATCTGTACTTAAACTTTTCAGCTGTGCTGCTGTTCTAGATTGAAGAAGAATAGGAAAATTCAACACGTCAACACTTCAGCAATAAAAATAAAAAATGAAACAAATGTGATGTTTATCTAAAGTCATTTTTACTTATTATTATGGTTGAACTGGATCATTGACAGTCAGTAGCAAACACATTGGTTAATAAAGTGAGATTAAATACATAAAGTATATCTGTGTAATTTAACAATAGATTTTTGCATGTTTGTGTAATATTCAGTGTTCATTTTGAGGAATACTGAATTTGTTTTTGTGCAAGTGATATGAGTAAATGCATGTTCATATTTAGTCTAGAACTAAAAATAACCATCATGTTCACAGCGCACACAATGCCTGCACTTACACCTGATTTTTCTCAACATGGGGACAGGAGAGTAACTTGCATTACTAATTTGAATAAATAAGAGATATTTTATTGTAAATTTAAAAGTAATGCATTACTTTACTGGTTACTTGAAAAAAGTAATCTGATTATGTAACTTCTAATGCGTTAGGCCTACCCCAACACTGACAGGCAGATATTCAGTAACACCCTAGTAACCACCTAGCAATGCATTAGCAAACAAAACACGCTTCTTCAGATCTTCTTCAGAAAATCACATCCACACTAAATGACAATAGGTGTGCTTTTAATTCTGCCTGCTAACAAGTTTCTGGGGGTCTGGGATCATATTAATTAGTCCATTATTCAGGCTAAACTTACAGCAGCTTCCATCTCTGCAGTAAATTTCAGTAAAATTTCCAACTTAATCTAAACTAGCAGGTGCATTTGCACAAGGGACTTCAACCTAAAACAAATTGCAACAAAAACACATTCCAGATCTGATTATCTGGTCCCAGACAGGCCGCCAGATTGACTATAAATACTTTTTCAATTTGGACGATTAGAAGGGGGATGACTCTGAAGAGCTTGAGAGCTTTTGGGCCACGGCAGGTAATCCCTTTTTTCTGCTAAAAGCTAAATACCAGGAGGGGAGATCCATATCTATTCCCTTGTGTCTGGAGGAAAGTCTTATCAGTGCAACTTCCAGCATCACCAAAGAAAGACTTGTTGCATTAAGACCACAAACGAGAAGAGTGGCGTATCATCATCAAAATGAAATTAAGGCTTGGACCAGTGAACTTTTTTATTGTATATCTGGACAGTTAGACATCTACATCCTTTGTATGCATCTGAAGGAGCTTCCCTTATTATCAGTGCACCATGTGACCTCATGGATTACAGGATTAAACGGAGAATCATTAGTGACCAATCATGATTTGTCCACAGATAAGGGATGTCACATATGAGCAACATTGATAACGCTATCGGATAATTTCTCATTATGCTAGGGAAATGACTCAGAATCCAACTGCACACAGGTTTGTCTTCATGCTCGAAACACAAAGAATATGACGTTTTCAGAAATGGCAGCGTGAAGAAACTGAAGATTACAAGAATAGCCACATAATTTGATGGTCTGGGGCTAACCCTCGCCGTGAACTGCATGTCAAGTAGCATCTGCGTAAAAATACCATCCAGGCTCATAAAACTTATGTTCCTCAGCACTTCCTCAGCTGTCATCTCTAGATAAATGGCCGTAAGCTGATCTCCTTCACCAAGTCGTTGTTATTATTAATGATATTTTTTTGGCAATGTCACTCTCGGTCTCTTTCTTTTTGTGGACAAGGAAACGGATGAATTTCATGGCTGTTTGATGTGCAGCCAACAAACTGGAGCTTTTGAATGTTTTGCTAATCACCTGCGAGCTGTCCAATCAGAATGGAGAGACCTTGTTGACTTTTAATCAGTGCGGCTTGTGACCCAATCTTGCTGGGGCGTCATATACGCCGACTCTGAAAAAAAAGTTATTTGTTTTTCCCCACATCATGGCACCAAATAATGAATCCAGCAGGAAATAAATATTCTTATTCAAATTCTCTCTACTTTCTGTCAAATAAGTGTTGTGGCCTTGTAATCAATCATATAATCATTGTATCAATTATAATCTGCTGTTGTTTGTTGCAATTCCATGAGTTATTCTTGGAACACCGTTTTGGATGTTTGGAAGATGTAAAAGAGATGAGGAAGGCTGTGAAACCAATTAAAACCAATCATGGCTTATCACTTTGATAAATATGCTTGAATTAATTCCATATTGCTGCACTAATGTGGAACGCACGTTTCCACAACCCTGTAATTAAAAGGCTTGCATCACTGGAAGTCTTTGTTAACCATAATTTGCACTGGAGATTAATTATTTTCACGTCGGAATAATACAGAATAGGTCATTGGGTTTCATAATTGTTCAAATTTCTTTTTATTTGCACTCCATTCACCTTTGTGTATATAATGGAAAAAAATTAAGACTTTGGCACAGTAATTCAGATCCAGGTATATATTTCATGAAATCAAGCAAACAAAGTAATTTTTTTAAACAAATTATACTGAAGACCTGATGCAACAACTAAACAACAACAAAAAAAATCTAATTAATGGTATGATATTCTCTAATTAAGAGAATTCTAATTAAGAAAACAAGCGTGCATCTCTATCAGCTCCTTAGTTCAGTAGACAGCCACATTCATGTACACGATATGCTGATTCACGACCTAGGAAACTAGGGGCTGATTGAGCGCACCCCATGTGTGCCGCACGCACAAGTCCCGAAAAGTGAAGCCAAAGCGTCTTGATCGTCCCCAGGTCCCAGTATTGGACATAACCCCGCCCCCTCCATGTATTCTAATGGGACGCAAGGCAAACTAAATAATCAATTCACACTTCAAATAATTTTTTCCCAAAGATGGTTTCTGTCATTTTAGGTAGTTTTTAATCACGCCGATGTAAGTTAAAGTGTTCGTTTTTTAAATAAGTTTGGTTTTAGTTAATTATTTGATGCTATAAAAACGGGGGGTTGGGGGGTGATGTCATGATTGACAGCTGTGATTGACGGCTTCTCTGAGCGAAGTTGTCACTGAGGCACGAGTGGACTTTTTTCGAGATTTTTCAGGAGGAGATTGGAGCTTTAGCTTTAATTTCTACATTTCCTTGACTGCTCATTTCAAACGGACATAATGAGTTTTTCTGCAGTAAACTGTACTAACAGATACTGCGGGAATGTGGGTGGGGTTTTGATGTCTCGGCTCTACTTCCTGCTCCTCGGGTCCCAAATCAACGCTATATTCGGACATTGGTGGCTTCACTTTTCTACAAAGGAAGATATTGAATCCATTGCATCCATCTTTTTTTTTCAGTCTATGTAAGAAAAATAAAAAAATATTTAATAATCAAATTACCAATATTCAGTGAGAATAGACATTGCATTATTCTAAGTAAATCATTAAGATCCTACAGAATTGTCTTTAATCAATAAATTGTATTTTTAATTGGTTTTGCAGCATTTTTAAGGTCTTTGTCTTAGTTAAACATTAACCATTTTTTTGTAGTAAATGTACATGTTAAAATGACAGGCTAACACATTAAAGTTGTAAATTGCATGACGGTAATAACCTAAAGCAGCTCCCAAAACAAATGTGGTAGAAAAAAAAAAAAAAATAAAAATCCCCCCAAAAGAACTAAAATCAAAGCTGGTCTCATCAGGACTTGCTTACACTGTTAATCAATGACTAATTGCTATTGAAAGCCTCCTGGAAAAAAAAAAAAAAAAAAAATTCTCCAGGGATAAAAGAGCGTTATGTGTTCCTGACAGGCAAACTGCATTACAAAAGCAAAAAGGAGCCTGTGTGGTGCATTGACATATTGGATTTGATCATCTGAACACTGACTTTAGAAGCCAAAAGCTTTAAAGCCCTTTAGTCACTGTAACGAAACGGAACACCTACGTCGTCTAACAGGACTTAAATGATCTTTCAATGCCAATGAACTTTTTACTGATTGGTGCATTGTAGAGTACAACTTAACAAGCTAGCAAATGAGATAGCGAGCTCTTCAAATCCACAACAAAAACGCCTGGGGCTCATTCAAACACCAGAGGCAACTTTATGTCTGCTGACAACTTGATTTAACATCACTGCGTCTATTTATGTGTTCTTTTATCCTAGCAGCATGCAGAGCTGTGGTCATCAAGGAGGAACTTATTGCTTTCGAGTTCATAAAGCAAAGGAAAAGACAGTGCATGCATGTATTTGACCGCAGCCAACTGACCTCTACCTTTTACTTTGTTTTGTAAAGAGGTGCTCGGGTACAAGACATGAGAACAAATTACCTCTAGCAGTGGATCATATCAACTTATCCTCTTTAGTTTATTCATGTGAGGTTTTTGCAAACCAAAGCAGACGATTACTGAGACTGGAAATACAGCAGTTTCCTGTCACCGGCAAACTCGGACCGGAGTGTTCCCTCAAGAGGCGCCTTTACTAGGCCCTTAGAGAGGCTGTATTGCACTAGATTGCCAATGGGGGAGAGAAGGAGAAAGTTGGAGGACCTAACAACTCCCAGGTTTTAATTAAGACACATGTCTTTGAGGGCAGCGTTGCAGAAAGTTCACAGCGGCCTATTTCTGGCTGGGTATGCAGGGCCTTCGGGGGTTTCTCCTCAGTGGAACATTCAATTGATTACGACACCTCACAGCCGGGCTGGCAGAGGAGACCTCCTCCAACACTTTGGTTTCGTGCTGTGCAGACTTGTGATGTTTCCAGTTTGTCTTCGGCTGACTTTACTGATTTCTCTTCTTTTATTTTCTTTTAATTTCAAGGTTGTCCTCTGTGTGTAATGGGAAATATATATCATGCTGTCTTTAGAAAGAACCTGTTAATAAAGAAGGAGAGTTTGGGGGAATATATAGAGATATAGAGAATTATAAAACCGATCGGTTTGGTCTTGGATCCTGATTGGTCAATACCAACAAGGTCACATTTTCAAGTAACCATATAACATGCTGTTATCACCTTTGATTTTCCTGTTCAAGACTCATTTTCCTGGGGTTGCTTTTACAGAGGAAACTCCACATTGTGGTCTATTAAACGTGTTGACAAAAAATTATTTTATTTTTTTGCTCCATTTTGATAATTACATGTTGTTGCTAACTGATTAACTTCATCTTGCATCTTACAGAAAGTGTGCTTTTCAACTCTGTGCTACAATGGAATTGCATTAATGCATTTTCTCATTGGGAATATTTACTGGCGTCAATTATATTATAACATTTATTCATTTTTTGAAGTGTTTACCATGATATAATTGCAAATAACACAATTGTTATTTGAATTTCTTCTTTTCAGACCAAAAAAAATTAATGTTTTATGGTAATGGAAAGACCAGTGTGCACACAGCTGTTCCAATTGACAACAGTGAGAAAGTTTGCTTCAGGAAAAATATGATATTTCACTGAATTTTGTAGTTCTACAGTACACCAACTAATTAAATGGGGGTATTGAATTATACCATGAATACTCGATTCTTATTGGCTTGAAGGTGTCAATTAAAACCGTTTAATGCACAGATAGTTCCAGTCAGTTTAATTACTGTTCTAAGGTTGCTATTTTACATTTTGCTGCCCTATATCAGCTCAAATATTGTAAAAATGAATCTAACAGTAATTATACAGCAAACCAGTGTAATAAAAAGACACAAATACAAGCTCTGAAAAACTTTCCTCTCCTTAAATGCCAAAAGTTCTTAAGTCAGGGACACTCTCAGAAAAAGACAGAAAGATCTAATCAATAAACATGTTTGAAAAAGTTTCTATGGTTACTGTTAAGCCTTCAAGTAGCTGTATAAAATACTCTATGGTAAATATGAGGACCAGCAGAAAATTTAAAAAAAAGAAAAATACTGAGAATGAGAGTGAAAGTGGAAAGAAAAGGATGAATAAAAACATCTGTAGCAACTACACACTGTAATAAGCATTACATTATTATTGTATTAAAATGTTCATAATGTTATAATTTTCTCAAAACGTAATAAAATCTTGAGCTCATAATGTAATAATTTTATATTATGAGAAATGGATTACATTATAAACTGAATAATGTAATGTTTTTGATTATATCAAAACTGTCATATTGTCATAATTGTAATGACTTTTAAAAAAAAAAAATCTTAGTAGCCTATTTTTAGTTTGCTTAGGTTTGTATTATATAGTATTCCTATCAAATTATTACTGTGCAAAGAGGAAAATGTCTGTAGTGTCACATTTTACCTTGTAAGTCACAGCTAATGTCTGCATGGTATTCCAGAAAGCAAGGCTAACTTCCCTTACGAAAATGAACCATGGTTTTACTACAAATAAAACCAAAAAATGTCTCGGTTACGTATGGTAACCCTCGTTCCCTGAAGGAGGGAACGGAGACATACGTTGGACGTCACCGACGAATTGGGATCCCGACGTACGTCGAACGTGACCGACTGAAAGGGAACCATGGTTATAGTAGTTAAACCATGGTAACCACAAATTAACCATGGTTTTGCTACTCTAACCATAGTTTAACCATGGTATTTGTGGTAAAACTGTGGTTATATAAATTAGCCAAAAAACCATGGTTACTACAATTTTACTACAATAAAACCATGGTTATTTTTTGTAAGGGTTGGGGCCATATAGGCCATAATTATTGAAAAGCCTCTTACAAACACTAGTGAAACACATTGCTCAACCTTAGTGGAATTTATTCACACTCGTAACTGAAACAACCTCTTACAAACACTAGTGAAACACATTGATCAACCTTAGTGAAATTCATTCATACACATTACTGAAATGAGAAAAGATTTCAGTAGTTGATGAGAGCTAATTTCACTTGAAAAGTGTCCGCACTTCCGTTTAATTTGGCCACCAACTCTTTTACTGTACTGCTCTTTTACCAGACGCGAATAGAGCGTCAAATTCGCGTCTAGTTGGACCCTTGAACATTTTAAATACCTTCACTTTGCCCTCAGTCAAAACAATTTGGCAGGCAACAAATTGTAGATTCGTAAGACCAAAGAGAGGCCGTAAGATATACACAAGACGAATTCCATCTCATGTTTAACCACTACAGAGATATCAGATTCAGCGGCAAACGTCAGAAGGACTAGCCGAGGAAAGGCTGCTCTCCGCGGGGTTAATGAGCGCTGAGCGCCCGCTGATCGACTGGATCTCATAACTCTGAAACACCAGCTATACCTCAGTTTAAGGGTCCACTCTTCAAAATGCATCCCACTTTTTAAATCCAAAACAACGAAAAAAACAGGGGGAAAAAACAAAAAATCCTTCTTTGAGCGTTTTGAGTTCAACCATGCCCATTTTCAATGAAATATCGATTCTAACCCGTTTATGGCGATCTCGATCTGTACTTTGGACCCTTCCTCTCAAGTTAAACCCTCCCAGGTCTCTCGCCTTCAATCACAGGCACTCACTGTTTTTAACTAAATGATTGTTTTACACTTTGAAAAATCTGTAAATAGTTGCTTTATTTTTTCAGTAACTGTGTATTCATTATAATTAGCAGTTTATTGCAGATTTAGTTCAGCAGATTTATTCAGTTTATTGCAGATGGCCTTTATTTTTTTATTTTTATTTTTTACATAAAAGCTTACAGAAGCTACATTTTTGAGAGTATTATCCTCAAATTTGAATCAAAACATGATCAGACATTCAGTGTTATATTTAGATTATTTTCAGGCCCTTAACATTAAAGTCTCATAATTTTTTCCCTAAGTGAATTTCAATAAAAAAATAAAAAAAGTGAGTCACTTGCATGTATATTTTTCCTTGTTTTACTCTGTTCCTATACTACTCTGAGTTATTATGACTTTTGGGTAACAACATTTCAAGTGTCTAGTTTAAAATAAGACCAGATTTATGAATATAGACCATAGGGTTTAAGAGCTGCAGACATTTCTATTTGGGTATGTCGTTTTCAGAAAGTTCTCAAAAATAGGGGCGCAGGTTAAGTAATCTTTATTCACTGAAAAAAAGGATTATATTTGATTTGATGCTAATTAATTGAATACACATCCATGTGTGAGATGACAATAAAATAAATAAATATATTTTAATAGAATATTTAAACATTACTTATAATAGTGCTTTAGAATTAATATATAATATAGTATATTATATAACTGTAACTCTATACACTCTATATACCTCTTAAGCAAACTAACCCTGGAACATAACCTGGTCATAGAGTGAGTTGTTATGGCTACTTACATACCTCAAAGTTACCTCCGTTTTTGGAACCGAAAGTTGAGGTTATCTAGCCTGACGTTGTCATACTCAATTCTAGTCAGAATATGAGTCTGATACTGCGCCATTGGGCTGTGATTATTGGGGCGTGTTTCAACCAAACCAGGAAAAACCTCAACTGGATAGACCTACAACCAATCAGAGCAACGGAGTAAATGATGTATGTTGAGCGACGCATAGTAGCATAGTAGTGGGAAGTTCGGATCATTTTACGGACTCGATCTTTGAATCTCATTCAGCAAAATGAACAAAAGTCATTTCGTTCATTTCAGCAGAATATGATTAAAATGTCACATTTTAAATTCCCCAACACATCTAGTACTTATGCAAACGTTGATCACATTTGGAATAAAAAATAAATTATAAGCTAATGCAGCCAAGGCCAAACTTTAAGAAATTATTAATTAATTGCTTAGCTGGGTCTTCAGGCTATAGTCAGCTGCAAATATGGCTTGACCCCAAAAAAATTCTAACAAAAGGTTTCTCAGTGGTTTACAGTAGTATCAGATGTACTTCAAAACATACTAAAAGTTTACCAAAGTTTGACACCAAGAAAGGCCCCATTCTCAAAATGGCGGCTGTCAGGTCCTTAAAATGACCATTACTCATTTGTGATTCCTCCTAGACCAGGAATACTGGTGCCTGATACATGTTTTGGCTATGTAATATTCTAATTAGCAGATTTGCATGATAGATAAGTGATTACAAATACAAATATATATTAAAGCAACATATTTATGCAAAAAAATAAGTAATTGCATATTTCTCCTTTCTGCCTACACAGCAAAAAACCCAGTGTTAAATTAACACTCCTCAGAGTTTATTTGACTCCACATTCAAGTGTGTTAAAATAACTTTGAAGCAATGTTAAAGTTAATGAGATAATTAAATGATTGAGTGGTGATTGACAATTAGTGATGAACACCTGCTGTTAACAAGTAGATTCGATGAAGGGAAGAGTCACCATTATGGTGATTAGTGTTTGCTTTAGATGAGCTTTTGACTTTGACTTGTAAAACATTATTAAATAAATATTTTTCATTATTAAAATTTGTATGTATTATTTTTAATATATTTATGTCACAACATAACCAACAACATCTGGTTTGGATGCATTTCCTCTTGGTTTGTCTCAGACACAATCTAATATTAAAAACTGAAGCAAACACTGATCACCATAATGGTGACCCAAAAAGGTGACTCTACCCTTCAGTGATTCTGGCCATCAGTGATCACTAATGGCCAATCATTACTCAATTAATAACTTAATTATCTCTAACTTTAACACTGTTTCAGTGTTACTTTTAACACTCCTGAGTGTGGACTCAAAAATGTCTGAGGAGTGTTAATTTGACACTGGGGTTTTGCTCTGTAGTGTTGGTGGTTTCTGTGGTTCATAACCTGCTCCAGAGCAGGTTATGTTCCAGGGTTCGTTTGCTTAAAAGGTATTCAGATGTGTGTGATATAATTGATATAAGTTATATTAATATAACTAAATATGTTACAGTTATAATACACAATATTATATAATTCTAAAGCACTATTATAACATAATAGTGTTTAAATGTTTATTCAATTCAAATATATTTATCATTTATTTTATTGTCATCTCACACATGGATCTGCATTCAATTAATTAGCATCAAACAAACAATATAGGGGAGAGCGGGGCACAACCTAACACTTTTTGACTTTCTCAGTTTGTGTAAATCCACTTGGGGTTCAGAGTATTTATTTTTTCCCACATTAATTTCCCACATGTCTAGTACAATTATGTGGTTTTCTTTCATTAATACAGTGTATACTTTTTCTTGATTTACCCAAAAGAATGGAAGTGAAATGTGACAACATGCCCCATAGGTGGGGTACACTGTAACATGTGAGGGCACATTGTAACATGACCAAATGACAGCTTAACATGTTATCTGATATAATAAAAACAACTAAAATATTTTGACAATAAAATATAATTATTAACTTTTTCAAATAAAAATAATGGCATTTTTAATCTTTTTTTTTTTTTTTTTTTGAGTTTGACAAAAACACACAAAAAAAAAAAAAAAAAAAAAAAGCATAGTTCAAAAAATAATAATAATTAAGCATTTCTGAACATTGACTAGTATAATAGCATATGACTAGTATAATAGCATATTTCTAATAGGGGCTCATTGTAACGCAGTGTTACAACATGCCCCACCTGCACAACTGGGATTTAAACCACAGCTTTTGTCTTCTGCTGTTAGATCAGCATTAAAGAACCATCTCAACTGTTAAATAACAGATATAAGATTACAATAATATCAGATTTGTCTTATTTCAAATAAACACAAAAAAACAGAGATGAAAAAATTAACTTAAGTAAGAGATTTACTTTTGCTATGTTAAATAAATGTTCAGTGATATCTTCCAAAGATTTTTAATTTTGACACATTTTTTTTCTCTCTATAGTGTTGATATTGCAACTAGTAAATACACTAAGTTTCGTCATCCTGGCATGTGTGAAAAGTGTTAAACCATGCGTGTTACAACTAACCCCGTGTTAGGTTGTGCCCCGCTCTCCCCTAATCCTTATTCTCAGTGAATAAAGATTACTTATTAAAAAAAAAAAAAAAAAAAAAAAGATTGCATAACCACCAAATAGGTGGCGATAAGTAGGTTACGTAAGTCTCCATTAAACAAAAGGAGGAGGAAATAGTATGGCACACTTGTCCGTTTCCATGGTGGCTCGTCGATTCGTCGCTCTGTTGAGAATGTCTTGTGTGTTCATGGTTAACATATTCTGGGTTGTTTGAACTTACTCCTGGATGCCTTTTTGGAACCCGCATACCTCGAGTAAGCAAGGTTTGGGTTAGTCAACCGTGAGTTCAAGGTATATGTGACGGTAAGTTAACCTTGCTTTCTGGAATACCCCCCAGAACTAAAGAGTTTATATACACAAGATAATGAACTGAATCTAATTACTGAGTAACCAAGGTGAGAGACTAGTGGTGGGAAACAGAGAACAAAGGAAAACAACCTAAGATAACCAAGGCAGACAAAATAGAAACTGAATACAATGAAAATGAAACCAAACATGCACTTATTTACAATTTGACCATTGTGCTTTTGTTTTGCCTCTTGCAGTGGCTCATATCCTTCTAAAAACGTTTAACAAGTAAAATACGCCTCTCTAGAATTAGCTTTTCTTTTTTTCTTCTCTTCAGTCCACTGTCCTGCATCTCACATTTTAAAGTGTGGCCCCTTAAATCGCCTGGGAGAAATTGAAGATTAAAAGTAAATCAGGTCCAACTTCCAAGCCAAAGGAAACACTAATCATCATAATGGTGACATCAAATGAAACACAGTAATGAAATATGGTCATTTTTATAGTAATTTCTTGTCTTATGACAGATCCGTTCAAGTAAGTCCTGAATTGATTTTACATTTATATTATATGTCAAACTAGTTACGGTTAAATCAAACCCTGGAAATATTGTATAGTGGGGTTATGACTATTAAAACCCCTCACTGCTGCAGAAGCATTTTTGGTAGTGCAGAATTATGTATCACTGCCTTACATATAGGCCAAAGTCATCACAACATGCAGGGGAGTAAAAAAAAAAAACAACAAAAAAAATACATACACACACACACACGCACGCACGCACGCACGCACACACACACACACACACACACACACACACACACAAACACACACTTGTTCTAAGAGACTTAGATTTCTTCACACAACCTCCTTCACCTGAGTAAAACATGTATGAAACCTAACATGAAAAACATCAAGCATAAGGAAATAAAGAAACATCTGTGAAATGAACTGATGAAAGCACAGTTGTAACATGAGTTTTGCAATGTACTGTAAAAGCTGTAAAGAAACATATAAAATAACATAAGAAATATTGTGTCTGAATCCGCTCTGTCTGAAAGACTGACCTCATTTAGCGATGACTAAGCGACGGGAAGCCATTCATTATATGGTGATTTGAGGTGAGAGACCGCTGGGGCCTGGGCACGGTGTAAGGATGGCGTTAGGTTGTAGAAGAAGTCGTGAATGTGTGTAAAAAGCGCTCATGTCATAGGCCTGGCCCGCATTTCCTCAGTTAGCGCTAATCTCTCTGTGTCCAACCACTCCGATGATCTGGGAACCGTGCCACCCTGAGCTGGATTAGTGGAGAGCTAACAGGATCCTCCCGTTTGTCGGGTGGAAATGGCACGGGGAGGATCGCGGATGGGGCATTACATTAATTACAACCTTTAGAAAGTAGGACGGCTCTGTATTTCATGCACCGCTTCCTGGGATTGAGATATGTGTGTGTGTGTGTGTGTGTGTGTGTGTGTGTGTGTTTGTGTTTGTTTTACATACACCGTTCTCTCGTGGTTCCCCTTTCTCGTTCATACAAAGTTAGTGGGTGCATTGTAGGTACCTTACCTTCTTGTAAACACAAAAATCCCTTTATACCTCAAATGAATGGTTGGCCTAAAGACTAAACAGTTGCCTGACCCTTCTTCCAAGTGTTTCTAAAACATCTTTTTCATATATATTTTTGGTAAGCTACAACCCGATTCCAAAGAAGTTGGGACACAAAATTGTGAATAAAAACAGAATGCAATAATGTATAAGTTTCAAATTCAGAATACAACATAGATGACATATCAAATGTTTAAACAGAGAAAATGTATCATTTTAAGGGGAAAATAAGTTGATTTTAAATTTCATGGCATCAACATATCTCAAAAAAGTTGGGACAAGGCCATGTTTCCCACTGTGTGGCATCCCCTCTTCTTTTTCTAACAGTCTGCAAACGTCTGGGGACTGAGGAGACAAGTTGTTCTAGAACTTCTTGTTCTAGAACTTGGATATACCTTTCAGCATTGATGGTGCCTTTCCAGATGTGTAAGCTGCCCATGCCACACACACTCATGCAACCCCATATCATCAGAGATGCAGGCTTCTGAACTGAGCGCTGATAACAACTTGGGTTGTCCTTGTTCTCTTTTTTAATCCGGATGACATGGCGTCCCAGTTTTCCAAAAAGAACTTCAAATTTTGATTCGTCTGACCACAGAACAGTTTTCCACTTTGCCACAGTCCATTTTAAATGAGCATTGGCCAGAGAAAACGCCTGCGCTTCTGGATCATGTTTAGATATGGCTTCTTTTTTGACCTATAGAGTTTTAGCGGCAACGGCGAATGGCACTGATGGATTGTGTTCACCGACAATGTTTTCTGGAAGTATTCCTGAGCCCATGTTGTGATTTCCATTACAGTAGCATTCCTGTATGTGATGCAGTGCCGTCTAAGGGCCCGAAGATCACGGGCATCCAGTATGGTTTTCCGGCCTTGATCCTTACGCACAGAGATTGTTCCAGATTCTCGGAATCTTTGGATGATATTCACTGTAGAACTCTTTGCAATATTGCTCCAGTATTTTTGGCCGCAGCATTGGGGGAATTGGTGATCCTCTGCCCATCTTGACTTCTGAGAGACACTGCCACTCTGAGAGGCTCTGTTTATACCCAATCATGTTGCCAATTGACCTAATAAGTTGCAAATTGGTCCTCCAGCTGTTCCTTATATGTACATTTAACTTTTCCGGCCTCTTATTGCTACCTGTCCCAACTTTTTTGGAATGTGTAGCTCTCATCAAATCCAAAATGAGCCAATATTTGGCATGACATTTCAAAATTTCTCACTTTCAACATTTGATATGTTATCTATATTCTATTGTGAATAAAATATAAGTTTATGAGATTTGTAAATTATTGCATTCCTTTTTTATTCACAATTTGTACAGTGTCCCAACTTTTTTGGAATCGGGTTAGTACTTTTTGCTCATGCTTAGAACACAAACACACACACACACACACATACACACACAAAATATTGACAAACAGCCGAGGGATATACAGCACACTAGAGCATAACAGTATTTGTATCAAGAATGTCTAACCAAAAATTAATATGCCCTCATAATCATAATCTCTTCCTACAGTTTTTCTTGTTCAAGAAGCCATTTCAGTCGAAATTCGCAACTTATTTTTCATGCACATTTTAATAAGAATTGTGAAAAATAACAAATTAATTGTATTAAAAAATAAGATTGTGTTTTGTCATTTTCACAGTTAACTCATTTGCATAATTTCTTTTGTTAATCAGGTGCTAAAACGACATTATCAGTGGCTGCAATTCATTCCTAGTGAATTCCCCCCAGAATGTATATGATGTGCTCTATACTCTTCAGTAGCTTCAATGATTTTATTTCCCAGTTTCATGATTCTACGGTGGACTGAAATGCAATACTCTGCTTTCTGTCTGAGTAAGATTTTTCATTAAATGGACTGAGGAACAGAACTATATCTGCGGCATAAAGCCCCTTCACCTCTGAGAGCAAAGAAAAGCCAACAACCTCTGTGAGGTTAACGCATCCTGACAGTGGCCTCCTCTGGGCCAGAGTCTTTCGGCCAACTCTCTCTTTGTATCTGCTCGGCAAGGGGAGACATCTAGTAGAGATGAAAGTCTAAGCATGGGAGTGGAGCTCGGGAGATTAGTCCATCACCAAACTGGACTGTAAAATTTTAACCAATAACATATACATCATTTTAAGAGCAATGAGGGGGGAAAAGGATTGACAATTGTTTTTAAATTATATGGGTGATGGACATTTTTAATGCAACCACAATGTTTGAATACATTTTTGACTTTTGTCAAGTGGTACAACTATATATATATATATATATATATATATATATATATATATATATATATATATATATATATATATATATATATATATATATATATATATATATATACACACACACTCACCTAAAGGATTATTAGGAACACCATACTAATACTGTGTTTGACGCCCTTTCGCCTTCAGAACTGCCTTAATTCTACATGGCATTGATTCAACAAGGTGCTGAAAGCATTCCTTAGAAATGTTGGCCCATATTGATAGGATAGCATCTTGCAGTTGATGGAGATGCTCTATTGGGTTGAGATCTGGTGACTGTGGGGGCCATTTTAGTACAGTGAACTCATTGTCATGTTCAAGAAACCAATTTGGAATGAGTCAAGCTTTGTGACATGGTGCATTATCCTGCTGGAAGTAGCCATCAGACAATGGGTACATGGTGGTCATAAAGGGATGGACATGATCAGAAACAATGCTCAGGTAGGCCATGGCATTTAAACGATGCCCAATTGGCACTAAGGGGCCTAAAGTGTGCCAAGAAAACTTCCCCCACACCATTACACCACCACCACCAGCCTGCACAGTGGTAACAAGGCATGATGAATCCATGTTCTCAGTCTGTTTACGCCAAAAATTCTGACTCTACCATCTGCGTGAAAATCCCAGTAACTGAGCAGATTATGAAATACTCAGACCGGCCCGTCTGGCACCAACAACCATGCCACACTCAGAATTGCTTAAATCACCTTTCTTTCCCATTCTGACATTCAGTTTGGAGTTCAGGAGATTGTCTTGACCAGGACCACACCCCTAAATGCATTGAAGCAACTGCCATGTGATTGGGTGATTAGATAATTGCATTAATGAGAAATTGAACAGGTGTTCCTAATAATCATTTAGGTGAGTGTATACACTAGGGGTGGAACGGTTCAAATTACGGTTCGGTTTTTATCGGGTCACAGTTTCAGTACGGTTTGGTATGTGCTATGTTCAGGGTAATTAGGACATTTTTCAAATAAAAATAAACAAAATAAGAACAAATAAATCAAACTACAAGCAACAGCACAAATACATACAATACAGCAAAGATGCATAAAATAAACAATGCTAACAGTGGTTTCCAGGTAATCAAATATAAAATAACATTGCATATTATAATCTTCACTGTATAAATTACATAAAGATTAATCATTATTGAAGTTACAAAAGTTATTAAGTCAAGAGCAGTGAGTGTTTTCTTTGTCATTAGTTGTTTGATTAACATTAAAAACACAGACAGCATGGAAAGGCTTCTTTCCTTTAAGTAATAATGCACGGGGAGAGCAGGGAGAGTAGGGGAGAGCA
Organism: Paracanthobrama guichenoti; assembly: GCA_018749465.1. Lineage (NCBI taxonomy): Eukaryota > Metazoa > Chordata > Actinopteri > Cypriniformes > Gobionidae > Paracanthobrama > Paracanthobrama guichenoti. Next base: position 4,027,590 of record CM031952.1, on the reverse strand, counting down.
GGGCACAACCTAACGCGGGGTTAGTTGTAACACGCATGGTTTAACACTTTCCACACATGCCAGGATGACGAAACTTTGTGTATTTACTAGTTGCCATATCACTATACAGAGAAAAAATTGCGCCAAAATTAAGAAATCTTTGGAAGATATCACTGAACATTTATTTAACCATAGCTAAAGTAAATTTCTTAAGTTCATTTTTCATCTGTTTTTTGTGTTTATTTGAAATAAGACAAATCTGATATTATTGTAATCTTATATCTGTTATTTAACAGTTGAGATGGTTCTTTAATGCTGATCTAACAGCAGAAGACAAGAGCTGTGGTTTAAATCCCAGTTGTGCAGGTGGGGCATGTTGTAACACTGAGCCCCTATTAGAAATATGCTATTATATTCTATACTTTTATGAATTCTATTGAGAAACTATGAGAAAAGGGTGAATAAAGACTGAGAGTCAATGTTCAGAAATTATTCATTATTATAATGTTTTTAACTATGCTGCATAGCTGTATTTAGCGATGTTTGTTGTCAAACTCAATTTTATTTTATTTTTTTATTAAAAAATGCCATTATTTTATTTTTTTTAAATTAATAATTGTATTTTATTGTCAAAATATTTTAATTGTTTTTATTATATCAGATAACATGTTAAGCTGTCATTTGGTCATGTTACAATGTGCCCCTCACATGTTACAGTGTACCCCACCTATGGGGCATGTTGTCACATTTCACTTCAATTCTTTTGGGGTAAATCAAGAAAAATAGTTTACACTGTATTAATGAAAGAAAACCACATATTTTTACTAGACATGTGGGAAATTAATGTGGGAAAAAATAAATACTCTGAACCACAAGTGGATTTATACAAACTGAGAAAGTCAAAAAGTGTTAGGTTGTGCCCCGCTCTCCCCTACATGCTACACATGAACATGTCTTTCTCAATGGTTTACATTTTACTTGAGACATTACCTACGTTTGCTAGGATTACTCACCAAGACGGGCATGTTGAATTTTTTTTTTGTGTGTGTGTGAATTTGTACGTTCAAGCGCAAGACTTCAAGAACTCTGTGTGCGAGTTCTCTTTCGCGTTTTGCTCTTTAATGTTTAAATTGACAAGGCTTAAATGAGTTTAGTTTAAACACAATGTGCGGTGTTCAGGTCTCACCTGCTCTCGCGCGCTATCAACACCTGGGTGATGACGGTGTAAATGACTGGGTCATGGTTGAGCATGCGTAATTTAAACATTTTGATCATCGTTGTTGTTTGGGAAGCCAGAATGTGTATCCATTGACAGAAACATACATTAACCCTTAAAGACCAAGACAGCCGCCCGCAGCTAAAAATAACTATCTTCTAAAATGTTTAATAACTTGTAAACCACTAATCCAATCTGTATGCTGTAAACTGCACTGTAAAGAGGAGAATCTCAGTTTTACGATTGATCATTCAAAGGCTCCATAGTGAGCGTGGATGCTTCATCAAAATCTGCAGCATTGATTCGTCAAGGAAATGCATGAGGGTTGTTCCCCTGAGCCAAACAGAAACGATTGTTGATCATTAATGTTTGTTTTTCATGTTCAAATTATAATAAATTCCTCTGAAGAAAAATGTTTGCTTTAGTGTTCTAACAATCTGTTTATTTACACCCCCCCATTTACAAAAAGTAGAGGCAAGTCAGGCACCCCAAAAATGTTCTAGGTCTTTAAGGGTTAACCTAACTCTGTCTATTTCACATGTTGTTATTTTCAAGAAACCGTATTATAGATGCTTCATCAGATTTGAGATGAACCGCGGTGCAAGTGCGTGCCGAACCATGGGTGGAGAACGGTACGGTTCGATTTTTTACAGAGAACTGTACCACCCTTATTTAATTTTAATTAGTTGGAACATAAGTGCATGGAAATATTTGCAGTGTAATAAAGGAATTAGATGTGACTACATAATCCAGAGGGCAGTTTATGAATGAATGGAAACATCAGAGCTGTTCCCCATTTATTGCCAAATGGAGCTAGAAAACTTTAAGCCAAAACATTCAGTTGACACAATCACCAGAGGACACATCATATTTTGAAAGACCAACATATAAGCAAAAATGCACGAAACTGATATAAGCTCATTACCATCTCTGTGTGTTTCATGAGCAGGCTTAAATTATGGATGTCATCAAACTTTTGTCATTACATTCCAACTGACACCACCTCAGTTTGTTCCTGATGTAGCCAACATCTGCCACGACTACGAGAGTCTTTCCCTCAACTGGCTTGTGTCAAGATGAAAAAAGGAGCCACTAAAAAGCTCTGAGGTTTAACAAGAGTTGGTCCTGGCATGTCCCACTGAAAAACTGTCTTTGCATGAATCACTGTACTTCATGTTATTGAGGGTAATGCCAATTGGGCTAATACGGTGTTTGAGCAGAGGGTGAGCTTACTGCAGCAGCACTGGAGAGACGACAGCCCTTTCAAAGAATTTCTGGGAACTTGGACAGAAAGAAGGGAACGTCTAGGATGGGATGTGGCCTGGTATAGGCTATAGCTGAGCTATGCATTTGGGGTGCCTGACAATCATTTCTTAGAAAACGTTCTCACAAGCTATTTTATGCCAAAGTGGAGGTGGATTTAGATTTATTTCAAAGACACATTTTTGTCAAAAGGTGTGATGTGTTTAGTTTTACTAGATGTGTTTCTATGGTTAAAACCTTAAACTTTTATCATAATTTTTTTTTTTCTATTTTGGCCTTGTGTTCAAGTTCAAGTTCAAGTTCAAGAGTTTTATTTGTCACATACACAGTTATATACAGAATATACAACTGGCAGTGAAATGTAAACAGGTCCGCTCCATGGACAGTGCAAATTCACAGTTAAAAACACAAGGAGGAAATTATAATAGGAATAGAATAAAAAGTACTATATTTTAGGTTTTACTCTCATCCCAGACAGAGATTTTCATGAAATATGAAAATCCATCATAAAAATGATGAATCACAATTTATTTAACCATCGTAATCTGAACAAAGAGTGAAATTAATACAATCCACAGTAAATATCTAATAATAATAATAATAATAATAATTGACTGTAAATAAAACTTCAGTTTGAGCTTATATTAGATGAATTTAAGGTAATAATACTGTATACTTCTGTAAATATACATAGATCTGGCATAACATTATGACCGGTGAAGTGAATAACACTGAGCACGTTTACATGCACGTTCTTAACCCGAGTATGCTTAATAAGCTGACAATGGAGGTGGTCATGTAAATACGATAACCCGTTTTCCTTTATCCGATCGTCACAGCTAGACTGATACGTGACAGGAACACGTCCTTACTGTAAATTGAAACGCATCCAGACAGAGCGAGCATTTCGCAGTAAGAGAGGATGACCCAAAAAGGTCTTGACCCAAAAAATTATAAAAGTGCTCTCATCTCATGCAGCAGAAAAAGTGGTACAGTCAAGATGCTGCATCTGTAACTGCATGAAAGGATAATATATGAGCCGTAAGTTTCCCGCTGACATGTTGCAATGATCTTCATCAGTTTTTAATGCTTTATTTAACATCACAACCGACATAACAAATGAAATACTCAGAGTCAGATAAACGCAAATTACGTTATGACGTCACTACTGGGAAATAACCTGATTTATTAATAAAGTCTTGTAAACACGGTTAACTTGTGTTGTCGGGTTATTGGTTTGCATGTAAACCTGGACAACCGGTTTCAGTAATTATAATTATTTCAATAAGCTGATTTATGTGAGTTATCAGCGTATTGGTGTGCATGTAAACATGTTCATTGATTATCTCTTCATCACGGCACCTGTTAGTGGGTGGGCTATATTAGGCAGCAAGTGAACATTTTGTCCTCAAAGGTGATGTATTTGAAGCAGGAAAAATGGACAAGCGTAAGGATTTGAGGGAGTTTGACAAGGGCCAAATTGTGATGGCGAGACAACTGGGTCAGAGGATCTTCAAAATTGCAGCTCTTGTGGGGTGTTCCCGGTCTGCAGTGGTCAGGATCTATCAAAAGTGGTCCAAGGAAGGAACAGTGGTGAATCGGTGACAGGGTCATGGGCGGCCAAGGCTCACTGATGCATGTGGGGAGCTGGCCCATGTGGTCTGATCAAACAGACGAGCTACTATAGCTCAAATTGAAAGAAGTTAATGCTGTAGAAAAAGGTGGCCTGGTCTGATGAATCACATTTTCTTTTACATCACGTGGATGGCCGTGTGCGTTGCTTACCTGGAGAACACATGGCACCAGGATGCACTATGGGAAGAAGGCAAACCGGCGAAGGCAGTGTGATGCTTTGGGCAATGTTCTGCTGGGAAACCTTGGGTCCTGCCATCCATGCGGATGTTACGTACCACCTACCTAATTGTTGCAGACCATGTCCACCCTTTCATGGAAACGGTATTCCCTGGTGGATGTGCAAAAATGGTTCAGCAATGGTTTGAGGAGCACAATGAGTTTGAGGTGTTGACTTGGCCTCCAAATTCCCCAGATCTCAATCGAATCAAGCATCTGTGGGATGTGCTGAACAAACAAGTCCGATCCATATATATATATATATATATATATATATATATATATATATATATATATATATATATATAAATTACAATGTTCATGTAACATACATCCATGTGTATTTAAATACTAAAAATTATGTATTTATTTATAATGCTATATATATATATATATATATATATATATATATATATATATATATATATATATATATATATATATATATATATATAGTTGCTCTGTTGCATCTCGTGCACTTTATACCTGTGGCTGTGTCCAAAACACACTATTATGTTTTTGCGCTTTTTCAACTTTAGTTAGTGTGTAATGTTGCTCTGTGAGCATAAAAAAGATCTGCAAGGTTACAAAGCTCAAAGTCCACTATAAAGGGAGACATTTTATTTAACAGAATCCACTTTCCAAGAACTACATGAATGACTCGTTTGGTGCCCATGGAATATACAAAAAAAAAAAAAAAAAAAAAAAGCCTGGTTGAGCTGCTGCTATGTCAAAGAGATGCAGTTTTCTCTACCCCTTTTCCAAAACTCATTTGTTTGACCTTCCTAAGGCTGACAAACTTAGAGTGGTTACAATTGATTTTAAACACTGAACATTATAACCCCGACATTTATCTGTGTGCTGCACATTTTATGGAGAACAGCTTCCAGAACTACAATGCAGGCTACGCATAAAAGCTTCTCCTGAAATGGAGCAGTTCCCACTTTGTCGGGACAATCAGTTGTTGTGGACTTGTAAGTATGTCTTATTATTTGTAGTTGTTTTCTATTAACAGTTCCGATTATAAGTATAATGTTGTTGCTATGATATAAACAAAGGGCAAAGCTTTGCCTCCACTAGCCAACATTTGTGTTGATAGAGTGTTTACTGTAGCTTTTGTAAGCTCTCGCTTATGTAAGTATTCACCGTCCCTTAGGAAAATTAACCATGGTTTTGTGATTGATTACTGTTTGTATTACCATAGTTTTCCGATAAATATTATGATTAAATGGTGTATAACATTGTTTCTTATATAAATATGAAAATTACAACAACAAAAAACATACCACTCTGAAACGTCCTGTGAAATCCGTGCTTGCAAAGTCTGTGCATGAAATCCATTCTGGACAATCCTCTTGTTTGTTAACAATCTGAAATCTGAATCACTCTTGAATTGGTTTGAATTGATGCCATCCTTAATATTTACCTTTAGTAGAGCTTGCAGTTATGGTAAGGGGCGTGACATTTCCCGATCACGTGTTAAGCAGTACCAATCACAACACATTTTGTATTTCGGAAGGAGGGGCTTAATTGAAACAGGACCTAAAGGGCGCATTCAAGACAGAATGGGGAGAGAGGTGCTGCAATAATGTGAAATATGTGAAAAATATTGAGTTTTGAACAATCAAGCATGCAAGCATATTCTAGTACACCCCAAAAACCAAAATCAAGACTTCGTAAAAGGGCATAATAGGACCCCTTTAATTTAGTAATACAGAAGTATCAACTCTGTCTCACAGCCTTTATTTAATTCAGACTTCTGTACTGGAATGCTGGGCACTTAAAGTGTACATAAAGCACCTAAAGTGTTATATCTTTTGTGTTTTTGGTGCATATTAGATACTAAGATACAAACCAAGTAATGTAAATGTAGTGCTAATTAGAATGAAGTGTAAAAGAAAAAAAGAAGAAAGGACTGAGAGTATAAATTCAGTTAGCAAATGTGGCAAATTTATAACAGTTTACTCCAGGATGTTATCTAAAGATATCGTAAAATATCTTAGCTCACAGAAAAACCTGTATTCAATGAATATTCTAAACATATTTCAAAGGTTATTCAAGTGCTGGCATACACCATACACAATGTTCCTGGATCTAGAATGTCAAGAAGTCCAAAACAGGTCAATAGCGGCAACCAATTTCTGCTGGAACAGCAACATGAGTCAGCTCACTCACCATGGACTACCACAGTCATACAGCGTTTAGTGTGGTGCACAACTGAGAGGTTAAAGTGTGCTCTATGTTGTTAGCGGGGCTAGAGCTCTCTACTCGTTTGTTTTGGCTCATTAGGTCAGTAATGAAGTATAGCCGAAGGGGAACTTCATGAGTAACAGCCCATATTTGTGCTAAAGCGACAGTCTGCATCGGCTTTCCCTTAGTTCTGCACCGAATGCACATTTAGCTGAGACATATGCAAAATTTTCCAAAGTCTCCAGCCGCTGAATCTAATGTGTGCTGTCATGTCAGTTAAGCTTATTATCTGCGTTCTTCCACTACCCCGTACTGAACCAAAACACAAGCAGACATCTGCCGAGATAGATTGCGGGCAATGTTTTGATATCTTCAGCGTGATATTTAGTGACAGTAAGCGTGTTTTGGAGATGGATTCGATTGACCTTACACTGACACACTTTCCTGAGAGCCTTAATCTTCTGCACAGGAATTGCCGCCTGACAGAAACTACTAGGGTCACATCTGGAGTGCTATAGATTGTTTAATCCCTAACAAGTGTCCACTGTGAGAGAGATCTATATACTCCTCTTTTGTAGCACTGGCATTTGATGAAAATAAAGGACCACTGCAAGGTGAGATCATTAAAGTGCACACTATAAAAGCTATAAAAAAGACCTTGTGGGTGGGGGGTAATTAAATGCATTGTGGCTGCTGAAAATGTGTTAATTTGCTACGCTATCTTTGGTGTTTTAGTGACAAAATATTTACTGAATGTAATTTGCACAGTATAATTCTAGATTTCTAGATTGTGGAGACTACTGCAATCTGGCAAATTTAAAGATGCACTATGTAAAAAAATATTCAGTAAAATATCTAAAAACCACTAGGCCAGTGTTATATATTTTGTTCAGTTGAGTACTTACAATATCCCAAATGTTTCCAACTATTTGTAAATCATGAGAAAATTTATATTTCAACTAAGGAACCGGGACGTGTGAGGGAGTCACCTGTCAATGGCGTCATATCTGTGTTACCCTCGGTCTCTGGTTTTATTTTGCAGAAACTCTTTACTCTTACTGCAGTGTGCAACAAGTGTCATAGCAGCCGCCAAGCGAACTATAGGAGTGCCTATAGAACAAGTGTCCAGGTATGCGGTTGTCTCCACGGATTCCTCATTCACTGGCTGGCGTGCCACGTACAATGGGCTTGCAGTTTCGGGTCTGTGGACGGGGCCCCAACTGTAATGGCATATCAATTGCCTGGAGTTGTTAGCAGTTCGTCTTGCACTCAGCCACTTCAAAACGCCACTCAGAGGCAAGCACGTTCTGGTCCGTACGGACAACCCTGCAGCCATTGTGTATATCGGCATGTCACAACTCACCCGCCATCTCCTCCTATGGAGTCAGAAGCATCTGAGGTCGCTTTGTGCCATTCACATTCCGGGCCTGCTCAATCGTGCAGTCGACGAGCTCTCACGACAGCCAGTGCTCCCGGGAGAGTGGAGACTCCATCCCCAGATGGTCCAGCTGATTTGGAGTCGCTTCGGGACCACACAGGTAGACCTGTTTGCCATCCCGGACACGACCCACTGCCAGTTGTTTTATTCCCTGACCGAGGGCACCCTCAGCTCGGATGCTCTGGCACACAGCTGGCCCCGGGGCCTACGCAAATATGCGTTTCCCCCAATGAGCCTTCTCACACAGACACTGTGCAAAGTCAGGGAGGACGAGGAGCAAGTCCTGTTGGTCACACCGTATTGGCCCAACAGGACTTGGTTCCCGGAACTAGTGCTCCTCGTGACAGCATCTCCTTGGCCCATTCCTCTGAGGAAGGACCTCCTGACTCAGAGACGGGGCACCCTCTGGCACCCGCGTCCGGACCTCTGGAAACTCCGTGTCTGGTCCCTGGACAGGACGCGGAGGTTCTAGGTGGCCTGTCACAGGCTGTGGTAGACACCATCACTTCCACTAGAGCGCCCTCTACGAGGCACCTCTATGCGTTGAAGTGGAACCTGTTCGTCGAATGGTGCTCTTCTTGCCGAGAAGACCCCCCTGAAGATGTTCGATCAGTTCTGTGCTTTCCTTCCTACAAGACGAGTTGGAGTGAAGGCTGTCTTCCCCTCAAAGTTTATGTTGCCGCTATTGCCGCTAATCATGATTTGGTAGGTGGAAAGTCCTTAGGGAAGCACGATCTGATCATCAGGTTCCCGTGGGGGGGCGAGGAGACTAAATCCACCTCGTCCTCCCTCTATACCCTCTTGGGACCCATCTCTGGTGCTGACCACACTGCAGAAACCTCCCTTCGAGCCTTTGCAGTCAGCTGAGTTAAAAATTATGTCTCTGAAGACAGTACTCCTGACTGCATTGGCCTCCATCAAGAGGATAGGGGACCTGCAGGCATTGTTGGTCGACGAATCGTGCCTGGAATTCGGGGTGGGTAACTCTCATGTAATCCTAAGACCCCGGCCCGGATATGTGCCCAAGGTTCCTACCACTCCCTTCCGGGACCAGGTGGTGAGCCTGCAAGCGCTGCCTTCCGAGGAGGCAGACCCAGCCCTAGCATTTCTCTGTCCTGTCTGTACCCTGTGGACATACGTGGACAGAACGCAAAGCTTCAGGACCTCACAGCTTCGTCTGTTACGGAGGACAGCAGAAGGGAAAGGCTGTCTCCAAGCAGAGGATGGCCCACTGAATGGTGGATGCCATCGTCTTGGCGTATGAAACCCAAGACGTGCCCTGCCCGCTCGGGTTAAGAGCCCACTCCACTAGGGGTGTAGCTTCTTCCTGGGCGCTGGCTTGTGGCGCCTTGCTGATAGATATTTGTAGAGCTGCAGGCTCGGAGCTCGAAGCTGATAGGGACTCCCTGAAGTGATCCCAATTCGTCGGTGATATCTGACGTATGTCTCCGTTCCCTCCTTCAGGAAACGAGGATTACCATATGTAACCAAGATGTTTTGTTTACATGCACTAATCCGAATGAATACAATCCGATTTTAGATTCTGAAACACGAACCTTAAACTTTGCAATTCACATTTTTGTTTACATGTACAAGTAATGTTCAAAAATAGACAGTTACCATGAATAGCCATTTTTATAACTGTTTATGCCTTGATGACATACCTAAAGCTAATAAATATGTCAGAAGAGCTTTTTTTAAACAAATATTTTGTAAATATTCAGTTAATCCTTGCTCAGTCAGCTTGTTTGGCGGTTCAACATCGAGATGTTGTCCTCGTACATATGAGGAGGTTAGGGCTGAGGCTCAACTCCAAGAAGAGCGTTCTTTCTCCAGTACAGAGAATTACTTATCTGGGCGTGAGTTGGGATTCGGTCTCTATGCAGGCCTGTCTATCAGAGCCTCGCATAGGGTCGATCATCTCATCGGTCAAAGGGGTGAAGCTAAACCAGTCACTCACTGTAAAGCAGTATCAGAAACTGTTAGGTCTGATGGCAGCAGCGGCCAATGTGATTACTTGTGGCCTGTTGTACATGTGACCGTTACAGTGGTGGCTCAAGACCAAGGGATTTTCCCCTAGGGGAAACCCTTTTTGCATAATCAAGGTAACGCGGCGGTGCCTCTGCGCCTTGGTTATGTGGAAGGACCCTTGGTTCCTGGCCCAGGGCCTGTCCCTGGAGGCACTGTGTCGGTGTGCGTCTCTGACCACGGATGCTTCCCTGACAGGCTGGGGGACAACCATGAATGGTCGCTCAGCCCAGGGCTTATGGCAGGATCGTCATCATTCATGGCACATAAATCGCCTGGAAATGCTTGTGGTGTTTCAGGCTTTGAAACGCTTCCTGCCGTATCTCAGGGGCCATCAGGTGCTGGTGCGCACAGACAGCACATCGGTGGTATCCTATATAAACCATCAGGGGGTCTGAGGAGTCTGAGGTCATCAGGGGGTCTATACAAGTTGGCTGTTGGCAGATCCTGAAGTTGAAGTTGAAGTTGAAGTTGAAGTTTATTCGTCATTACACATGTACAAGTACAGATGAAATGAAGTTTGGAGCAAGCCTCCGGGCGCAGCCGATTATTCAGGCGCCGCCTACGCTCTCCAGAAATACAAGAATGCAATTTAGCAAGCATTACATAGCAAACACAACAAAACATAAACATAAACATAAACATGACACAGTACACGTGGTCACGTGATGGGATTTTTGTATGGGTGGGAGAGAGAGAGGAGATAGATAAAGACAAAGACAGGCAGGCGGTTGGAGGGGGTGGGATCGGGTAGGTTGTGTATGGTGCGAGTGAGTCTGAGATTGTGTTGTGTGAGAATGTTAGCCATAACTTCAGATGTTTTTGAGTTCAGTTCTATGGTTTGTCCTTGAAGGGAGATAAGGCAGTGCACAGGGAAAGATAGCAGACAAAGCTGTCAGGCTGAAATCCCAACCGAGAGATAGGGACCAAGTGAGGTTCGTTGGGCTAGTTGATTAGGTCAGGCAAATACAATTTATTATTTTTAATCCATTTGATGATCTTCGTAATTTGTCCGGATCATAATCAATCAATCAGATCTGGTCCTCAGCATTGGCGTCCGGTCTGTGCAGTTTCCCTAGACATTACGTCCAGCCTCATGGCCAGACCGGTTACAGTCCGTAAAAGTTCACCGATCTGACCCCGATAGAGCCCACTCTACCCTGCGTATCCGCAGTCGGACTGCGTTATTACGGTTCAGTTCCTCAATTCCTATCACTTTCTGATCTAATTCCTTCAGGCGGTCACACAACCCCGAAGCATTCTTTAATTTCCACAGACAGCGGCTGGGTGAATTTGCTTGCAGCTGTCTTACCAATCTTCCGATAGGTCAGGGCAATCCCAAAGCCAAAGAATAGGAACCCGCCATCAATAATCCAATCATGTATAAATCTTCCGCATCCTCCACGGACAGAGCCTCCAGGCACAGGACTTGCAAAGGTCCCGTCCGGGCAGGTGGGTTCTCCCGGGGCACCCTTCCTTAGTGAGAAAATCTTGTCGATTGCGCTGATTGACCAGTTAATCAATTCCATTTCAGTATTTTCAAGAGTCCAGCAAAGCAGCAGTCAGAGAGAAAGAGAAGAGACGAAACACTAGACAAAACAAAACAGCGCGAGAGCCAGCAGGGAACAGAGAGAAAAACACGTCTGCACGGATAGAAGGACAGAAAGGACAGAAACCATTCCTCCTGTGGGCCCAGGGGAATCTGAAATCAGTCAGGGCAGTTTACATCCCGGGGCGCCTGAATGTGGAAGCAGACATCCTGTCGAGGCAGGGGCAGAGGTCCGGGGAGTGGAGACTCCACACCGAGGTGGTGGAGCTCCTCTGGGAGAAGTTTGGCAGGGCACAAGTGGACCTGTTCGCTACACAAGAAAACACACACACTGTCATCTGTGGCTCTCCCTAGTGCATCCAGCTCCTCTTAGACTGGACGCTATGGTACAGGAGTGGCTGAGGCTGCCCCGTACGCATTTCCCCCGATTGCTCTGCTTCCGGGAGTTCTACAGAGAGTGTGCCGGGATGGGGCCCGTTTGCTGTTAGTAGCCCCGTTCTGGCTGGCCCAGGCATGGTTCTCGGACATCGTGTCTCTCCTCAACGGCTCTCCACTGGAGATTCCGCTCAGGAGGGACCTTCTCACTTTCAGGCGGGCAGTGTCATCCTGCACCCTCGCCCAGAGCTGTGGAAACTGTGGGCTTGGCCTCTGAGGTCTCTCAACTGAGGTTGTTGAGACCATTCTACACTCTAGAGCTCTCTCCACGAGGAAACTGTAGACTCTGAAATGGAGACTCTTGCAGAAGCAGAGGATGAGCAAGTGGGTGGTCGAGGCCATCTCACTTCCTTATGAGGTGGCCGGACAGCCTTCTCCCTTGGCTGTTCAGGCCCATTCTACTAGGAGTATGGCTGCTTCTCAGGCTCCTGTTTCAGGGGCCTCCCTGCAGGATGTTTATGATGCGGCATGATGGTCCTCACCGCACACTTTTGTCAGGTTCTATGAGCTAGACATCAACACACACTCGGGTGCTCGCCCCTTAGACAATGTACAGGCGGGCATCCAGCTCATATGGGGGCGTGGGTATTCTCGTTCCCATTGCGGTGATGCAGCACGAGTTCCCTTGAAAGGGAACGTCTCGGTTACAACTGCAACCTTAGTTACCTGAATAGGGAACGAGACGCTGCGTCACCCTGCCATACTCCCCGCATGCCTGCAAGCGTCTTGCTTCATCCTTATTCCAGAAGCTAGAGGCGTGTGTTTGCCAGTATGCTTTATAGTTTCCGGGTCTATGATGTCACCCGCCTATGACGTTCCGTCTCTCTATTGGACTGATTACACACGTGCTTCACGACGCAATCACGAAGAGGCGTTCCCATTGTGGTGACGCAGTGTCTCATTCCCAATTCAGGGAACTAAGGTTACAGTCATAACCGAGACGTTTTGTGAATAGCAATGTATAATGATCCTAATTTGCATAGCAAAGAGATGTGTTTACCCCGAAAATGATTGACAATGTCCTGCGCAGCTGCATGTGGCTTGTCTGCATGGGCAAAATATTCATCCAAACATAGACCTCTAAATACATCCATCCATCCATCATCTTCCGCTTATCCGGGGCCGGGTCGCGGGGGCAACAGTCTAAACAGAGACGCCCAGACTTCCCTCTCCCTAGCCACTTCCCCCAGCTCTTCCGGGGGAACCCTGAGGCATTCCCAGGCCAGCCGGGAGACATAATCCCTCCAGCGTGTCCTAGGTCTTCCCCGGGGCCTCCTCCTGGTGGGACATGCCCGGAACACCTCCCCAGGAAGGCGTCCAGGAGGCATCCGAAATAAATGCCCGAGCCACCTCAACTGGCTCCTCTCGATGTGGAGGAGCAACGACTCTGAGCTCCTCCCGAGTAACTGAGCTTCTCACCCTATCTCTAAGGGAGCGCCCAGCAACCCTGCGGAGAAAGCTCATTTTGGCCGCCTGTATCCGGGATCTTGTCCTTTCGGTCATGACCCACAGCTCATGACCATAGGTCAGAGTAGGAATGAAGATTAACCGGTAAATCGAGAGCTTCGCCTTACAGCTCAGCTCCTTCTTCACCACGACAGACCGGTACATCGACCGCATTACTGCAGAAGCTGCACCGATCCGTCTGTCAATCTCCCGTTCCATCCTTCCCTCACTCGTGAACAAGACCCCAAGATACCTGAACTCCTCCACCTGAGGCAGAAACTCTCCACCAACCTGAAGTGGGCAAGCCACCCTTTTCCGACTGAGAACCATGGCCTCGGATTTGGAGGTGCTGATTCTCATCCCGGCCACTTCACACTCGGCTGCAAACCGCCCCAGTGCACGCTGAAGACCCTGGTCTGAGGAGGCCAACATGACAACGTCATCCGCAAAAAGCAGCGATGAAATCATGTGGTTCCCAAACCGGACACTCTCCGGCCCTTGGCTGTGCCTAGAAACTCTGTCCATAAAAATTATGAATAGAACCGGTGACAAAGGGCAGCCCTGCCGGAGTCCAACATGCACTGGGAACAAGTCCGACTTGCTGCCGGCAATGCGGACCAAGCTCCTGCTCCGGTCGTACAGGGACCAAACAGCCCTAAGCAAGGGGCCCGGACCCGTACTCCCAGAGCACCCTCCACAGGATGCCACGAGGGACACAGTCGAATGCCTTCTCCAAATCCACAAAACACATGTGGATTGGTTGGGCAAACTCCCATGAACCCTCCAGCACCCTGGAAAGGGTATAGAGCTGGTCCAGTGTCCCACGACAAGGACGAAAACCACACTGTTCCTCCTGAATCCGAGGTTCCACTATCGGCCAAATTCTCCTCTCCAGTAACCTGGCATAGACTTTCCTGGGGAGGCTGAGAAGTGTGATCCCCCTGTAGTTGGAACACATTGTCCGGTCCCCCTTCTTGAAAAGAGGGACCACCACTTCAGTCTGCCAGTCCAGAGGCACTGTCCCCAACCGCCACACGATGTTGCAGAGGCGTGTCAGCCAAGACAGCCCCACAACATCCAGAGACTTAAGGTACTCAGGGCAGATCTCATCGACCCCCGGTGCCTTGCCACCGAGGAGCTTTTTAACTACCTCGATGACTTCAGCCCGGGTGATGGATGAATCCACCTCTGAGGGATTGAGGAGATCCTCAAAGTATTCCTTCCACTGTCCGACGATATCCCCAGTTGAGGTCAACAGCTGCCCATCTCCACTGTAAACAGTGTTGGTAGGGCACTGCTTCCCCCTCCTGAGGCGGCGAACGGTTTGCCAGAATCTCTTCGAGGCCAACTGATAGTCTTTCTCCATGGCCTCACCAAACTCCTCCCAGGCCCGATTTTTTGCCTCCACAACTACCCGGGCTGCAGTCCGCTTGGTCTGCCTGTACCCGTCAGCTGCCTCAGGAGTCCCACAAGCCAACCAGGCCTGATAGGACTCCTTCTTCAGCTTGAAGGCATCCCTTACTTCCGGTGTCCACCACCGGGTTCGGGGATTTCCGCCTCGACAGGCACCAGAGACCTTACGGCCACAGCTCCGAGCAGCCGCATCGACAAGGGAGGTGGAGAACATGGTCCACTCAGACTCAATATCTCCAGACTCCCTTGGGATCTGGTCGAAGCTCCGTCTGAGGTGGGAGTTGAAGATCTCTCTGACAGGGGGCTCGGCCAAACGTTCCCAACAGACCCTCACAGTACGTTTGGGTCTCCCGAGTCTGTCTAGCTTCCTCCCCCGCCATCGGATCCAACTCACCACCAGGTGGTGATCAGTTGACAGCTCTGCCCCTCTCTTCACCTGAGTGTCCAAGACATACGGCCGGAGGTCAGATGAGATGACCACAAAGTCGATCATCGACCTCCGGTCTAGGGTGTCCTGGTGCCACGTGCACTGATGGACACCCTTATGCTTGAACATGGTGTTTGTAATGGATAAGCCATGACTAGCACAGAAATCCAATAACAGAACACCACTCGGGTTCATATTAGGGGGGCCGTTCCTCCCAATCACGCCCCTCCAGGTATCACTGTCACTGCCCATGTGTGCGTTGAAATCCCCCAGTAGAACAATGGAGTCTCCAGTTGGAGCACTTTCCAGCACCCCTCCCAGAGACCCCATTAGGGCCGGGTACTCCGCACTGCCGTTTGGCCCGTAGGCACATACAACAGTGAGAGACCTATCCCCTACCCGAAGGCGCAGGGAAGCGACCCTCTCATTCACCGGGTTGAACTCCAACACATGGCAGCTGAGCTGGGGGGCTATAAGCAAACCCACTCCAGCCCGCCGCCTTTCACCATGGGCAACTCCAGAGTGGTAGAGAGTCCAGCCTCTCTCGAGAAGTGTGGTTCCAGAGCCCAAGCTGTGCGTGGAAGTAAGCCCGAGTATCTCTAGCTGGTACCTCTCAACCTCCCGCACAAGCTCAGGCTCCTTCCCCGCCAGCGAGGTGACATTAATACACTCGGTCCTCTAAATACACTGAATTAATAATAAATTCTAAATATGTTCAGCATTCTGCAACAGATATTTTTTTGGATTTTCTAGACTATTTTAAGTCGTAAAATGAGAAAGATATATTAAAATGTAGTGCATGGATTCAGAGGACATGTATTCATGATTTTAAGTGGGGCAGCCGGTCACTGAGCCCTCCCTAGCTCTACAGCGCCCCACAAATTTCCAATGTAACTCTGTGGTGAAAAATGGAATTGGAGCTCATAGAGACATTGGGGAAGATTTCTGTCTGCCCTGCCTTTTTTCACGTGACGTTACCTCACGTAAACCAAGGCGATATTAGTCTGCTTCAGATATGTGTCTGCATCAAGTGAGTAACTTGGCATGTCTGTTCTTCCTATGTGGAGTAGCATATCCTTTGTTTTCCTCACTGGAATTCCTACATAACTTGTAATATTCTAAAACAAAAATAAATACTACATTTAGGCAATTCTAAGATAGCATTCTATGCAATTGTCGTGTGTAATAAAGTCTGTCAATCATCATTAGAGTGCCACCCTCAGGCTGAATAACGCAAGGACACTAGAATTCTGTCAAAAGTGTGTCTGATATGTTCAGCGATTAGAATATAAAGCATACAAAATGGTTATCATAAACTTAAGCTAGTGCTAAGACCCAGAATCTGTCCTACCTAAATTTAAGGCCAGGAGCCACTACTGGTCCTACGTTAAGCTGGTTAGTGGATAAGATGCAGGTTTAAAAAAAAAAAAAAAAAAAAAAAAAAAAATATATATATATATATATATATATATATATATATATATATATATATATATATATATATATATATAGTGTTAAGCCTTATTATGTGTTAAGCCTTATTGCCATATGTGCACTCTAAACAGAAGGCCACTTGGTGTACAATTACAGCAGTTTGCCAAAAGAGCCAACTGTACGATGTATTTTTCCTCTCAAAACAAATTCTCCCTGGGAAGAAGTGGCTGTCTGGGAAAAGTGCAATTCCAAGAGACCAATTTTTAAAAAAAGGAAGTCGGTTCTAGGCTGGTCATTCTCCAGGCCGCTCTCTTTTTCTCCATCTATCGGTCTCTCTGTGTCACTCTCTTGTGCTCTTTCCACCCTCGTCTAAGTCCATTCCGCTTTTCCTTTTTCGGAGACTAAAGCGTTCCATCACCGGATAACAGTAAAACCACTTTCTGCTGAGAAAAAGGCCAAGGCTATACTTTTGTGAAGGTCAGCTGTCATGTTGGCATGTCTGAGGGAAAGGACTAACCTGATTGAAAAAACCCAGCAGCCCGAGGGGCAAAGCCGCTTCCTGGGCGAAGGTGCAGTGGGTGTCCTTAGGCAAGGTGAGGGGTTACAGGGGCTTTTAGATTGAATTGTTACCCATGAGAAGAATGTCAAAGAAGTAAACAACGGAGGAGGCAGACTGCACCGTAAGCAGATGTTATTCACTTTGGGTTTATCTCGCCTTCTACCTGGCAAACAGCATAATCTGACTCTGGAATTCTCCAGAATTTATATATTTGTCAACCAAATCCTTTAGCGCATAAGACAGATGACTTTGAGGCGAGGCTCGAGACTCAAGAGATAAAATCCCATCTATAGCATATGCTAAAAGATAATAAACTCCCTTCATGAAGCTTCTGTCAGGAATATGAATGCTGTATAATAGTGATTTTCTTAAACAAGCAATTGATTGTGTAGTTTAATTAATGTGAGTGATGAGCTTTGACCATGGCCTGAATCCATGCCAATAAGAGAAGCTAAATCATAATCGTGTCAGAGTGTGGCACAGAAACCATTACAGAAAATCAATTTCTCTCTCTCCCCCCCTTTTTCTATATCCTTTTTTTCTTGTTTGGAGCGATCCCCACCTCTCTCCCAGGTATCTCCTTTGAAGCATTTATTTATCGATTGTCTAACCCCCTCTACTTTGTTGTGCTTTTACTCTCTGCGCTCATCCTCTTTCGCTTTTTGTCGGGGATGGTTTTTGCAAATTTCCCAGCGGGCATGGTAAAGACACTTAAGAATTTTTCTGAACATAAAGCAGTTCAGTCGTGAGTGGAGGGCTGTGTAGATGTCTGTTCGTTTTTGAAACTTGGAAGATTTTGAACTTTTTTTGATAAAAGATTTGCCAGCACAACAGGCTTCACTGAGAACACTTGTCTTTTAAAGTTAAGAGGAGGCTTGGGTTATAGTAGGTAACAGTTTGACAGAAAATCTTAAATAATTTTTCAGGCAGCACATTGCTTGTTCAAATTTGAATGTATTTATTTATTTATTTTTATTCCATGGAAAATATGAAAATAATCTGCAATTTGAAAGGAGTTACTTGATGATCAAGGTACCTTGATTTACACTAAATACAATCAAGGCTGTCCCAAGCATAGTGTGGGTCCCAGTGCAATTTAGTCCATTTGCGATTGCTTTTCAGGGGTTTTGTGTGTGTGTGTGTGTGTGTGTGTGTGTGTGTGTGTGTGTGTGTGTGAGAGAGAAAAACTAAATGAAAATGAAATGATGAAATTATTTTTGGTAACTGAAATAAAAATAAATGAACATAACTGGGAAAACTGAGGGTATGTTTACATGGCAATGATGTAATAAAAACTGAAATGTTTTTCCGGATACAGACAACAACATTGATCCATGAAAAGGACTAAAAACTCTGTATTATTCATGCCAGGCCAGTAGTTGGCGATGTCACTTTGTAAAGAAACATTTCATGCCTATAGACTGAACATGTAATACACATGCGCATGACGCCAAGTTTTCACAAATTTACAAAAAGTATTCTCGTCGCTTCATGAAATTAAGGTCGAACCACTGTAGTCACATGGACTATTTTAACGATGTCTTTACTACCTTTCTAGGACTTGAAAGTGGCAATTCAATTGCTGTCTATGAAGAGGTCAGAGAGTTCTCCGATTTCATCAAATATATCTTCATTTGTGTTCTGAAGATGAACGAAGGTCTTATGGGTTTGGAACGACTTGAGGGAGAGTAATTAATGACAGAATTTTCATTTTTGGGTGAACTAACGCCCCCATATGAACTGGATGCCCGTCTGTACATTGTCTAAGGGGCGAGCACCCGAGCGCGTGTTAATGTTTTTGGGTGAACTAATTGACCCTATTTACTTTGTTAGCACACATTACAGTTCTTAGGGTGAACAATTAATCTGTGCAAGTTAAAGTCGTGGTAATCTTTAATCAAAATCTGAAAAGTTACTTCCGGTCTGGAATGGTGTTCCCTTTCCGATGACGGCAGTTTGACGACCCTCCAACCGTAAGTTTGCTATGAGCGAGAGATGGAGAGGAGGAGCGCTGAAGTAAAACCCTGCCCTCTATTCAATATTCCTTTCACTTGGAAATACGTCACAGCACTGAAGAAAACTCACTTGCTACTTCTGGTTCACTGGGACTTTAATATTATATTATAAACATTGAATCTATGAATGTATTGTCGAATGCATAGGATGTATGGCAGATGGAGACGGTGGTCGGTTTTGGGTCATTTCTTCATGAATCAGGTCATATCAATCGTTTGGCCTTGGAAAGCTTGGAATTTTTATACTTTTTAAATGAATTTCGCCTGTAGTCGTAGCTGCCGTATAGCTGTTTTATATTAAATAATGCACAAATAGTTAGGTTTTGGGGTGGGGTTGGGTTACATGTTCAAATGTGTCTAAATAGCATAAATAAAAAAAATAAAAATAAAAAAATAAACAAAAATTAAATTATGCTGGCTGATTAAATTGAGAATCACAATCCAACATGTCATAATGGCAAAATTATAACCCAATATATAATTTCATTATGATGATAACATTCCCATGCCTAACACATCTGTATGACGGCAATGACCATTTTCAATTTGCTGAAAATTACGCTAAAGGGGTACCCTGTGCCTTAAAAAGTGACGCCAAAGGGTCCTGACTATAAGTTGGGAGTGAGAACATGTTGGAAACACGGGGGTATAAATACACAAGGGCTAACAAAATAACAAAATTCCAATCAAGACTAATGAACAGGGGAACCAATCGACAAAAGGACTACAAAACCTAACACAGGAAGTGTTAGGTCCCAAAACAAGTCCCAAAACACAAGACAGGGGAAGTGAAAAGTAGCTTGTTATTTTACAAAACAATTACTACTTATTTATTGCCCATCACTGATTTAATTAATATTAGCCTGTAGCCTCTAATTCTATTGAACTTTTGGGGTTGTTTAATGGAGCTTGCACATTATTGGCTGGCACGTCTAAAAACATCTATTAGTTTTCATGAGGACTCAACTTAAAGATATTGCTTAGCTTTAAACTAAAGATGATCAATCACAATGTAGTTTTCCATTTCACCATCAGAATCTGCTCTTAATCTTATTTTAGCTTTACGGTCACATTTAATGACAGAATAAATCATATTATCTTGTTAGTCAGGATAAACCTTATGCTGGATAAACCTTAACCTGGCTTTACTTTTAACCCCACCATCCTTTCCTTGTACCAGTCAACACCCTCTTTCATGGTATTGCAATTTTTTAGCAACCCTAGATTTTTGGGAGCATTGTAAATTGCTCTCTCAAAGTAATTTACTCTCCCAGGCTAGTCAAGTTATATTTGTAGGCTCTTACCTTAGAACATAGCTAGGTCGTCATTACTGTTTTTTTCTTGCTTCTTTTGATATTACTAGGCAACAAAGACCTGTCCAATAGAACTGTACTGACATTTGCATTACAGATAGTGATCTTGCTGCCACAAGAAAGCTGAGAGGACAGCCAGATACGGCCTTGTTGTTCCGGAATCCTGCTAGATTTTCCCGCAGAATGCTTCTCAGCATTAGTGTCAGCTCAGCCATTTAACTGATACTTGTAATGATACCCAGGACTTTTTGAAGTTTAGAACAGCTTTGATACTGACTCCACAGAGCAAATACAGGTCATCAAATTTAAAAGGACAACCAAGATCTGCCCTGAACAAATGTTGAGTTTTAAATACAAAGTTCACCCAAAAAGTAATATTTAACTAAATTAACATAATTTATTCAACTTCGTCATACCAAACTTGACTTTCTTTAAAGATGCGGTATGTAGGTTTGACTAATGGTTGAAATGGGTACTGTAGTCCAAATGCAAAATATTGGAGAACGTTGTTTCCCTCTCCTCAGACTCGATGCTCACGCGGGTTGCCAGCTTGAGGACACGCAACAGGAGCGAGCGCAATTGACAATGAAAGCCACACTGTAAGTTGATGAGTTGATTTATCCACATTTTAATAATCTCTTGTTCATCAAGATTTTTTGATGGATGCTGAGGCGTTTTCACGCATTGGTGGTTCAGTGGTAGAATTCTTGCCTGCCACGCGGGAGGACCGGGTTCGATTCCTGGCCAATGCAAGGGCTTTGATCTGTTTTACATTTCACTACCGGTTGTATATTCTGTATATATCTGTGTATGTGACAAATAAAACTCTTGAATCTTGAATCTTTTAGGTCGGGTAGAATGTGCAATCTCTGACCAAGATTGTTTGCTGGCTTCCATGCCAGCGATGCGCTGTGCTTTCTGCCAACTGGCAACCTGTGGTATCGATATACTATTGGGTAAACTGACAAAGTGTGTTATCTCACAGACCAAAACAAAAACAGACATTCCGACATGGAACACACATTTCAAATTAGAATAACTGGCTGTAGCATTGTTTTTCTGAGAAACAAGTAGGTGAATTTAGCATGTTTCCTACATATCTGCAAGCATATTATGGTATTTTTATGCTTTAGTGAAGTGAAAAACTTACATACAGCACCTTTAATGTGTGAAACACAAAAGGAGATGTTTGAAAGAATGTCAGTGCTGCTCTTTTCTGTAAAAACAGTGTATATTGCCAGAGTCTTAAAAGTAGCATGTTGACACCAGTTGACAGATTTTGTGCATTATTGGACAGCATAACTCACCATTCACACTTTTTGTGTGTGTGTGGAATAGAGCAGCTTGGACATTGTGAATAAACATGATTTTGAGTAAACAACAAAGTTACTATTTGCTATATTTCATGATTGCTACTGTCCACTAAATTCAATTACCACTTTGGCCGGTATGTTGGCTGCTTGATGTCAGACCAAATTATAAAATTGAATAAAAGTTGTTTTTTTATTTTTTTTTTTAACAATGACATGCAGACAGCACCAAAGCTGCTTTGCACACAAAACCCAGATTACCTTGAATTTGAAGGCAGCTTGGCAACAGTGGAAAATTTTGGTCTTGTGTGGCCTTCATTAATCATAGTACGAGTTCATAGAGTGTACATTCAATTAATCACGCCTCCGAAGAGGAATGTAAGGGCACTCTAATTAAATAAATGGGGTCTGGGTTGTGGGGTCTAATATTAAATCAATAAAAATAAAAGAAGTGTACACAGTAACCAGACTGCCATCGAGCTATGGCACAGCACTGATCTTCACAGGGTGAGAATATCTTTTCCTGTGCCATGGGAAACATAATATTTGAAAATGGCTGTTTATTTTAACTACGTGGTTTGAAGGCACAATGTCATGCGACTGTTTGGGGAATATGTCGGTGACAAATGGTAAATGACCCAAACTAAAAGCAACAATTTTTAATGCCCATTTGGATGCTTCTTATATTTATGCATATAATGCCTGCACAGACACAGTCAAGATATTTCACCTCATGCCGAAATGAAGTGTTTGCATTGCTGTTATGCAATGCTCTAAATAACACATTAGAATACATACAAAGACAAATGATTAATGGGTTCATTTACAGGTCATAAGAAAGCATTTTACCAATATGTTTTGTACCTGCATCATACATTTACTTTGAAAATGCTACATCCTCATAAAAGACATTTCTTTTCAATAGTCAAAAACTATGTGGATATATTTGCTTGACAGCATATAAAAGCTATGTGATAATAATGTGCTAAAATTCCTGTAATATCATGAACAAAAATGTGCGAAAAAAAAAACTACTAGTATTATAATTACTAAAATTAATTTAAAAATATGCAGAACTATTAATAATGAAAAAGAGTTATATAGAATATAATGGGACAACTTTGCCTTCCATTCTAGACACAAACTTGAGTACTTGTAAATAATGTATATGCTAAGTAACTGAATGTTCTGCGAACTCTAAAGTTTGGATGCTGAAATGTTTCGCCACATAATATCGCACGCACTGTAATTCTCTGAATCTTACTGTAGTTGACAGGACAAGGGAAGATGCTAGATAATAGGAGAGAGAAAGAGAGACAGAGAAAGAGCATTTTTTCTTCACACCCTCCCAGAGGGTAACAACAGACAACTTAATGCCTGTATGATGAAATGGAGGTACAATTGTCCCATGTCCTTTTTCTTTTGTGGATCTCATACGGTGGAAGCATTTTTTCCATCCACACAAAACTCTTTAATGGTATCTTGCTTAGAGATTACACATTACATCTTATTGTTCTGTGCCACTCAATTGTTGGATAAGTCTATGATTGTGTGAAATACACGCTTATGAGGAATATACTACAAGCATAGTAGATTAAGATGAATATACTACAAGAATAGCAGTATATAAATCCCCTGTGGTAGGATTGGGATTATCTTTTAGAAGAGCAGTAGTGATTTTGTGCTTGTTACATAAGAAACTGGTCTACTGCATCTTAAACAAGATCAAGCTAAGCAAACTGTCAATCACCAGATCCACTTCATTAATCAGAATGGCAATAAAAAGTGTTGTAAATATTCTAGAAATTCCGCCAGACTGTATTCCCAGGATTAGACAGGGATTTGTTTTCTACTAAAAAAAAAATAATAATAATAAAAATAAATAAATATATATATCAACTGGTATATATATATATATATATATATATATATATATATATATATATATATGTGTGTGTGTGTGTGTGTGTGTGTGTGTGTGTGTGTGTGTGTGTGTACACAGATCAGGCATAACATTATGATCATATTAGGCAGCAAGTGAACATTTTGTCCTTAAAGGGCCTCAAATGCCAAATTGTGATGGCTAGACGACTGGGTTAGAGTATCTCCAAAACTGCAGCTCTTGTAGGGTGTTCCTGGTCTGCAGTGGTCAGTATCTATCAAAAGTGGTTCAAGGAAGCAACAGTGGTGAACCGGTGACCAAGGCTCATTGATGCACATGGGGAGCAAAGGTGTGCAGTGTGATGCTTTGGGCAATGTTCTGCTGGGAAACCTTGGGTCCTGCCATCCATGTGGATGTTACTTTAACACTTACCACCTACCTAAGCATTGTTGCAGACCATGTACACCCTTTCATGGAAATGGTATTCCCTGGTGTCTGTGGCCTCTTTCAGCAGGATAATGCGCCCTGCCACAAACCAAAAATGGTTCAGGAATGGTTTTATGGAGCACAGAAATGAGTTTGAGGTGTTGACTTGGCCTCCAAATTCCCTAGATCTCAATCCAATCGAGCACCTGTGGGATGTGCTGAACAAACAAGTCTGATCCATGGAGGCCCCACCTCGCAACTTACAGGACTTAAAGTATCTGCTGCTAACATCTTGGTACCAGATACCACAGCACACCTTCAGGGGTCTAGTGGAGTCCATTTATCAACGGGTCAGGGCTGTTTTGGCAGCAAAATGGGGACCAGCACAATATTAGGAAGGTGGTCAAAATGTTATGCCTAATTGGTGTACATCCGAGTGAACGAGAAGGAGGGAAGTTAACGAGGGAAGGGCGCAGCCCAGATTACATTCATACTACTCACATTCATACTATATAGAAAGTACTTTTTTTTAGCGGTTGTGAATTACTTATTCAAACTAAGTATCTACTCAAAAGAGTATGTGATTTCAGGCACAGCCATGGTATTTTTACCTGTCAAGCAGAAGCAAAGCAAGTTTGGCATCTTTCAGCCTCACTTTGGCAATGAAAACCTTTCCAATATTCCATTTTCTTTTTGGTTTCTTTATTTTCCACGGTCGTCTTTTTAACTTTTAAATCGTTTCTTTGATAGATGAGAAATTACAAATGTTTTGCACTCTCAAACTCATAAAATGTTGAACTTGAAGTTTACGCTCTCAGCTTGCGGCTATATATGAATACTCATAATGGTCAGCAGGTAGAGATTGCCTAAAAAGTCTCATAGTAGCCAATTTTTATTTTACTGTTTATAGAGAGTAGGACTCATAGATCGGCATGATATCTCAGGACAGTAATATTTCAATGAGTACGACAATTTTCTGCCTACCATCCCATAAAAAAATCCATTAAAAAAAATCACTCACAAAGAGCCCCCCTTCCACCCTCCCTCCTCAGTTGGACTTTTACGGCATGAGGACGCATCTTCCGGAAGGGGGGAGTACTGTAACGTGTAGTCAGTTTTGGTTTTGTTTTCTCTGTGTTCCCTTCCTGTTTAACCTGCATGAGTTCCTAGTTAGTTTCCTTAATTATTCCTTAATTACACCTGTTCGGTTTCAGTCAATCAACCTCTGTATATTTAAGCCCTCAGTTTCACTATCTGGTATTGTCTTTATTTTATGCGGTTGTGCATACACCCACGTGTGACTAATATGATATCATTTATGTGTGCCTATGTGTTTGTCCATATAATATATTAGGTCAGAATAGGCTGTTTCAGATATGAATAGCAATGCTGCTGTTTTAAAAATATGCATTGTGTTAAAGTTGTCTTTTCTAAGTTTCATAAAATGAAGCATAGTTTACCCTTCTGCATGTGAATTTCACAGCACGGTTCGGTTAAGACTGATATAATTCTTTCCACAACAGTCAAATCAAATCTAAGTGCATAGCCAGGAGGTCAGACTTAGAGCGCTCACATGCACACATCACACACACACACAAAGGTTTTAGCAGTCAGCGAGTAACTATGTTACAGGCCCAGGATTGTAATGGATTTTTCTCACTAATCCCTGTATGTCCCTTCCCCATCCATATTTACCTCAGGATTTACACTTCAATGATGGGGGTGTACACCATGATAATGTACCATACACTTCTGCCTGGATGAGACTGACACCTGCTACTGTATATGTGAAGGTATTTTTTATGCTTTTAATTTACTACATTCACGTTTAATGTGCATGCAGCACCCTTTTTCCTATCTGAGGGGGGTGGGGGTGGGGGTGGAAGAAGAAAATACAGAACTGCCCAATTTTGCTTCCAAGGCTAAAAACAAGTTGAGGCTGAGGTTAGGATTACCAAAAGGCTTATATTCCAACAAAAATATTTCACAAGAGGAATTAGATCCGGAAGGAGCCGGATCCAAGCACGTTCTCTCAGGTTTGATTCCACAGGGAGGACTATCTCCATTTCCAATGGAAATGATATATGAACCAGTCCAATTTACATGACTATACGCAATAAAAATAAGCATCAAGCGTGTCCTTAACTTGAAACCTATTCACCTTTCCTTCACAGCTATCACCTTAACCATGTAATCCCCTTTATCATCCAACACTTTTCTCATCCCCCTCCCTTTCTAGGTCGACCGCACCTCCTTATCACATAAGGTTTATTGGAACTCTCCAACTAAAGCCTCAATAAATCCATAAGCCTATGAAGATGACAGTAGAGGGAATATATGATATGTGCTGAGAGTCGCATCTGTATGATAGTGCATATATGTGTGTGTGTTAGTTTGTAGCTGGGGAATGGCTCATACCTTGCTTTCTCCTTGTCATCCCTGCCAGGCGCATGACCAGTGGTGCATGAGTGTGTATATATATATGTGTGTGCGGTCTGACAATACGACTTGTCCTCCGCTGTGTCCCACAGGCGTCTCCAAGAGAACGAGAGAGACAGAAAGAGACAACTAACTACTTACGGCAGCCTTCAGACATATGGGGCTTCGATTTCCTGAGTTAAAGGTGAAGTGTGTAATTTTTTCGATAGTAAAATACTTTCTCCTATATCTGTGTAATGTGCAGAGACAACCATAAGTAAGCCGTCCTTGGGTAAACTTCATAAATGGTATAAAGACTGTGGCGTGCAGCACAACATTCTCAAAAAGGGATGTACTTGGACAGGCATATATATATGAAAAATGTACCTATAATAATTTTCACCCCCATTTTTGAGCATAGATGTGAAAATTAATGTGTAGTTCAATTCTTTTTAAAGATGACAATCAGCAGATTAATTGAAAGAATGTTAGATTGTTACGTTTATTGTAAAGCACTGAACTGTAAATTACTGAACAAAACATTTTCCCCATTTTACAATAATTTGGACTCTAAAATTGCTAGAAAATCAAAGGTGAATGTCTAATTAAGTTGTGTTCCAAATTTGAAGTTGATATCACAAAAACTGTTTTCATGGTAACTCAATGTCCAATTTCAAAAAATGTGAGTTTAAGCTTTTGAAAGATACCAATGATTTAAACATTTTTATAATTTTGTAATATGATTTGGCTCCCCTAGTGGTCCTTTTACCACAGATAGACAAAATTGCTATTTTGGCATAATTTTAGTCAAAGGGTACATAACACACACAGGTTCTGCCAATCTCATGTTAATCTTGAGTATCTATAGAGTAGTATTGCATCCTTCATATCTCCGAAAAATCCAGATCCCTGGATAACTATCGATTTACCGTGTGGTTTACATTACTGCATCAAATGTCTGTTCACCGCCTGCGGTTTCGACTCGTGACCGGGAACAAACAAACACACTTGCAGAACTCCGTTGCTGCTCCGGAAAAACAAACTGCATCCACTGTTTCCTTAACGCTGGGTTATCTGGGAAGCTGAACAGTGTTCTTTCCCTCACAACCAAAAAAACACTTCTTTAGTGACACTGTTGGTTTCTTGGTGACAGCTGCCGATGGCTTCCGTAACCCGAACGAAGCTCGTTGATAGGCATGCTCTTGCTCTCACTCTGGTTGATGTGTGCACGCACTCATCCGGGAGAAGTGCCCGCACTAGGAATTCCGCCATTTATGACATCATATAGGGCCATACTCGAAAATAACTTTCCGAAACGTATACGAATCCTGAAGGAGTGTATTTGGCACAGAAATACTCTGTCATACATCCAACTTGTTTTTTTGAAATTTTCACCATGTTCAGCATGAGAATCCAACTCTTTAACAGTGCACTCTAAAAAATGCTGGGTTAAAAACAACCCAAGTTGGGTTGAAAATGGACTAACCCAGCGATTGGGTTGTTTTAAGCAAACATTTAACCCAACCACTGGCAATAACAAGCCAGTAGCAACTGGCAATTAACATTGTCATTTTAATGAATGTTGCAGCTTTATCAAAGACAATATATGAATAATGGGAACGGAGTGGAGAGAGCAGGCAATGTCTTCAGCGTCTCTTGTTTGTCTGCCGCATGTTTTCGATAAACACAGTTGCTTTTTAGAGTGTGAATGAGAGGTCTGTATTGATTTGCAGTTCCTTAAGATGCCCCTTAGGCAGAGGCAGCAGAGACTGAAAGAATAAAACAATGATTATGCATTTCTCTCTGTCTCTCTCCATCTTGTCTCCCACACAGCTAAGTCTGACTTCCCACCATCTGCTGACAAACCTCATAGATACAGCGGCCCTCCTTGTCTGGTCACCATCTGACTACAGCAGTCAAAGAATGATTTGCATGTTATTTGAATATCACACTGCTGACCCCGCCCACACAGTTACAGCGCAGCACTAAAACATTCTGCTTCTTTTTTAACAATAACAACTTTTATGTGTTTATTGGCTTTTTTCACATTTGAATGCAGCCCATTCCAATCAGAATTTATAGTTTTGTTTTATAAGGAGAATTAAAAAGACTGCATCTGAATCAGAGTGTTTTTGTTTCATAAAATTGCTCTTAACTTACTGACCTATCAGTTTTCTGTGAATAGACTGTATACACATTAGAGAGACAGTGTGTGAGTAAGAGAGAATGAGGGAGGAACAGAATTTTTTTATGCATGTAAAAAGCCCTATTCACATAATGGCTTTTTATGTGATTAATACCACCATTGACAAAATAGGCACATTTTTTTTTTGTTCTGTCTATGCAATATCCATTTGGATTTCTTCTGTGATTATAACCAGGGCAGATCCGAGCCTAATCCTGATGCCCCTGTCTGGATCTGCTCTCAGAGGTGAGGGCTTTGTGTGCAGGATTGGGCTTAACTCTGACATCGTTCCGAAATCTTCACAGCCACTGCGACAGGACAACATGGTGTGAGAAAGAGTTAAGTGAGGTGAATTTAAGTGAATATATATATATGTATATGTGTGAAAATACATAATAAAAATGTATAATATATGTATAAGTGAAAGAGTATTACCTGCCTCAAATGCTAATGCACAAAAGTAAGTTATTATTAGGAAGTTATTATCATGCTAAAATATGCAGGCCTAAAATGTGCAGTAATATAAACAATATATCACCTTTTATATTGAAAATATTGTCTGTACTTTTACATTATATTGTCTGTACATAATAGGCATAAAGTTGTTTTGTTAAAAAAAATAAAAATGAAATGAAATAATTAGACACATTATGAAATAGCACTGAAGTCTGAATATATAACTCAACGATTACAAGTGGTCCTGTGTTAATAGCATCTGAGGGTATGTTTACACGACAGCAACGTACTAAAAACTGAAAAGTTTTTCCTTTGCGTTTTTCGCTTACAGACGACAGCGTTGTCAAAATGACCCTGTTCACACGGATCTGTGAAAACGACTAAAAACGCTGTATTATTCATGCCAGGCCAGTAGTTGGCGATGTCACTTTATAAAGAAACACTTTGCGCCTATAGACTGAATGCGTAATACGCATTGTGCATGACATCACCATGTTCACAAATTCTCTTTTTTGTAGTTTACACAGAGACGATAACAGTATCGTTTTCAAAAACTTGCACTTTGGAACTCCCTTAAGGGGGACATTTCATTTCCAAACTGCCATGGTACATACAACAACAAAGGTAGGCTGATGGTAGCACTTTATTTTACAGCCCTGTTCCCCATGTACATACTATGTACTTATTATAGTAATTGCAATAACTGGGTAGTAACTAGGTACTAACCCTGTCCTTACCTATACTGTATACCTAACCTTAACCCATGCACAGTTCACATGCACAGCTCTTACTGGCCTACTGTCGTTACACTCGCCCCCCAAAACCTCACTCCCATCCAGGTCATGGCACCAAATGCAACTGGTCCTACTCGACCCACTCCAAGCAGGGTACAAACCAGGGTCTCTGGCTTAGGAGATGTTTGCGCTAACAAAGATGCTAAAGATCGTAACCTCTAGCGTCAAACGCTAGCATGCCTCTTGAGGCCAGGGGGATAAGGTTTAGACGTACAGCTCTTACTGGCCTACGCTACACCTAATAGTTTGTTGAGTTACAGATAGCAGTCAGTAAGGCAATACTGGAGCTTCCTGAGCTTCAGACACAGACGATAAAGTCCCGTCCTCACCTGCACCACACTATACTTTTGTGGGGGGGTGGGGGTGGGGATATAGTGCACCATTATCTTTTTCAGAAACAACTCAACAAAAATGTTTTAAAATTGTCCATGCTCTGATTACCTAATTATATGTGTCACCCCATAGGAAGCAGGAACCACAGGAAAACCATGAAAATGAAACAGAACATAAACGTGACAAATGTATTGTCTTTGAACTTTTTTCAGCCAATATTGATGTGCATGATGTGTATTAATCAGCATATCATGTAATTAATTAATTTGATTTACAAATTATTATTATTAGCAGTGTGTGCATAGTACTGTATATTTCAGTATGTATAAAATAATACATTGCAACATTAACAGCCTAAACATGAAATGTCCTCATCAGTATCATCTAGCTATTTTGAAAGAGACTTTTCCACCTTGAATTCTATTGAATCTATCAGTTATTCCTGGCCTCCATTTTCTGTGCCTGCTGATATCCTCTCAGTGTTCAAACATGGCTGTGTGGGCGTTTAGCCATTCGTTGTGCTCCACTGACTGCTCAGATTATCGCCATCCATCATTTGTTTACACTTTCATTTGGAAAAAATCGAGCTGTTTTACTCCCTGAAATTATAATTTGTCCCCAAGGCCACGTAAGGTGAACGTCAGCTGTGTGTTGTTTTTTTGTACTCTTAAGATGCTTTCTCAAGTTGGAATCGACCTCTCTGGTCTGTGGTGCGCATCACATGGCATGCTGACAGACGTTCTTTGTTTTTTCCTTTGTTTTACGCCTTGTCTTTACTTGTTTGCAAAGATGTGAAGGTGAAAGGGAGATGCCAGAATAGCTGGTGACTTGCGTCAGTGTAAGAGCACGGTGGGATTGATGCTACAGGCCGAGGCTTTTGATGTCGTATGCGAACTTTGTCATTGAAAACGTTCTCTACACAGGCTCAGGTTCATCAATGAAAATACAACCTAAAGATACAACCTAAAAAGTCTCTTGACCCTATGTACTTGTACAAAAGCATCACATGCTTCAGAAAGCACTAGCAGCAGAGCGCTGGAATACTGCACATATAGTAAATAAATAAATAAATACTATATCATCAGATATAGTCTGGCTCTATAATTTGTCCGATTTGACTGATGGACCTTAATAACAACAACAACAAATAATAATAATAATAATAATAATAACAACAATAATATTATTAAATAGTAGTAGTAGTAGTCATAGAAGTACTAGTTTTATAATAATAATAATAATAATAATAATTTTACTATACAATAATACTTTTTAATAATTTCAGGATTTTGGGTCAAGGTTTGATATAATATAATATAATATAATAATATAATATAATATAATATAATATAATATAATATAATATAATATAATATAATATAATATAATATAATAAGTGCTGGGCAACCGATTAATTGCGATTATAATTATTATGTATATATAAATACACACTCCATGTATATATTTAAGAAATATTTGCATGTATATACTGTATACATGTTTATATAATTTATCTTATAAATAAATATATTTAATATTTAAATATAATTTTTGTCATATTTATATATATATATATATATATATATATATATATATATATATATATATATAAGAATATATACACAGTAAATACACATATATTATGTAAAAACAAACTTTTGGATGAGATTAATAATAATAATAATAATAATAATAATAATAATAATAATAATTTTACAGACCTTCAGGATTTTGGGTCAAGGTTTGAGATTTGAAAAACAATCAATTAAATTCATGAGAATTCATGAAGAAATATTGCCTTAAAAGTAGGCTCAGATGGAATATGGACACTATTCTGCTGATTTTGGGGAAGATGTGGAAAGGATTTAAAAATGTCAATGTGGTAGCTGAAAATATAATAAAATTAGCCAAAATATTTAATGAATGAACACACAAGGGAACTTTGTGAAATATGGAAATGTGCGGTGCTTCATATGGAATTCTGCAAGCGCATATTCCGTGAGGGCCTGCTTATACAACGTTAAAATTGAAGGTGGAACACGCATGCATGAGAAAATATGACCTATCTATGCATGATTTATGGGGCACTTGAGAATTATTGGTATCTGGTCTTGCTCTTTTAGAGATAACACAGACAGAAGCTTGTATCACTGATGGTGTTGGTAAGACACGCTGACCTACAAGTTCTGCTCATGCGTGAAACCACAGGGAGTTCTCAACAAGAGCCACTGTCTGTGGTTGCTGATTCCACTCGCTTGGGCCAAAAATGGAGGAAACTCAAGGGACAGCTTTATTTTTGAAGACATGGGATCACAGAATGCCATATATCTACCATGTCCTGCCATATCTGACACAATTCATCCATGCGTGGAATGTTGTATATCTGGAGAACATGTTACATAGATATGCGTGTGGATTCTCTATTCCTGTGGAATGTCTTCTAAACTGGCCCGTTAGTATTCAGAGTGAAACTGAACTAGACATAGTGTCCAAACACTACATATCCTATTTGTATGATGCTATCTGAAAGGATAATATCAGCCTATGTAATAGACCTAAAAAGAATAAATAAATAAATAAAAAGAAAGCAGAACCCCCCCCGTAGGCTTAATGTAACAAAGCATCAAATCTTATGGGCTGAATTAGATCTTCTTTTGAACTTAGATGCTCCTTTATTCTGACCCCAGCTCTTTAATAATTCACTGTTGCATTCATTGCACATTATTCACAGTCTCTAAAAGATATTCATAATCCATCAAGGAAAATGTTTAACATTCTGAATGTTTTGTAGTAAAACATTTTAGGTTTTTATTTTTAGATTAAAAGCTTAATTTTTCAGAGAAAAACCCATTGGACTGAACATAAGACTTAGAGGTTTGACGTGGCATTTAGTGCTCATTTGAATGGATTTATACTGAGACATATTAATTATGTGTATAATTGTCACAGACACGTCAGGCTCCCACGCCATCCAATCACAACGCACACCTTCACCAGAGTACTAATCAGGATCACCTGCATCCCATCATCACTGCAATCACCCACAGCACAAAAGACACTCTCTCACACTCAGTCACTGTCTGGTCTCGTTAGCACGTAGATACTTACCTTCATGCTTACCTCAATGACTTCTACAATCTACTTACCTGCCTCCTGTGTTCTTCCAAGTCTCCATCGTATTCCCTCGTCTTGTGTGATCCTCCAGAGTCTCCCTCGATCCACTTCTGTCTCCAGCCTGCTTCATCCGCAAGTACAAAGACTGTGTCATTCAGATATCATCATCATCAGACTCTCATGAAATTCAAGATCACTCACTGTTCAAAAAACATCACTACCCTCTATTCCTTGTTTCCGTCCCTTCTGTTATGTAACAATAATATGTGGTTTTTTTGTTGTTGTTGTTGTTGTTTTGTTTTTCTCATCAAAGTTTAGCTTTATTCCTTGTGTTCTTTGATTAGTTCTTTGATTGATGTTCTTCAGAATTATTACTTTCCTTTAATCTTTCATCTTTTATATTTGATCTAATTTCCAATAGCTAGTAATTTCTTATAACTTTATTGTATCTGATTTACAGTTCTGTCATGACAACTCTCAGAGAAATTGGCATGGTAATAGGTATGGCAATGTTAATGTGTTTGGTCTTGGCGGAATAGATCTGCTACGCTGCAGAGCAAGTACCAAGACTTGCTACTGCCAATACATACATTGCTGTGAGCATGTAAGACATGATGCTGCTGCACATATAACATACAGTGCATCCGGAAAGTATTCACAGGGCTTCACTTTTGTTACAGCCTTATTCCATAATGGATTAAATTCATTTTAAATCTCATTTCTTCAAGCAATACCCCGTAATGACAACATGAAAGAAGTTTGTTTAAAACAAATCACATGTACATAAGTATTCACAGCCGTTGCTTAACACTTTGTTGACGCACCTTTGGTACCAATTACAGTCTCAATTCTTTTTGAGTATGATGCAGCAAGCATGGCACACCTATGGGCAGTGTCTCCCATTCTTCTTTGCAAGACCTCTCAAGCTTCATCAGGTTGGACGGGGAGCGTCGGTGCACAGCCATTTTCAGATCTCTCCAGGGATGTTCAATCAGATTCAAGCCTGGGCTCTGGCTGGGCCACTCGAGGACATACACAGAGTTGTCCCGTAGCCACTCATTTGTTATCTTGGCTGTGTGCTTAGGGTCATTGTCCTGTTGGAAGAGGAACCGTCGCCCCAGTCTGAGGTCCAGAGTGCTCTGGAGCAGGTTTTCATCAAGGATGTCTCTGTACATTGCTGCATTCATCTTTCCTTCGATCCTGACTAGTCTCCCAGTTCCTGCTGCTGAAAAACATCCCCACAGCATGATGCTGCCACCGCCATGCTTCACTGTAGGGATGGTATTGTCCAGGTGATGAGCAGTGCCTGGTATCCTCCAGACATGATGCTTGCCATTCAGGCCAGAGTTTCATCAGATCAGAGAATTTTTTTTTCTTGTGGTCTGAAAGTCCTTCGGGTAGCTTTTGGCAAACTCCAGACAGAATGTCATGTGCTGTCTGGCCACTCTACCATACAGGCCTGATTGGTGGAGTGCTGCAGAGATGATTGTTTTTCTGGAGGGTTCTCCTTTTTCCATAGAGAAATGCTGGAGCTCTGTCAGCGTGATGCTCTGTCAGCTGGTTCTTGGTCACCTCCCTGACTAAGGCCCTTCTCCCCCAGTCGCTCAGTTTGCCCGGACGGCCAGCTTTAGGAAGAGTCCTGGTGGTTCCAAACTTTTTCCATTTACGGATGATGGAGGCCACTGTGCTCATTGGGACCTTCAATGCTGCAGAAATTTTTCTGTACACTTCCCCAGATCTGTGCCTCGATAGAATCCTGTCTCGGAGGTCAACAGACAATTCCTTGGACTTCATGGTTTGGTTTGTGATCTGACATGCACTGTTAGAGATTCAAGATTCAAGAGTTTTATTTGTCACATACACAGTTATATACAGAATATACAACCGGCAGTGAAATGTAAACAGGTCCGCTCCATGGACAGTGCAAATTCACAGTTAAAAACACAAGGAGGAAATTATAATAGGAATAGAATAAAAAAGTACTATATATATATATATATATCTGTAGAGTAGAATAAAATAAGTGGAGTAAACTGTGCAGTGAGTAAACTGTAGACTTATAAATATGTGGTTAGCAAATGTACAAAGAGTATAATGTGCAAACAGGTTTATAACAGGTTGTTACACAGTAACAACGAGAACAGAACAGAAAGTGCAGTGCAATGTCAGTATATCGATGGTCACGTGATGTTAGGTGACTGAGTTCAGGAGTCTGATGGCCTGGGGGAAGAAGCTCCTCCTGAGTCTCTCAGTTTTGGCCATCAGGCTTCCGGAAGTGCTTACCAGAGCAGGAACTTAAATAGAAAGGTGTGTGCCTTTCCAAA
The DNA here is from genome assembly GCA_018749465.1 of Paracanthobrama guichenoti. NCBI lineage: Eukaryota > Metazoa > Chordata > Actinopteri > Cypriniformes > Gobionidae > Paracanthobrama > Paracanthobrama guichenoti. The sequence goes on along the minus strand of CM031952.1, from coordinate 3,991,792 downwards.
TCATGTCCAATCAACTGAATTTATTCACAGGTGGACTCCAATAAAGTTGTAGAAACATCTCAAGGATGATCAGTGGAAACAGGATGAACCTGAGCTCAATTTTGAGTGTCATGGTAAAGGCTGTGAATACTTATGTACATGTGATTTTATTTATTATTTATTTATTTAAAAAATATATATATTTGCAAAGATTTTAAACAAACTTATTACGCATTGTTATTATGGGGTATCGTTTGTAGAATTGAATAAAAAAGAATGGATTTAATCAATTTTGGAATAAGGCTGTAACATAACAAAATGTGGAAAAAGTGAAGCGCTGTGAATACTTTCTGGATGCACTGTTCATGAAATAACCCCGCAAACAAATCAGGAGACAAGACATGAGAAAAGTACATAGCCCTCCCCACACAAACATATTTTCCAGATAGTTGGAGGCTGTAGAGCCAATGGGAAATAAAGCTGAACAGTTGCACACCTTTTCCCAGCCGCTCTATATTTGGAGAATGGAGCACAGGTGTGCAACAGCTGAAAGAGACTATTGCTATACATCTGAAAAGCACTTTTCACCCTGCACACTTGCACAGGTTAATGGAAACAATAGACAATGCAAACATACATGTGCTGCTGAGTGAGAAAACAAGCTGCTGCATAGGCAGAAATGCATATATCTGTATATGAACATAGACGTAGATGCAACAGCAACCAATCAGCTGTGATACGTAGATGACGATGCAATGCCTAAAAAAATGAGTTAAGGACCTATCAGCCTGTACCATCTAGAGTTTCGAGCCAGTACTTTGTATTGATGGGTATATGTGGCCTATAATGAAATCAATTGTAATGTTCAGAAATGTCTATATAATGTCTAATAAGAGCCAAGCTCAAAAATAGCTAAACACTAAGTTTTTACTTGTCTTAACTACACATTATTGGTCAGGAAATTAGTTATATTTAAGCAAATGCACTACTTGAAAATCCATTGCTGTCTCATAAAAACATCAAAGACATAATGAAACACGAGTTGCATGGTGATGCTCCAGAGCAGTACCTTTAAAAATCTGATTAGAAATAGGCCTATAATAATAAATGTACCACCGTGAAGCATGGATGAAGAGGTGTCATTGTATGGGGAGCCTTTTTAACTTAACTTTTACCAGCTCTGGATAGTAAACACATTCAAACTGCCATTGGTCCATAGCGATTAAGTAATAGGTAGGTGTGGCTCTGAGGCTCCGCCTTTCCTCTAATCTCTCGAGGTTGGACTTGAACACAATGGAAAGCCGCTTTATAGTAGAATATTAAGTTGTACTTCTAATTGAAAGAGACACTGACACTATTTTTCATGTTTAATACTGTAAAGCTGCCTGCTTTTAAACAATCTATTGTATTAAGTAGTATATAAATAGACGTGCAAACAACCACATTTAATAACATCCAATAAATGTGCAAAGATCTACATCACTATGATCAGATGCATTCATAACTACTGCTTTCTCATCGCTGTCATATTTGTTGTGCTTATTTTGTTACTGAAAGGAAAGTGCACAACACATATTGACATATTCATCTAAATGTCACTTTCAGCAGTGTGGGCGGTGTCAGGATGTTCGTTAACAATATATTTCAAACCTAGAGTTCTATATAGAACCCATTCTTTTTAGCCAAAAAATTACACTGTTTTATAATTTGGAAATTTACCAACATGCATGATAAATGTCAAGGGCAGGGTCCTTTTTAAAGAAATGGTAACATGACAAATATTGTGCAGTTTGCTAGATTACCCACAGACACATCTTACCCTACTCTCCCCCATGTAGTCTGATCTGTCCTTAGGGGCTGCGCTGTATTAAAATAATAAGGGCAGATTTATTTCATCATTTCAATGACTGCGAATGAAATCAGCGCTGGAGTCTGTGTGGATCGCTTACTGTCATAGCCTAACAGCTGGCTTATTAAAAGCCATCCTGCCCTCTGGAAGAATCCTTTTTTGGGTAAGTTTCTGAAAATAAACTGATTATACAGACATAAATGTTAGTCATATGCTGTACACGCTCGACCTGGTCTACCGCAGCACAGCAGGACAGATTTTTGCCAATTTGACAGTATTTTTTTCCCCTTTTCTGTAGGGAAAGAAGCTTTTTATCTTATTGTGTGTTCAAAAATAATACAAATAATTGGAGATAATTAGTCTACCAGTGTTGTAATATGAAATAAGAAACAATCTACAGAAGGTTCTCAAAGGCTCCTAGTGAGAAGAACATAAATTCCCAGAGTGGTAACTGTTGACGGCCGTGATGTGCAAAAGTACGGTTTATCAGTTCAGTCCTATGCTGATTAAAATGCAACTTTGAAGGTAGTACAGAAACATTTCTCTTGAAATATGAATGTTGAACCTGACTGACCCAGTTCTTTGATCATGTTTCTCAGCCTAAAAAAATGCTGAATCCCTGAGGAACACCAACAAAGCATCATAGTTGGGGAAGTCTGAAATGATGCTTTGAAATGTTCCGGAATCACAGATTTTCCAGCTGAGGTTACAAAATCGGCATCATTATTACGGAACAGAGGGATTAAACGTGAAGAAATCCACTCTGGAAAAAAACTAATTTGCTTTTTAATTGCACACTTTGATCAATAAAATGCTTTATTCATCCATATTACAAATCTTCATGACTGACAGCTCTTCATAATGACTTTTGATTACAAATTGAGATTTTAGATTCCAAATCAAGATAAATAATTGACTAATATTAATATCTAGTTCATATCTAGTCTTGAAACTAAATGGCGTAGGCAAACCCAGTCAGCAACATAGTGTCGGCCCAGATCCGAGCCATATCTGGTACATGTGGATTACACGCATACCAGATGTAGGCTGGATCTCTATTTGCTGTCTAGGAATTGGTCCTTTACCTGCAGTCTTCAAGCAATCAGATCATTACCACATGGCACAAGCTGATTGGCCTGCAGCCAATGAGATTGCTTGCTCAACATTTAAATCTGGTTCAAGGCTTTTCTGTAGTAGTCAAGTCTAGAGTTCCTCTGAAACCCTCCACCTCCCCCAGCTCCACCTGCCTAGATCTGCTACACAATAAAAAAACAAATATTGTTGGTTTAACTTAAAGTATGTTACTTGGTTGCCTTAAAGTGTGTGTGTGTGTGTGTGTGTGTGTGTGTGTGTGTGTGTGTCTGTGTGTGTGTGTGTGTGTGTGTGTGTGTGTGTGTGTGTGTGTGTGTGTGTGTGTGGGTCTAACACTATTTCATATATTCTGACTTATTTACACTGTTAAAGACTTGGATTCTCATGTTAAACATGGCCATAATTAAAAAAAAAAAAACGAGTTGGACGTTTGATGGAGTATTTCTGTACCAATTACACTCCTTCAGAATTCGTATACGTTTCTGAAAGTTTTCTCTGAGTATGGACACCTCTCCCAGATGAGCGCGTACGCACATCATCCACAGCGAGAGCAAGAGCACGTCCATCAACACGATCAACAGTTCAACAGAACAGCCCATCAACAGTTGAAATGAAATGAAAAATTGAGTTAATACAACGAAGGAGATTGGTTTAATAAATAGAAACTCAGAATATTATGTTATTTGAACCATATTTAAGTTGATTTGACAAAAGTTGTGATAAGACATGAAAATAATTTTTTACAGTGTATGGGATTTATGTAGCAAGTAGCAAGTCCATAAAGCAGAATCCGTTGGAGAACAATGCCAGATTCATTAACATATTAAAACTATTTTGAGAGTTGTCATCAAAAGAGCTCTATTAATTAACTAAAATCATAAAGAAAATATTGGAAATGATTCAGTTCAGAGGTCTCAAACTAGCAAATGGGAATATAGGGCCCCTCAAGTTTTAATACATCATCTTCAGATCCGGTCCATATTTTTCCTTATACATAATATATTAAACAGCTGATCATTACATCACAGCCGGATCGTGATGTTCCTGGTCTATTAATGGGACTACAACCTGCCTCATCTGCAGGAGAAAATTGCAGTTCATCTCAGGCATCATTACTCCGCTAAACATGCAGAGCAGTATACGAGGATGAGATGAGGCATTCAGCTCTGAAAAAATCAGTCTATGCATCAATAACTGTATTACTGTGCAATAGCTAAAATTCATGGCCGTTGAAAAACATTTCTTTGTTGTGAGTATTCAACTGTCCTGTGCTGCTGACCCTCAGATAATTTGAGTTTGAGACTCCTGATTTAGTTGATGGCAGTTTATACGTTTATAGATTTTGAGTGAAGGCGAAATCAATTCAGCAGGTTTAGCATTTGCTTTTCACTAATGTGAGCCGAGTGTAGCTCTAAGTACTTCCCATTTAAAAGTAAAAGCCCACTGTTTAACTTACCGTCACAGCAGGTACCCTAATGAATTTACAGAGCTCCTTGTGTGCAGGGAGATACTGTAGCTTATTTCTAAACATCTGTTTAATTAAACATGAAATAGGTGTCATTTACAGTCTTAATCTGTCAACATTATTTATTTATCAATACATTTAACTTTTAATTAGCAAAATTAATCATGTTGATTCTGTCTAATTAAACATTACAGCATGAGCTGCCCTGACTGAAAACTGTACGGTATGACAAGGGTTGCAATTAATCTCATGCTTTCAGGGTCCAACTAGTTGGCGATGAGGAGATGCCAAGTTTCACCAGGCTCCAACAAACACAACTGGAGATTGTGCGGTAAGGTTTTATTATTTGACTAATTCAGGAGAACTTTGAAACAAAGAGCTAATTCCTTATACTACAGCGGAAAAAAATAGATGATTAATTCATTTGAACAGTCAATAGCAAATACTGTAACAAATAATAAAACATACTTACTGCCTCTGATTCAGAAGCGCCAGATTGCCCTAGAAATGTTGGAATTGCCCCATTTTTTAGAAATAGCCTTTGTGCACAGGCCTTGTACTGTCCCAGGTTCATAAAACTGTCCTCCGTAAAGTGTGCTGCTCACACATAAACATTTGGGTTGTACTGTTTTGGTGTACTTATTCCTAATTGCTTCCACTTTCGAAAGGGCAAATAAAGTGCTGCTTTTGCTTTCGCATAGAAACACACAGCGTCTCCACAACATAGCGGCGACAACGCGACTACGATAACCGAAGCCATGCCTTCTTTATTCGTGTATGCATTTGGGTGGCATTATGCAAATATTTCCACTGAGTGACGTAGCTCGGTAAGGGAGAATTCGATTGAGGTGTTTTAGTTAGGTTTGGATCTGCCTTCAATTTTAGGACTTGGAACCACGAGACGCATGAGACCACACACCTGTCGATTGTAGTAACATTTTCACAGTGAGACGAGATCTCATGGACGAGATCTCGTGAGATCAAACGTGACTTGAGAAGAAAAACAGATGGAGGACGATCGACGCCGTCAGCTGGATCTCTTGGCGTGAGTTTTGTTTTACGGTAAGAATATAGGTGATCTTTCTCAATACTCCACTTTCATGGCATGTTTGTTGCTGCCAAGTTTCAGCTACAGAAGCATGCAACATCTGGTTGGTGATGCTTGCTTGCTTGCTCGATACTGCAGGTATCACGTCAGAGGCAGCCCGATCAAACATGTTTGATATTTCCGATTTGGGATCGTGTGCGCACAAACGCGATCGGAAGCAGTAAAATAATTGCAATGACACCACACAATTGAGGATTTTTTAGATAAAAATTCATTTATGACAAGCCTCTAACTGGCCTCAAGCAGACGGGCCGGTCTGAGTATTTCACAATCTGTCAGAATTTGGCGTAAACAGAATGAGAACATGGATCCATCATGCCTCGTTACCACTGTGCAGGCTGGTGGTGGTGGTGTAATGGTGTGGGGGATGTTTTCTTGGCACACTTTAGGCCACTTAGTGCCAATTGGGCATTGTTTAAATGCCACGGCCTACCTGAGCATTGTTTCTGACCATGTCCATCCCTTTATGACCACCATGTACCCATTATCTGATGGCTACTTCCAGCAGGATAATGCACCATGTCACAAAGCTTGAATCATTCCAAATTGGTTTCTTGAACATGACAATGAGTTCACTGTACTAAAATGGCCCCCACAGTCACCAGATCTCAACCCAATAGAGCATCTTTGGGATGTGGTGGAACGGGAGCTTCGTGCCCTGGATGTGCATCCCACAAATCTCCATCAACTGCAAGATGCTATCCTATCAATATGGGCCAACATTTCTAAAGAATGCTTTCAGCACCTTGTTGAATCAATGCCACGTAGAATTAAGGCAGTTCTGAAGGTGAAAGGGCGTCAAACACAGTATTAGTATGGTGTTCCTAATAATCCTTTAGGTGAGTGTATTTATTGTGGGAAATGTCACAAATATATGTATATTATGGTCAAAATATATTTAAAAATTATGATGAAAACAGCAAGCCTTCATCGCTTTATATTTTGTATATTTGTACAGTATATTTTGCTAATAGATTAATATTAATTAATAGACTAAGATTAATAAAAATTAAAAAAGTCACTGTTTGGATTTAAAGTGTCATGAAACCCACCCCACCCCCAACGTTTTAGCCTAGTTGTTCACACCTGACCTCAGATTTGAAAAAGCCTCAAGAAATGGATATGTGAAGCTGTAGAACAAAAGAAGGTGGGGAGTCAACAACCAATAAAACACAGACCCTCAACAGACACATGAATATTAAAATATGACTATGAAGAAAAATATGGCCATATTCCAGGATGACATTGTCAAGATTCATCAGGCCCAAAAAAGTGTTGCACCTCTTGATGGAAATAGCATCACAACATTTATTTCCATCAAGAAGTGCATACATTTTTGATCAAGATCTTGTATTGACAATGCATGAGTCAAGCACTTTGTAAAGTCTACTCCAGCACATCCCAAAGACTTTATCGCGCCCAGAATCACTTGTCTGAGGACGAGAGTCGGAAACAAGGCCTGGTGGGACGTTGTCCTGCTCCACTTCACTGACGATGAGTGGAAAGACAATTTCAGAATGACAGGACAATCATTTATGAGACTTTATTCAACAAGAAAAAGTGACTTTTTTTTTTTTTTTTTGTCTGGGCAGTATATATATTAGCATAGCTAAAACCATATTAGCAATAGCATTCGCATTGGATGTAAGCAAACCAATTTATTTGCATAGATATTAGCATAACAATATGATTCTTCGCATCACTCTAAAACAACTTTAATCAGTGATAGATAAGCCGTTCTGTTTATACTGGCAATGTTGATATGCAGGACATACTGCATCCATTAACTCTGCTTCTGACCCAAAAAAGATGATATAGTACATCTTAAGAGTGGTGTGACACAAATCAAGACATGAAAATTGATGAGTTCCTGCTTTGATTACATCTTTGATTGCAGCTATGTAAATGAAAAGAAGGTCATTTATATAGGAAAGCAAGTCCTTGTAAGATTTAGAACAGAAACTATATGTTTTAATTCAGCTCCTCTAAAAGAAATGCTAATTTCCTTTTAGCATTAGCATTGCAAATTTTTTTTTTAGTGCTCAAATTCCAAATGCAATGTGAAATTAGCGCTTAGCATATAACGTGCAATATAATTTCTCTGAGCTGAACCTTCAAAGGTCTTCTACAAACCTTTTATTGCTCTTCAGAAGTCCTTCAGGCATGATTGCATGCGTTTTAATTTCCGGTGTCGCACCACATCCACTCAAGCACTTAACATATCTGAACCAAAGTGACGGCACGTGACACAAGACCTTAATTTCTTTTGTCAAGAGTCACTGATGGAAGTCCACAGGTTGCCAAAACGCAGTAAGAATAAATGGCAGACGCTTATGCCTGCTGACACACTTATATATCATTTGCAGCTGTTGTGCATGCAATAAGCAAAAACATTACTTAAACTTTTACTTAAGGTGACAGCTTCCTTTTTTTATTCAATTTCTGACTTATCACGGAAAATAAGTCTTTGTACACCAAAACACACACACACACACACACACACACACACACACACACACACACACACACACACACACACACACACACACACACACACATTGTGTTTTCATGTTTTATGGGGGCTCTCCATAGACGTAATGGTTTTTATACTGTACAAACCGTATTTTCTATCCCCCTACACTACCCCTAAACCTACCCATCATAGGAAACATTCTGCATTTTTACATTTTCAAAAAACATCACTTAGTATGATTTATAAGATACTAGTTTTTCTGTAGCTCAAACAATAAGAGCGTGGTGCTAGCAACACCAAGGTCATGGGTTCGATTTCCAGGGAAAGCAAGAACTGACAAAATGTAAAAACGTGTACCTTGAATGCAATGTAAGTCGCTTGGGATAAAAGCGTCTGCCAAATGCGTGAATGTAAATAAGATGTCTTCCTCATGGGGACCAAAAAATGTCCCCACAAGGATAAGGATATTGCCATCTTTGTGGGGACATTTTGTCCCCATTAGGTAGGGTTTACCGCCCGAGACTCCTGACCCGCCATGGCCGCCCGAGACTCCTGTCCCGCCATGGTCTCCCGAGCTCTGGCACCACCCTGGAGGCTTCCCAGCCTGTCAGGTCCCGGTTCCCCTGTCCCCGCCTTCTAGGACTCCAGGGTGCCACTTTCTACGGTGCGAGGACGCGCCTACCGGGAGGGGGGAGTAATGTTACATATCTGTCTGGTTCTGTTGTGTTTTTGCATTTGTCACATGTTCCTTTGTCTCAGTTTCCCGCCACTTGTTTTGTCACCATAGTTACCCTCATTAGTCTAGTTCTGTTCAGCTGTGTTTAGTTATCTTCATCTGTATCACCTGTGCACTTCGTTCATTCAGTCATCTGTGTTTGTATTTAAGTTCCTCTTGTTCATTCACTCCTTGTCTGGTCACTGTTATGTTTACACAGTTATGTGTAATGTGTATTGCTTGATTTGAGAAACCTTCTTCAGTAAACTTTGTTGAGTAAAGTATTTACCTGTCCTTGCCTTCCTTCCTGAGCCGTTTGCAACAGATATAAAGTCATAATTGCATGATATAAACTCAAAAAGTCAGAATTCTGACTTTATATCACACAATTCCGACTATATCTTGCAATTCTAGCTTTTCTCAGAATTGAGATATAAACTCGCAATTTCGTGTTTTCAAATCTTTTTTCGCAATTCTCACTTTACATCTCGCCAAAAAATCCGAATTGTGAGATGTAAACTCGCAAATGCGAGAAAAAAAAAGTCAGAATTGTGAGATTAAAAAGTCGCAATTACCTTTTTTATATTTTATTCTGTGGCGGAAACAAGCTTCCATAGCATATTGCTGTTAAAGGCACTTATGTGTTAATAAATGTAATACATTTTGAAGATTACAAAAGCTTTAACAGAATCCGGCTATGTCGACGTTGCATGAATAAAAGTCCCTACAGCAATATTTCCCTTATAAGATTAGCCTAAAATGTAGGCTCAAGATTTATCTGGAACGCTTATAAATTTACAAATAAATGATTTGAGTCAGGAAACGGAATGATTATCTGTACTTGCCAGAGCTGCTTACATAAAGTCTCAATATAACGCATCCAACATATGCACCCAATCTGTGCAATGCACACTTACATCCATCATGCATTAGAAAAGCCCTGTTTCCACAATTATTCAAATAACTTGGCGAGAGAAGGAGACCATGCACAGTGGATCAAAGGGTGCGAGGAGACATCATAGGGTTTTTGGTTTCTTCCATTATTACTCAATACAACAGACCACGTAACTTTCAAAGAGTATGGTTCCTTTCAACTCAACATTTCTGCAATACAGCGCAACAATGACCACCTGCTTTTTCAGCGGCCTTGGTTCTGGAAATAGTTTCCCCATTCATTTTCTCCACAGGGATTTGAAATAATTCTCCAATAAAGAGTAATAGTCATGAATGAAACCAACCAGCTCTGAGATGAATCACACCATTGTAGTCTTTGATTAGAAGCAAAAAGTATAAAGTAAAAAAGTAAAAAAAAAAAAAAAGTAGCATTACAAAATAACATTGTCTTATGATGTTAGCTATATGACAAGGAATATATGATTCAGTGCAAAGGATGTAGGCTATTATAAACCATAAAATGACAGTATAATATAAAATGAATGACTTAATTGCTTGTAAGTATAAAACAAAACAAAAAAATGATGTTTATTGCAATATAGTCTAAGCAATATCACGAGTAGTCGTGCGATATCGCTCTATATAAGCACGGATGGGATTACCATTACCGTAGGTATTCACAACGTGCTGATATGCAGCCATATCGCACGGCTACGAGTGTGATATTGCGTTTATACAACAGTTCGGCAGCACAAGTGTGTAAATAAATCAGAAACAACAACACAGTATCTTTAAAATCTCTTCTGTGCAGAACTATACTTCCTTCCTCCACGGAGTTGAGGAAGTTGACAGTTAAACAGTAGTGATCAAGCATCTATTACTAATTCTAAAACGACTTCTAGAACTAGTAATAAAGAAATGTTGAGTCGCTTCATTGAAGCCTATTGTACTATGTAGAGTATGTAAGGCCCGCTAAAATCGTTCCAATGAGGTTAAAGATCTGCGGTTGAAGGTCTCTTACGCGTTCTGTGTTTTCAGCTGGGCAAAAAGATTTAATTCCAATTTATCTTTATCTGACTCCATTTTATCATAATTTCGAATTTAGGTTAAAATGCCAATTGGTTATTTGGTCATTTATATTTAATAGTTACCATTTAATTATTCTGTTTAATCCTTTGTTGAAATTATACCAATTCATAATCTACTAAAGATAGTTAATAATTTCAGAGTAAATCAGAATAGATCAAAATGTAAAAATGTATAACGCCAATTACATAATCAGTTCAAAGATAGTCCATACATAACATCAAATGCTCTGAAGTAAAGAATGAAATATGGATATCCGACTAGCATCTAGTAGACACTCAGCGTTACGGGCTGACCGATATAAAAGTTCAAGCCCTGACCCTTTCTGAAACATCTCCTTAAATATCAGACCAAGATGTAAAACTCTTTCAAATGTAAACCTGTGTTAACAATGGGAATTTAAATTGAATCACTCTCCTATATGCCTGTATTGTTAGAAGACCAAATGGCCAAAAGCCACACCCACCGTAATTAGCAAAATGTCTCTAAACTTCTTAAAACCTTTATTATATTCTTGTTTACTTCAGTGGGGATGAGATCTTTGTACCAATCACAGTGAGACATTTCAAACGATATCAAACATGTATAATATTGTATTATGATAATTCACATTAAACCATATAGATTTTGATAGTGAGAACTAGAGTAAGAATGGGGGAAGAGGCAGTGAAAAGAAAGGCATGTAAATTAAAGTCATTCTTAGTTTTGTCACTTGTCACTGAAGTCGACTATTACAATCACTGATGGACCCTTTCTCAATACCAAATACGGCATATTTATATAAACTAATATTTATTGAACAATAATATTTAAATTAACAATAGCCATTATAAAAACAATAGAAAATAAAACACAAGACAACAATTCAGTCAAATTAACAAAAGCAGCGCAGCTAGTAGGCCTACAGGACTAAAGTTAAAGCCTAAATATAAAGTTATGAAACTTAATTTTCCCCTTAACCAAAATCGTTTTGCTCTGAAACATGTAATACATTAATAAGACCAAAGACCAAAGCCTTTTGATATATCCCAAATGAATTATATCTGTTTAACCACTATCTACATAAGAGACAGTGGAAAAATTCCCGAAGGACTGGCCGAGATGAAGCTGTTCTCGGCGGGTTTATGAAAGCTGAACGGCCGCTGACGTCCTGGAGCTCGCATCTGCAAAAACGTCTGAACAAATCATAAAATAGGCGCTATGTTTACATATGAGTCACATATTTGAGGTCTAAATAACTACAGAATATACACTCACCTAAAGGATTATTAGAAACACCATACTAATACTGTATTTGACCCCCTTTCGCCTTCAGAACTGCCTTAATTCTACGTGGCATTGATTCAACAAGGTGCTGAAAGCATTCTTTAGAAATGTTGGCCCATATTGATAGGATAGCATCTTGCAGTTGATGGAGATTTGTGGGATGCACATCCAGGGCACGAAGCTCCCGTTCCACCACATACCAAAGATGCTCTATTGGGTTGAGATCTGGTGACTGTGGGGGCCATTTTAGTACAGTGAACTCATTGTCATGTCCAAGAAACCAATTTGGAATGATTCGAGCTTTGTGACATGGTGCATTATCCTGCTGGAAGTAGCCATCAGAGAATGGGTACATGGTGGTCATAAAGGAATGGACATGGTCAGAAACAATGCTCAGGTAGGCCGTGGCATTTAAACAATGCCCAATTGGTACTAAGGGGCCTAAAGTGTGCCAAGAAAACATCCCCCACACCATTTGAGTAATTCAAAACTCTTCAATTACACCACCACCACCAGCCTGCACAGTGGTAACAAGGCATGATGGATCCATGTTCTCATTCTGTTTACGCCAAATTCTGACTCTACCATCTGAATGTCTCAACAGAAATTGAGACTCATCAAACCAGGCAACATTTTTCCAGTCTTCAACTGTCCAATTTTGGTGAGCTTGTGCTAATTGTAGCTTCTTTTTCCTATTTGTAGTGGAGATGAGTGGTATTTGGTGGGGTCTTCTGCTGTTGTAGCCCATCCGCCTCAAGGTTGTGTGTGTTGTGGCTTCACAAATGCTTTGCTGCATACCTCGGTTGTAACAAGGGGTTATTTCAGTCAAAGTTGCTCTTCTATCAGCTTGAATCAGTCGGCCCATTCTCCTCTGACCTCTAGCATCAACAAGGCATTTTTGCCCACAGGACTGCTGCATACTGGATGTTTTTCCCTTTTCACACCATTCTTTGTAAACCCTAGAAATGGTTGTGCGTGAAAATCCCAGTAACTGAGCAGATTGTGAAATACTCAGACCGGCCCGTCTGGCACCAACAACCATGTCATGCTCAAAATTGCTTAAATCACCTTTCTTTCCCATTCTGACATTCAGTTTGGAGTTCAGGAGATTGTCTTGACCAGGACCACACCCCTAAATGCATTGACGCAACTGCCATGTGATTAGTTGATTAGATAATTGCATTAATGAGAAATTGAACAGGTGTTCCTAATAATCCTTTAGGTGAGTGTATATATAGAATATAACTATGTGACACAACAACAGTAGTATTTTTTAAAACTTATGGTGGATCTGTCGCCGCAAGCGGAGTGATAGAAACAGTGAAACGGTTTGAGTGATGATACTTGGGGCTGGAAAAGGGTCTCAGCCAATCAGATTTGAGAACCAGAAAGAACTGTTGTATAAAGAGCCATATCCCACGAGTGTGATATTGCATTTATACAACAGTTTGAAGTCACAAGTGTGAAAATAAGAAACAACAAGGGAGTGCAGAACTACTTCTTCCGCCACGGATTCAAATCGTTCTAAAACGTCACTAGTAACGAATAAACGCTGATTTGCTTCATTGAAGCTATTTTATACAACAGTTCATCTTGGTTTACTAGAACCATGCCTGTTGCACTCCATACTATCATCTATCTGATATTTCTGTCTCTACTGTACATTTTCTGTCTCAATTAATCCTGCAGCAATTGATTGACAGATGTACTTTCTGCTTCCCCTATTCTCCCCTCTCATTATCTTTCCTTCCTCTCACCACTTCCATTATTATCTTTCAATTTCATTAAACATCTCTCAACATCAATGACCGCATATCTCTGCAGTTTCATCTATTGCATGGCAACTGGGGTTCTCGTGGCGCAGACCACACACAGTCATCACGCGTTTTAGTCCAAAAGAAAAAGACATTCTTGTCCAACACACGTTAATTGACTCTCTCAGGGAGATTTATCGATAAGGAAATGGGGTTGAAATGATGTGCTATTATCACGCTCTGCAGATCATATTTACGTAGTTTAGACAAACACTTATCTCCATTATGCAGCTATAATGATGCTAACATGGTATTATGCATGCATGTCAAGCATTTGTATCCCACAATGGCTGTACACACATAAAAAGTACAGTCGCACTCACACAGCACGGGGATAACACTCTTGTAGTTATGAAAGTGTAGCAGAGGGTTAAACGGAGTGGGCTGAACATGTTTCAGCCATTATCACGAAGGCACTCAGTGTACTTTCAAATGTTGAAAGATTTGGTTTCTGAAATTACAGCGTGAGGTGAGAGTCATTCATATGGAAATGACATCCCTTTCCTCTTTGTTGCTCTCTGTTTTCATGCTGTGTTGATATGTGGATATTTTAAGTCACACTGTATTTTTTGCATAGCCATATGGTGCACCATGAAAAAGGGTAGGCCTATTAGTTTTCTTTCTTTTTTTACTCGCTCCTTGTAAAATCAAGCTTTTTTTTTCTCTTTTTCCCCCAATGCTAATTATTTTATTATTGTTGTTGTTATGAATGTGGATACAAATTGGTATATTTTTGAAGAAATAATGGTCTTTCTGATGTTAATTACGAACTCTGGGTTAAGAAATGCTGCAATGGTAAAACATACCAACATATGCAAGTTATTGCAATTTCACTAAAGGGCTCTTTATTCAATAAAACCGCTGATGTGATCTTTGAAATACACAGCCTTGATTATGTCATGAGTCATGATGCATAGTCTAGCATTCACCATGTAAATGATCTACAAGTGCTGTTTGAGATCTACAGCTATCAGTAATCTAACATGCTAATTAGCCAGCAATACTTCATTAAGATTCAAGGGATGCTTTTAAAGTACTGCAGTACATAATACACATATAGAATAAACCAAAACATTTTCAACCCAAGGGCTGGGTAAATATAGGACAGAACACATGTTGGGGTAATTTTACCCAGCAAATTGGGTTGGTTATTTAACCCAGCATATTTTTTATTTATTTTTTATTTTACTTCATACTTTTTTTTTTATTGTCAATACAAATGATGAACCCCCTCACTACCCAGCGCTGGGTCAGTGTAACCCGATGTTGCGTAGTCTGTGAGAAACTGGTTAAAACTAGATACATTTGTCAACAGTCATTTTGTGTTCTGCTCTAAGAGAAAACTACCTGAACGGGGAAAATTCCTTAATGAAATTAAGGTTTGTATTACATTGTATTCCTGTCAAATTATTACTGTACACATTTTGCCTTTTATGTTTACATGTAGGGGAGACCGGGTATGGTTGTAACACTTTTTTTCTTCAGCACCTAAAACTACCCTTTTTTTTTTTTTTTTTTTTTTTAGCTACACGTCTGAAACTTTTAGGCAAAGTACCCACATTTGTCTACTACAAATGGCAACAATTTAAATTTCTTCAACTATATCACAGACTTTGTGAGATGACAAATACAAATGGGTCCTTTGTTACAACCTACCCCACTACTGGGTTGTAACAGGTAGACAAAATGCACAAAAACGTCTCGGTTACGTATGGTAACCCTCGTTCCCTGAAGGAGGGAACGGAGACGTACGTCGGACGTCACCGACGAATTGGGATCACTTCAGGGAGCCCCTATCAGCTTCGAGATTTAGAGAACAGGCCAATGAGAATTGGCGTGCGAAATTTGCATCTCGCGCTCTGCCCCGCAGTGTGGGTATAAACGGAAGCGAAATGCAGCGCACCTTTGTTTTTCACTGAGGAGCCGAACTATTGACTCGGCCTGCAGTGATGGTACAGCAATTGTGGCGACGGGACGTACGTCTCCGTTCCCTCCTTCAGGGAACGAGGGTTACCATACGTAACCGAGACGTTCCCTTTCAGTCAGTCATGTTCGACGTACATCGGACGCCACCGACGAGTTGGGATCCCTTCGGAACACGCCACAATTGCTACCACTTCCAGCGCCCTGGGAAAGCCCCTCAGATCCCGGCTGTTCCGGGGGGGGAAATTCACACAGGGAGAGTCAGCTGCTGTTCCGCAAGACCCACTCAGCCAACTATTGGATAACGCTGGGAAAGCGTGCCCCGGGGGGGCGCTGCGGAAGCCACATCATGCCCGGAGGGAGCTACCATGTGGAGAATACACGTATGGACTGGCCGTGGGCAGTGCTACATACGGAAGTCCCAGGGGTGGCTCTGGCCAATTTTAGGCAGGGGTCCACACCACACATGAGGGAAAGACACGAGCTTGCCGAAGGGAGACTTACCGTGGGGAATACACATATGGGACCGCCGTGGGGGTCACAACATATGGAATCCAGCCTAACACAATGCATCCAATGTTCCACCAATGCATACGAGCGTTAGGCCTGGCGTCGGACACTCCGCCACGTCCGACTGCCGAGGGTTGCGGAGGACTCGACAGGGTTTGCCATGCTGGGGAACTCAACTGGAGCATATAAGCGCACGTATCCGTTCCATGGGGAAGGGAGTGGCGCAGCAAGCCGACACTTTAGAACGGGCACTTCGGTGTTACTGACTATGGGAAGTGAGCACACAGGAAGATACCGGCTCTACACGTAGGCTATAGAACCTTGCGAACATGTTGGGTGTCGCCCAGCCCGCAGCTCTACAAATATCTGCCAGCGAGGCGCCACGAGCCAGTGCCCAGGAAGAAGCTACACCACTGGTGGAGTGGGCTCTTAACCAGAGCGGGCAGGGCACGTCTTGGGTTCATACGCCAAGACGATGGCATCCACTATCCAGTGGGCCATCTTCTGCTTGGAGACAGCGTTTCCCTTCTGCTGTCCTCCATAACAGACGAAGAGCTGCTCTGAGGTCCTGAAGCTTTGCGTTCTGTCCACGTAAGTCTGCAAAGCGCGGACGGGACAGAGAAAAGCTAGGGCTGGGTCTGCCTCCTCCAAAGGCAGCGCTTGCAGGCTCACCACCTGGTCCCGGAAGGGAGTGGTGGGAACCTTGGGCACATATCCAGGCCGGGGTCTCAGGATTACGTGAGAGTTACCAGGCCCGAATTCCAGGCACGATTCGTTGACCGAAAATGCCTGCAGGTCCCCTACCCTCTTGATGGAGGCCAATGCAGTCAGGAGTACTGTCTTCAGAGACAGAATTTTTAACTCAGCTGACTGCAAAGGCTCAAGGGGAGGCCTCTGCAGTGCGGTCAGCACCAGAGACAGGTCCCAAGAGGGTATAGAGGGAGGGCGAGGCGGATTCAGTCTCCTCGCTCCCCTCAGGAACCTGACGATCAGATCGTGCTTCCCGAAGGATTTTTATTTTCTTTCCGCCTACGAAGTCATGATTGGCGGCGATGGCGGCCACATAGACTTTGAGGGTGGAAGGAGACAGCCTTCGCTCCAACCCATCTTGTAGGAAGGAAAGCACAGAACTGACCGAACACCTTCGGGGGTCTTCTCGGCGAGAAGAGCACCATTCGATGAACAGGTTCCACTTCAACGCGTAGAGGTGCCTTGTAGAGGGCGCTCTAGCGGAAGTAATGGTGTCTACAACAGCTTGTGGCAGACCGCCTAGAACCTCCGCGTCCCGTCCAGGGACCAGACATGGAGTTTCCAGAGGTCCGGACGCGGGTGCCAGAGAGGGTGCCCGTCTCTGAGTCAGGAGGTCCTTCCTCAGAGGAATGGGCCAGGAGGAGGTGCTGTCGCGAGGAGCACTAGTTCGAAAACCAAGTCCTGTTGGGCCAGTACGGAGCGACCAACAGGACCTGCTCCTCGTCCTCCTGACCTTGCACAGTGTTTGTGCAAGAAGGCTCACTGGGGAAACGCATATTTGCGTAGGCCCCGGGGCCAGCTGTGTGCCAGCGCATCCGAACCGAGGGTCCCTCGGTCAGGGAATAGAACAGCTGGCAGTGGGTGGAGTCCGGGGCGGCAAACAGATCTACCTGCGCGGCCCCGAAGCGACTCCAGATCAGCTGGACCACCTGGGGATGGAGTCTCCACTCTCCCGGAAGCACTGGCTGTCGTGAGAGCTCGTCGGCCGCACGATTGAGCAGGCCCGGAATATGAATGGCACAAAGCAACCTCAGATGCTTCTGACTCCATAGGAGGAGATGGCGGGCGAGTTGTGACATGCGACGGGAGCGTAGACCACCCTGTTTGTTGATGTACGCAACGGCCGCAGTGCTGTCCATACGGACCAGAACGTGCTTGCCTCTGAGCGGCGTTGAAGCAGCTGAGTGCAAGACGAACTGCTAACAACTCCAGGCAATTGATATGCCACTGCAGTTGGGGCCCCGTCCACAGACCCGATACTGCAAGCCCGTTGTACGTGGCACCCCAGCCGGTGGATGAGGCATCCGTGGAGACAACAGCATGCCTGGACACTTGTTCTAGAGGCACTTCTGCCCGTAGAAATGAAGGGTCTGACCACGGGCTGAAGGTTGGCGGCATCTCGGCGTCACTTGGACACGGAGAGTTCCGCTGCGCCATGCCCATCTCGAGACCCGGTCGTGGAGCCAGCGTTGAAGCGGTCTCATATGAAGCAATCCCAGCGGCATTACTGCGGCTGCGGATGTCATATGCCCCAGGAGCCTCTGAAAAGGTTTCAGTGGTACCGCTATCCTGCGTTTGAACGAATTCACGCAGTTCAACACCGACTGGACGCGCTCCTCGGTGAGGCGCGCTGTCCGGGCGACCGAGTCTATCTCCATCCTGAGAAAAGAGATCCTCTGCGAGGGGCAGAGTTTGCTCTTCTCCCAGTCGACCTGAAGGCCCAACTGGCAAAGGTGGCGGAGCACCATGTCTCTGTGTTTGCACAACCGCTCTCACGACTGGACAAAAATCATCCAGTCATCAAAGTAGTTGAGAATACGAACACCACGCTCCCACACGGGAGCAATGGCCGCCTCCGCGACTTCCGTATAGACACAGGGCGATAAGGCCAGCCCGAAGGGTAGGTCTTTGTACTGACATGCTTGTCCGTCGAATGCAAAGCGTAATAACGGTCTGTGTCGAGGGAGAATCGAGACATGAAAGTACACGTCCTTCAGGTCGATCGCTGCAAACCAATCTTGGGGACGGACGCACCTGAAGATGCGTTTCTGCGTTAACATCCTGAACAGCAGCCTGGGGACTGGTTCAGAAGTCACAGAACCAAGATCGGCCGTAACCCGCTGCTTTTCTTGGGCACAATGAAGTACGGGCTGTACAACCCGGCCTTCATATCAGCTGGAGGGACCGGCTCTATCGCATCCTTCGCCAGTAGGACCGTGATCTCCGCCTGAAGTGGATGCCCCTGAACTTGGGGGGACGCCGGGCGAACTGAATCGCATAGCCGAGTCTGATGGTACGGATGAGCCAGCAAGACGGGCTGGAGCGCTAGGCAGACTCCCAAGAACCGTGCAAGCGGGACCAACGGCACCACAGACGTGCCCGCAGCGGGGCAGCGCAGCAGCATGCAGGGACCCGACACGGACGGCATGGGAGCGGCCCAAGGTGGGGTCTGAGTGTGCTGTGCAACACTTACCTGCTTCCGCTGAGGGGGTGCACGAGTGTGGGGAGGCCACTTGTGTGCGTCCCAGATACAGCCGGCACCCCCTGCTGGCGATAGGAGAGGCGCCTGAGGGTGACGAGGCATGGAAGCGGCGAACACCGCCGAGCACACTCTCCTGGCACCCAGAGGTATTGGAACTGCTCCTTAGAATTTGGGTACCACTGGTTGTATTTGACACCAGTGGCGGAACAGAATTTACCAATGATTCTCCACTCAGCCCTCCTCCGGGGAAGAGCAGCTCTTAACTAAATCCGGGTGCCCATGGCGACGAGCAGACTGAGGGGGTCGCCGATGGTGTTTCTGGACATCGCCTGGCCGAGGGCCAGCGCTGTGACTTTAAATATAAAAGCCACTGTGCGCAGCTCAACCTCAACTCAGAACTACCCTTATGCACGAAGAGTGCTGGGTGGAGGCAGCCTGCCAGTGGCACTGCCACCCCACCTGATGAGGGTAGTGAGAGAGAGGAAAACTTTATACAGGCTATGGCCCCTTTGGCGTTCCATTTTCTGGTGCCAAGCGGTTCCACACTGCTAAAGCTTTCCAATGCACATCCGGGAAAAAGGCAAGGGGGCGGGCAAGGCGATTTATGCGTTGCGCTATGCCCCAGCCACCCGGGGAAGCATGACTGTCAAGTATGAATCTGATTCAGCATGAAACATCCACTATTATAGTGGGAATCTCAGCCTCATCTTCATTTTCAACACATAACAGCCCTCTCTCCGATGCAGCAATTGACATCTGTCCTCTGCTAGAGCCCCAAATGAAACGCTAGGTCCCTTTAATTATTATTTTCTTTTTTTTATTTCTTTTATTTTATTTTTTTAGGACCAGCAATCCCATTTGTAAGCTACCAGCAGGCATGCAAGATAGCGAGCATGGCCGTGAGACAGCACACGGCGCGCTGAACACTAAAACACTTATGAAAAGGGTAAGATGAACAACGCGCCGACGTGGTCATGCTCTCATGAGAGAACATGAAACACCCACGAACACAGTCTCAGCATGCTGCGATGCGCTAGAGGAGTGGGGGGCCCACGGAGATGTGCTCGGCAGGGAAGCCCCACTGTAATCCTCAGATCACCCAGACTTATCAGCCAAAGTAGCCCCTTTTCTGGTGCACCAGAAAAGACACTAGATCGGGGTATAAGCGAAGGGACTCAACCCCGTTTGAGGTTTCATAGTCTCAACCGCGCATCTAGAGTGCCGAGTGACGCGCGCTGGGTTGCCGTGACAACCCGCGCTGTCAGCGACAGCTCTGACGGCACACGGCGCGCTGAACACTCAAACCCTCACGGGGAAGGCGAGACGAACAGCGCGCCGACGTGATCCCGTTCTCCTGAGAGCACATGGACCACCCACGAACGCAATCTTAACATAGTTATGCGAGAGGGCTCGTGGCCGTCAATAAGGACAGGAAACAACCGCATCCAGAAACGCACGGGTGGAATGACGTCTTGAAAAAGACACAGTGTCACACCCGCGCTGCTCTTTTAGAAGAAAATGTGCTCTTTTAAATGTGCTGAAGCACCCAGGGAACGACCGCGGCAAAACACAGGAGAGTAGTGCAGCCTGTGTATGCACTCACCATTGGGAACGCCCTCACCGAACCAACAGACCAAACAGTGCTGTGAAAACAGCAGTTTATCACTGTATCAGGGAGCTCGCGTCCCATCGTGCCATCCCACTCAGCACTCAAAGAAGCTTCTTCTGCCGTTCTCTTTTTCTCTCTGCTGAAGCAGGAATAGTCTTCTTCATCAACACCGTGTTCGGCTCCGAAGTGAATGACAAAGGTGCGCTGCATTTCGCTTCTGTTTATACCCGCACTGCGGGGCGGAGCGCGAGATGCAAATCTCGCACGCCAATTCTCATTGGCCTGTTCTCTAAATCTCGAAGCTGATAGGGGCTCCCTGAAGTGATCCCAATTCGTCGGTGACGTCCGACGTACGTCGAACGTGACCGACTGAAAGGGAACTAAGGGTACTCCAAGTGATATGCCACAACAACAGTTTTATTTTAAATGAATGGCTGCAAAAATAAAATATGTGTGAATATGGGGAGTGTATGTACATATTGTGTGTGTTTGTGCATGTACATGTGTGTTTGTTTGTGCATGTCTGTATGTGCACATTCATATGGGTGTGTGTGTGTGTGCGCACGTGTGTGTATATATGTGTGTGTGTGAGTGAGAGCAAATTCACATAAACATTGTATGTAAGTGGATAGTTGTTTACAAACACGTGTTACAACCGACCCCACCACTGTCACTCATTGTTTAGCTAGCTGTATTAGCAGGAGGTTGATACACCATTCTTTACTAGAGAAACTACACTTTGACCTGATATAACTCATACAACATTATACTAGTTATACATTATAAGTACTAAACAAAATATTATCTTGTTATTTTTTAATTTCTTACCTCAGAATTAGATTTTCTGCTGTAGCTTCAGGAGATATAGCAACACAGAATGGAAAACCTCCATGTGGGATCGTAAAGGAAGCCAGAGGAAACTGAAACTGTCATATGACTCCTATCTTATCTGTGATTCGTGGAATTGGTAGCGTTACAACTATACCCAGTCTCCCCTACAGTATGTTGGAGCTAATGTCTCCTTAGAATGCTAGCTGAACGTCACGCCGATGCCACCATGGAAGGTTTATGGCCATCAAATGTATGAGTGACCCAGACTGAAACAAGACGCGGTATTTCTGTTATATGTAACAAAGTTGCTGTGCGCTCCCGTGACTACTAAGAGCGCTACTGATCTAGTGCGCTAGCGTTTCAGCTGTGGTTGCGCTATGCCTATGTGATTGATGGGTTGTAACTTAAATGTCTAACAGGCGAGATGGCACAAGGTAAAGCAGTTTTTTATGTTTTTCTTTTCAAAAATGAATATATTATATAAGATTATCATTTAATGAACTGGAACAGCCTACTGATACCAGTTTTCTTCCCACAGATTCCCATTGGCTGCTGTTGCTGCTCCTGTCTCGTCCTAAATCATTTACTAAATGTTTTTGAGTATTTTATGATTGTAAAAGACTGACTTTCCATTGCATAAAAATGATTACATACAAAGTGTTCCTGTCCTATATATAACAGAGATTTTAGAGTGCATTTTTATTTAAAATGAAAAAAAAACTTCAATATCAAATTGACCCAGCACTGTCAAAAACAATCCAGCAAAAGGGTTAATTTAAAAAAAACCAACAAGCTAGGGTAAAAATAACCCAGCATGTGTCCAATATTTACCCAGCACTGGTTTGCCAAATAACCCAGAAATGGCTGATTTTAATCCAGCACTGTTTAGAGTATAGGGTTAGGATTAATTTAAATCCTGTTCTCTCCCGAAGAGGTTGCAAAAGGCCTGCAACAAATAACAAATAACATAATAACTGTTATGTCTGACCCAGGATCTGGAAAACACAAAATCTACCCAAACACTGGGTTGTTACGTCTGACCCAGGATCTGGAAAACACAAAATCTACCCAAACACTGGGTTGTTATATCTGACCCAGGATCTGGGTAACACAAAAACTACCCAAACACTGTTATGTCTGACCCAGGATCTGGGGAACACAAAACTACCCAAACACTGGGTTGTTCTTTCTGACCCAGTTGCTGGGTAACACAAAAAATACCCAAATACTGAAAAATACCCCCAAAAAAGGCTCAACACAGAATTTGGCTAGAAAAAAATAACCCAAGATTTTGGAATATTCAGTAAAAACAGCCTACCACAAATATTTATGATCACTACAGAATATGATACATTCTTAAAGATTCTTTATTAGTATTGATGGTTACATAAAGAACCTTTAACTTCCATGGAACCTTTTCATTCCACAAAAAGGTTCTTTATATTGGAAAAAAAGTTCTTTGGATTATTAAAATATCCTTCACACTATGACAAAAAGGGTTCTTTTAAGAACTGTTCACTGAAAGGGTCTTTTGGTGAACCAAAAATGGAACCCCCCTTCCCTTTGGAACCTTTATTTTTAAGAGTTTACTCATGTAGTATTGTTTTTGTTTATTTAATCTTCCACAAATCTAATTGCTTGGAAACAAGTTGAAAATCTTTCCTAAATCACCCACATAATTCGTAGTGTCACTCATGTTTGTAGCACTTAAGTTTAATATGTTGAAAAACACCTTCCCATTGGAGCAGTAATAGTGTTTGAAATACTAATGCTTGCCTTAGCAAGCACTGCTAATAATTAAAAATTAAATCCTGAGTTTTCTCAGAGTTAAAAGAACATCTGGCGTGCTAAAGCATTATTAAATAAAATGGAATAAAAACCAAACCTTCCCCTCAACAAATGTTTTAACACCTTTAAGCAAAATAAGCAGCAACAGGTTGTTCTGGTAGTGCAGGTAAATTACCTATTAGATATTTTATACAAAAAAAAAAAGCATTTTCTTTGCATTGCTAAAAACCCACACAAATACACCCAAATTTCCTCTAATAATGAGAGTAAAAGCATCTTTATCTGAAGCCAGTCATTTCCCAGATAATTGTACATCAACATAATCACACGCTTTGTATACGCACAGCCGTCTCTTAGGACTTCTCTGCAAAATCCCTTTTGAGCCACATTACTGGCTCTTGACTCAAAATGCCTGGCATTTTCTCTTCAGAAACATGATTGATGCCAAAACAATACTTGGTCTTGATACATTGATTGAATACCATGAAAAGAAAAGAGCTGCTCTCAGAAAATAATTTCTTTGTGGCACATAAAACAGGTTAATATGAGCGTGTTAAGGTGGCAATGGACAACTTCTCTAGTGTTAGCCCGTCTAACGCCATGGCAACAAGGAAAGGTGATTAGAGGGTAGCTTTCTTTGATTTTGTAGCGGGTTATCTGTGTTTGAGTATCTGTATTTGAGATGGTCCTGGCCTTTTCTCAAACCTCACCTGCAACATCCTGCGCAACCTCCACAATGGGGCCTTCCATTTTTCTCTGATCTCCACAGCAAGGTGTCGAGATCGTGAAATAAACCATTTTCCGTCTGTCTTCAGCCCTGAAGTATTGAATTACTCATCAATTATGGGGTTGAATGAACACTGGTATAAGACGCTTGCAAGCTATCTCTCCCCTGACATGACATCACCCCAACATTACCCACCAGGCCATGTATAACATCTTCGGCCTTGGTGGGTAGCTTAAGACTTACATAGTAGCAGGTCAGCACACAATGTCTATCTTACAGGCATATCAGGCTGACCTGCTCAAGGACCTAGATGAAGAGCAGAATGGGGGTCGGGACGGCATTCTCAGCCTTGGTCTTCACAGGGAAGAGCAGATCTGAGGACCGTCATCATATCATTGAAGGTAGAAGCAAAGAAGCCCTGCCACCAATGGTCTGCTCTCTGAGGGAAGGCTCCTCTGGGAAGAAGTTGCTCATACATTATCAATGGGTGCCCGCTTCTCTGTGCCCTCAGGGAGTCATCCTGCCAACCCTGCCACCTCCGATGCTTCCGGATACAGCACTTTACAGCGAGTTCATGTCTCAGTGTCCTTCCGGAGACGTTGTGGCACTGGGAGGCTTGTCCCCTCCAAGGAGGGTTTTAGAAAAGCCTGCTTGTTTGTTCCCTGATGATCATCTGCTTCAGGCTGCCAAACAGACTACTCAGAATAGACCAGTCTCGAGATCTGGTTCCCTTAGTAGGCTATCTGGCAGTGTAGAATCCAAATGTCTCTGAACTGGCCATGCAGACTATAGAAAGAGGTTACAGAATTCAGTTTGGTTCTTATCCACCTGGTTTCAACAGGATTTTACCCACAGTGGTTGGTCCCGAGCAGGCTTAGGTGAATGAACAAAAGATCAAGTCTCTTTTGGCAAAGGAGGTCATAGAATAGAGATGCCGGCTTTTACAGACACAATTTCACTGTCCGATATTAGATCTACATCAGTTGAATCGTGTTCTGAGGACATACAGATTCAAAATGTTAACTCTGAAGTTAATCAGAGGACTGGTTTATCACAATCAATCTCAAAGATGCATTTCCTTCCTTATCACTGGAAATTCCTCAGGTTCGCTTTCGGGGGAGATGCTTACCAGTATCAAGTTCTGGTTCTCTCTCATGCATCCAGCCGCACTGGGGTGACCGATGCGCCGCATATACAAATTTCCCCCGATCGCTCTGTGAGTTCTAGACAGAGTTTGCCAGGACGGCATCAGTCTGCACTTAGTAGCCCTGTTCTGGTCAGGCCTAGTATGCTTCTCGGACCTGATGTCTCTCCTTGATAGCTCTCCCTCCGAGACTCCCGTCAGAAGGAACCTTGTCTCTTAGGCAGGGAGTGCTATCTTCCACCCACTATCTACATGCCTGTGATCAACTTGCTTTGACCTACCAGAAGGTCAAGGTGTGCTTTATAGCTTCCTGGCAAAGGCGAATCCTTGTACACTCTATAGGATGACGTCTCTCAGTGCCATTGGACTGATTTTAACACATGCTTTAGGGCTGTCAAATTAGAATTTTAAATATTTGTCAAATTTAAAATAGAAATTGTAACCAAGCCATTCACACAACCTATTTTCTGTGCTGCTTTTTGATTGTTTTCTATGTAAACAAGCCCTAGACGGACATCTTTGACCGCTGCACTTGTGTCTTGCACAAGAGAGCCACATGTTAGTTTAAACATACAGACAGTCATGCTATCGAATAACTATTAAATGGTGCAAAACTATTTTGCTCATTGCGCCCTTGTGGCCTCAGGAGACAAGTCAAAAGCTTTTCCCCCATAAATGAAATTATACCTTTTAAACTCGAATATAATTCAAATATTAGTAATATTTAAGTATAAAATAAAATTTCAAAAAGCCATTTAGACAGCCCTAACATTCTGCAAAACGCAATCATGCAGAGGTGTTCCCATAGCGTCAACATCTGACACAGCATATCGTTCCCTTCTCAGGAAACCAGGGTTGCAGTCGTAACCGAGACATTTTCAGTAAGTTTCCATTGTTTTTCACTGATTGTTTGAGTCATTGCACTTGTCATTCATTTCGTTGATTCGTTAATCTTTGCATTTAAGCCCCGTGTTTTGTTCAGTTTATTTGTTCGTTCATGTCGCTTAATACTCAGTTGTTCTGTTCCTGTTTTCTACACTGCAACCTTGACAGATATCCCTTTTGTGTAATGTTTGGAAACCCATAGTTACATCCCTGCTTTACATTCTTGGCCATTTGTACACTAAAAAATTATTTGGTTTAGAAACTTTTTCAAATTTGGTTTAGTTTTAGAAATTGCTAGTAAATTTAATAAATAATAATAATAATAAAAAGGCAAATAACACATTAGGGCTGTTCACATTTGAAATGGTTAATGGTTCATTCTAATCCCAGAGCAAACGGAATCCGCCTGGGTTATTTTTCTTCTCATTTCACATTTCTCATAATCTCGGCGGCCATATTTGCAACACCTCTATTTCGGGCATCCAAGACCAAGTCCTATCTGTTTGAATGGGGGAATTCTGAAATCTCAAAAACTTGACACTCACAATTATATAACATATTTCAAACCAGCAACAAAATCCATAAATGTTGTTTCTTATGCTCCAAGAGTGTTAAAAAAAGCTAAATTTTCAGGCTAGAACAGTCCTAGGCGCGAGTCTCACGTTTCTATAGAAAAATTAGCCACATGATTGGCTGTTAGTTTCTAAGAATTTAGCCATAACTTTCTAACACTGTATTGTTGCACACTGTACAAACAAAAGCGGTTCTAACCCTGCTCCGGAGCAGAGTTTCATAACCCTGGTTAAAAAGCAGTGCTAAGTGTGAGAGTGTTCCTTCACCTGGGGTTAAGGGCAGTGTGAAAAGCCCCACTGAATTAAAAATGACATTTGTAGTATCAACTGTACTATCAAAAATACATCCCAGTATCCATATTCTTCATAAAACTGCTACTTCATTCCAATTTGGTGAAATGTAATGGGCTTGCACAGTATTACTGACAGCTTGCTGCAGTGTAAAGACTAAATTTAGTGAAGAAAATGGATATATATATAGGGCTGACTCTCTCTTCTTGAGTGACTTGTGTAATGGGCTCTTTACAACAGTCGCACGTTGAGAGACTATCTTGGAAACTTAAAAACTGCCTTTTATGTAACTCAAGCAAGTGTATGGATTGTGTTCGCAGTGCACAAAAGGATCTATTGTGACACACATGCTTCAGGTAATGAGCGCAAAGAACTGTAATTTCATCGGCTGATTACAGATGGTAATTAAAACACTGATCCTGCAATTATTCTAAGGCAGATATTGCATGCCTGGAATACTGTTCTTTATGAAACACATCCTGATCAGATGAGCCATGTTATGAAATAGCACATAAACACATACCTGTGACTGCTTAAAAAGATTAAATGGAGAGCAAACGGGGATTTTTGCTCAATTCTATTGCTTCAATAAAACATTTTATAAAAAAAAAAAAAAAAAAACAACAACTATTGCTCAGATGTATCTTCTAAAAGAGTCTAGATTAGCCAAGATATTAAAGATCGCAGATTTCAATATGAGCTCAAATCTTTCTGACTTAAAATTAGAGTTATCCAAATGATTTTTATAGCTCTGTCAACAATTGTCTTGTTTGTTTCTGATTTCATTTCTCCTGAGGAGAAACATCTCAGACAACACTGATACTTAAATGGATAGATCACATAAACATGAAAAATCAGACATTATTTACTCTCCTGATGTTGCTCCAAACCTGTATGACTTTCTTTGTTCTGTGGAACATAAAATAACTTATTTTGATGAATGTTGGTAATCAAACAGTTTTGGTAAACATTGAATACAACAAATACAAAGGAAGTCAATGAGAACCGAAACGGCTCTGGGGGTATTCCAGAAAGCAAGGTTAACGTACCGTCACATATACCTTGAACTCTCGGTTGATTAACCCAAACCTTGCTAACTCGAGGTATGCGGGTTCCAGAAACGTGGCTGTGAGTAAGTTCAGACAACTCAGAGTATGTTCCCGGTTAACACACAAGACATTCTCAACAGAGCGAGGAATCGATGATTCAACATGGAAACAGACGTTAAGAAAAAGCACGAATTCTACTTCTTTCTTTTGTTTAATGCCGATTTACATAACCTACTTAATGCACATCGCCACCTATTTGGTGGTTGTGCAATCATTTTTTCAATCTTTTTGTTTAATAAGTAATCTTTATTCACTGAAAATTAGGATTATATTGTTTGTTTGATGCTAATTAATGGAATGCAGATCCATGTGTGAGATGACAATAAAATAAATGATAAATATATTTGAATTGAATTAACATTTAAACATTACCTTGTTATAATAGTGCTTTAGAATTAATTTATAATATTGTATATTATACAGCTGTAACTATATAACAAATTTAGTTATATTAATATAACTATATTAATTATATAACATGCATCTGAATATCTCTTAAGCAAACTAACCCTGGAACATATGAGTTGCCATGGTTACTTCCTTACCCTGAAAGTTACCTCCGTCTTTGGAACCGAAAGTTGAGGTTATCCGCTTACTTTAAAACATAACCAATGTGTCACATAACCTGCTTTCTGGAATACCCCCTGTTCTTTTTTTGAATGTTTGAAACAACATTAGGGAGTAAATAATAAAATAATTCGTATTTTTGGGTGGACTATCACTTTAAATTAAAACATAACTGAGAAATGTGGGGACTTCTATGGGGACATGGTGATAGAAAAAATGGGATGGGAGGAAAAATTATATTTTAATGTTTTTGCGTTTTGCAAGCAAAAGTATTGTGTTCCCCTGAAAGTCTTGTATACCTTTGCAAAACTTTTTTATTCTCTCCCCCCTCACAATATTATATAAATGTTCTGTCTTTGGTCATTGGACTGCAACCATAACCCATTTTACTTGCCAGAAGAATTATGATTATTATTATTTTTCTTCTAATCATTATTTCATTTTTTATATACATTTTATTATATTACACCACATAGCACTAGCATTATACAGTATACCACAGTCTTTTTCAGGTCATGGCTCATACAGCCCATAACCACGGTAAATCACTGTGACATGCAGCCTTCAGTGGCTTAATTGCTTATTTTCTTTTGTGAGAAGGCAGTATCTAATGCTCACTGGTTTTATTATTGATCAATTATCAATCACCCCAAGGTAAA
Source organism: Paracanthobrama guichenoti (assembly GCA_018749465.1). Taxonomy (NCBI): domain Eukaryota; kingdom Metazoa; phylum Chordata; class Actinopteri; order Cypriniformes; family Gobionidae; genus Paracanthobrama; species Paracanthobrama guichenoti. Next base: position 3,962,204 of record CM031952.1, on the reverse strand, counting down.
TATTGATATAAATTCTAGTGATGCTTGTCTGCGTTCACTATTCTGCATGGGAGCATACTCCAATCAGGCATAACATTATGACCACCTTCCTAATATTGTGTTGGTCCCTCTTTTGCTGCCAAAACAGCCCTGACCCGTCAAGGCATGGACTCCACTAGACCCCTGAAGGTGTGCTGTAGTATCTGTCACCAAGATGTTAGCCCCTCTGCCCTCATCGGCTGAGGTGACCCTCTTGCCCCCCTTCCCTCCCTCGTGCCAAAAGTATTGGAGGATTCCCATAAAAGTGCTCTGTTCCGCTAAAAAATCCACTAATTCCGCAAATTCCACGTTTTCCTGCTGGCTCTGCACATTTGCTGTTGTCGGCACACTTTAACAATGACCACAAAAAAAGACAAAAAGCGAAGGGAGGCCAATGCCCGTTCAACATTGCAAATATGGAGTCACAGCCCCAGCCAACCAGCGGGTAAATCATCATATAGGATATTTAGCAGAATATAGAATATTTAGCAAACAGTTTGTCACACTTTAACTCCTGTAAAGTATATTTCCCATTATAATCAATTGTGTGAGTAATACTAATACTAGTATCTATAACATACACCATATTTATGATATTTTATATAGACCATATTAATAGTGAACACAATTAAAAAGGTAATATACTATAAATGTTCTAAATTAATTGTATCATAGTAGGGTACAATGGGGCTAAAGGCACACCCTAAGAAAAATGTGCTTTTTAATCATGTCAAGTTAATACTTGTTCAAAAAAATCTCTTTAGCAAAGTTTGTACTATTTTCTGTTTATTTTGATAAATAATATAATTCATAATTGTTCAATAAATATAAATATATATTTTAAAAATACAGAAACAATATTTTTAAAGTAAAGATTCTGAAAGCATTGAATAAGATCCTATAATACTTTACAGTAGTAGCCTAACAAATAAATATATTTTTTATTATATGATTATTATCAACCAACTTTTATATATGATATTTACCATCTGATCTAACCATGTCATGTCAACAAATGTTAAAGTCAGCTAACTATTTATTATCATGTTAATAATTGTGCCTTTTACCCCAAATACCATACTTTTACATTCTCTTCCGTTATTGAAAAACTGTTGCTTTATTTACTTTGAACAAAACTGAAAATCATTAACAAGACCCTCAAAATATAAACAATAATTTTAGCTATTCTCATTTACAACAAGTACAACATTTTGAAAAACATTAAATATGAGATCAAATTAGTGCAAACTGGAAGCATAATTACAACAAAATAAATTGAATTAGCACTAAAGCAAAACAGTTGTATTTATAATATGATTGTAAAAGGGTTGATACTCAACCCCCTTAAGTGCCCCTTTTTTTGGTTTGGGCCCCTGCCCCTCAAAATGTCTGTGCACGGCCCTGTTCACTACCTTGCACTGAAGAAAAGTGAAGCCGCCAACATCCGAATATGGCGCTGACATCTTGCGCAGATCTGGAAGATCTTGTGCGGAGTCTAGTAGAGAGCAGGAAGTAGAGCCGCGATATCAAAAGCCTGCCAACACTCTTGCAGATGCAGAGCAATTCATTATGTTGGTATGAAATAAACAGTTATGGAAATGTAGAAATTAAATCTAAAGCTCCAATCTGAAAAAGTCCATTGGTGCCTCAGTGACAACTTCACTCAGAGAAGCCGTCAATCTCAGCTGTCAATCATGATGTCACACCCCCATTTTAATAGCACCAAACAACTAACTAAAACCAAGCTTATTTAAAAAACGAACACTTAAAATGAAATCAGATGACAAAAACTGCCTAAAATGACAGAAACCATCTTTGGGAAAAAAAATTATTTGAAGTGTATTTTGATTACTATCGTCGGTTCACCACTGTTCCTTCCTTGGACCACTTTTGATAGATACTGACCACTGCAGACCGGGAACACCCCACAAGAGCTGCAGTTTTGGAGATGTTCTGACCCAGTCGTCTAGCCATCACAATTTGGCCCTCTTCAAACTTGTTCAAATTTTTTCCTGCTTCTAACACATCAACTTTGAGAACAAAATGTTCACTTGCTGCCTAATACACTCACCTAAAGGATTATTAGGAACACCATACTAATACTGTGTTTGACTCCCTTTCGCCTTCAGAACTGCCTTAATTCTACGTGGCTTTGATTCAACAAGGTGCTGAAAGCATTCTTTAGAAATGTTGGCCCATATTGATAGGATAGCATCTTGCAGTTGATGGAGATTTGTGGGATGCACATCCAGGGCACGAAGCTCCCGTTCCACCACATCCCAAAGATGCTCTATTGGGTTGAGATCTGGTGACTGTGGGGGCCATTTTAATACAGTGAACTCATTGTCATGTTCAAGAAACCAATTTGAAATGATTCGAGCTTTGTGACATGGTGCATTATCCTGCTGGAAGTAGCCATCAGAGAATGGGTACATGGTGGTCATAAAGGAATGGACATGGTCAGAAACAATGCTCAGGTAGGCCGTGGCATTTAAACGATGCCCAATTGGCACTAAGGGGCCTAAAGTGTGCCAAGAAAATATCCCCCACACCATTACACCACCACCACCAGCCTGCACAGTGGTAACAAGGCATGATGGATCCATGTTCTCATTCTGTTTACGCCAAATTCTGACTACCATCTGAATGTCTCAACAGAAATCGAGACTCATCAGACCAGGCAACATTTTTCCAGTCTTCAACTGTCCTGAGCTTGTGCAAATTGTAGCCTCTTTTTCCTATTTGTAGTGGAAATGAGTGGTACCCGGTGGGGTCTTCTGCTGTTGTAGCCCATCCGCCTCAAGGTTGTGCGTGTTGTGGCTTCACAAATGCTTTGCTGCATACCTCGGTTGTAACGAGTGGTTATTTCAGTCAAAGTTGCTCTTCTATCAGCTTGAATCAGTCGGCCCATTCTCCTCTGACTTCTAGCATCAACAAGGCATTTCGACTGCTGCATACTGGATGTTTTTCCCTTTTCACACCATTCTTTGTAAACCCTAGAAATGGTTGTACGTGAAAATCCCAGTAACTGAGCAGATTGTGAAATACTCAGACCGGCCCGTCTGGCACCAACAACCATGCCACGCTCAAAATTGCTTAAATCACCTTTCTTTCCCATTCTGACATTCAGTTTGGAGTTCAGGAGATTGTCTTGACCAGGACCACACCCCTAAATGCATTGAAGCAACTGCCATGTGATTAGTTGATTAGATAATTGCATTAATGAGAAATTGAACAGGTGTTTCTAATAATCCTCTAGGTGAGTGTATATCCCACTTACTAACAGGTGCCGTGATGAAGAGATAATCAGTGTTATTAACTTCACCTGTCAGTGATCATAATGTTATGCTTGATTGGTGTATATATGTATTGTATAGTTTTACTTTTATTTATGTTTACCCTTAATTCAAGTTTAATGGTGTAACACAACTGTATTATTTAGTTAGTTATGTCACACCTAGGCTGAGTCATTTATGCCCGGATGGTGCAACTGGCCCCTGTTGCCGTAATATGAAGGAGGCTGGAGAAACAGTTGCAGAAATCTACCCATCAGAGTGATGTTTTGAGGTTTTTGCAGGAAGGGGGTCATCTTCTCGCGGTGGTATATCAGCAGCCTGACACAAACACCTCTACCTTCCCTCTAAATAAATATCTAGACAGACAGCTGTGTCAGGAGATGAGTAACTACACATTCTCTCTATGAAACACTATCACTCACGGGCACAATTGCATTTTCCACCCCGCTTCAGCCTTTTCATGCAGCGACCATTCACGTTTGCAGCAATCTTGTACATGCACCTGCAAATGCAACAGCAAATGTGCTATTGTGGTTGTTATGAAGTGCTTTGATTGCTATGAAGGCTCATTGTTAACCCTTTCTTTGTACAGAAAGCCTTGCAAAACATGCCTTGTAATGGAAGTATCCATCAGTCACCACAACTCATTTAAAAAACGTTGGTGATTTCAGAACTAAAACAAAGGGCTCGTAGCATTCAAATACATTTTTTGTGCATTACACTTTTGCCATCAAGGACAAACCCAGCTAACAGAAAAATGTTCTAATAATGTTTTGCTAACGTTCCCATAGTTTTGAAAGCATTATATTTGAATGTCACCTGGATGTTTTTTAAATGTTTAAAAAAAAATATATAAATTCTTGGTTATATGAACGTTATATGACCATTCCATTTTATCATTTTGCAAATGTTACTTTAGAATGTTCTCTGAACATTCTGAAACAAGTAGTAACAAAAAAAAAAAAACCTTTAGGTGAACATCCAACTAAATGACAGTTCCTGAAATCGTGTACTATGCGAGTAGGAACTACATTTGAATTTGACCGAACTTCGCAACCGTTAAAAAAGTATGTTCTATATAATATGAATGAACGTAGTATGAATGTAATCCGGACGTACTACATTCATAATGTTGTCGTTATCATGTGACCTACCAGCATCAGTTGCGTCCCATCACCTCCATTCACAAATCCTCTCCCGTGGCTTCATGGGATAGTAAAGTGGCCATCGTATACGCACTTTAGAATCTCGCTGGAAGTAGTAGGTCATCCGGGAACTTTTTGCCTACTGTTTTTCAAATACTATTGTGGCAAGCAGCGAGGGGAGGGACCGCGAGAGTGGGCCGGTGGCGAGTGATGATGAGCGCCAGCTGTGCCCCACACCGGTCTTGTCTCATGGAGGAGTGATGGGAGCTTAAAAGGAGGAGCGACGACAGTACAACACGAGAGAGGACCAGGCCTGGCTTTTATGTTGTGTTTTGTTTACGTTTGAATATGTGTTCGTGGCAGCCGTCCGTGAGGGGCTGCCTGCGTTTTTACTTTCATTTTGTATTTATTTGATTTAAGTCTTTTAAATGTTTGCCGGTTCCCGTCTGCTTCCTCCTTATTCTACGAACTTTGCTACATTGGTGCCGAAATCCGGGACATGCTGTCGGAGAGCCCTCACTGCTGAGGGGGATTACAGTGCTGAGGAGTTCAGGCAGCGCGGATGGATGAAGACCGCGAGTGGTTGCCCGAGGCGATGATGCTGGAGCAAATGAAGACCAGGGTGGGACAGAGAGCTCGCTGCCGTGCCCCTGGGTCGAGGTAGGGTGGCTGCCGTCCGAGAGGGAGCGGAGGAGTCGCTGGCACTTGCGATAAGCCGGAGCCTGCTGCCATCCGCCATTTAGGGGAGGAGCAGGGAGCGCGGGACTCGCTGCCGGCTCCCTCACTAGGAGGAGCCACCGCCGGCCGCCATGGGGCGGAGGAGGATCGAACCGTCCACCAAGTGTCCAGTCCCATCGCATGGCACCACAAGGAAGAGCCTATTGGCTGGCTGAGGTTCGAGCGGCAGTGGCGAGTGATTCAAATACTATTGTGGCAAGCAGCGAGGGGAGGGACCGCGAGAGTGGGCCGGTGGCGAGTGATGATGAGCGCCAGCTGCGCGCCACACCGATCTCGTCTCATGGAGGAGTGACGGGAGCATAAAAGGAGGAGCGATGACAGTACAAGACCAGGCCTGGATTTTATGTTGTGTTTTGTTTACGTTTGAATATGTGTTCACGGCAGCCATCCGTGAGGGGCTGCCTGTGTTTTTACTTTCATTTTGTATTTATTTGATTAAAGTCTTTTAAATGTTCGCTGGTTCCTGCCTCCTTCCTCCTTATTCTACGAACTTTGCTACAACTATGAATTCGGACATGCTACTCTGTACTGTTTTTCGCATACTATATAGTAGGGAAGTATTCAATTTCAGACTCAGCTAATGTGTCAGAAAGAAACCTTCCAATGAGCAATGTATAAAAAATGTTTTTGTGCTAACATTTTGAAAACATTAATTAAAAGACCATATAACTTTGAATGAACATTGTATTAATGTTACTGGAAGAACGTTTGTTCATAATGTTGAAAGAATATTGCCAGAATGTTGGCTAACGTGCTAAGAATGTTTCCTGCAAGCTTGGAAGTCATTTTGTATTATAAAAAAAACTTTATAGTGGCCCATTATGACCTCCTCTGCTTATTTCAGGTAATTAAGAGTCTTTTGATTAATGTACTTAAAGATGGAATTTTATTCATAATTTTCTGATGGAAAGGTAAAGGTCTTTTGATTGTAATACATCTGCATATCTAATGTGTCTACTGTGGTAAAGAATGAGAGGATTTTTAAAGGGGTGGTTGATTATGATTTCACATTTTTAACTTTAGTTAGTGTGTAATGTTGCTGTTTGAGCATAAATAACATCTGCAAAGTTATGACGCTTAAAAGTTCAAAGCAAAGGGAAATATTTTCTTTTACAGAAATCACTTTTTAAGGACTACAACAAATGGCTGGTAGGGACTACAACAAGCATCTTCCCGGGTTAGTGACATCACATACATAAACCCTGCCCATGGGAACATGCAACAAAGGGGGTGAGGCCATGTTGGGCTGCTTTAGAGAAGGGGAAAAGTTGTTGTAGTAGAGCACATTTAGAGTCTGCTCAAGCTGTCGCATCCATCTTTTCACAAATTTTTGCAATACAGCATGTATAACATGTATAACACACAAATGTCATAAAAGCAAGATGACAACATAAGTTATAACCAGAATTAAACTAAACTATACCTGTTCTGTCTCCGTGTAGCTTATATTCTCTGGCTCTGAAGGCATCTTTTAACATTTTCCACACAAGCGATTTATAGATTATCATGACAGAACATGCTAATCGATGACTTGAAGATAGTCAATTCCACATCAGCTACATAAATTCATCAACTAATCATTCAGAAACATCCTGTTGCATTCTACTCATTGTCAATTCTTCTTGAGTCTCTCCATCATTGTCCGACTCCGGTTTGAACATAAAAGGCTGAACAGTTTTTGACCTTTTCAGTGCTTGTCTGCATGAGGTAATCAGAGCTGCTAATTTGAGCTCTTGAAGATCCGCCCTCTTCCTGAAAGGGGGCCGGGAGTAGCAGCTCATTTGCATTTAAAGGGACACACAAAACAGCACCATTAAAAAGACAATTTTAACATGCTATAAAAAGTATCTGTGGGGTATTTTGAGCTATAACTTCACATACACACTCTGGGAACCTCAGAGACTTATTTTACATAAGTTATGTAAAATTTTACGTAAAAAGGGGCATAATAGGACCCTTTAAAAAAATTCCTTAAAGAAAATATACAATTGCACTTACTGTAGCAATTAACTCGGCAGGTAATAACAGTAATAAAGCCTAAAGGAAAGGAAGCATGTGTGCACTAAATTATTTTAATTCAAATTTCCTTAAAGGACACCTATTATGCCCCTTTTTACAAGATGTAATAGAAGTCTCAGGTGTCCCCTGAGTGTGTCTGTGTAGTTTCAGATTAAAATTCCTAAGAGAAAAAATTGCTGTTTTTGTGTCTCCTCTAAATGCAAATGAGCTGGCACTCCCCACCCCAGAGGGCGGAGCCTTCACAGCTTGTGAACACGCAAATGAAAACTGAAACATGATACATCTGTTTGGTTATGATGATCAACTCTATCACGGACATGCTCATGTGCCATTGCAGTCCTTCATCATCATGAAATATCATCATCATCTGCATGCGTTATGTCTGTGCATGTATGCAGCATGTACAGAAATTCTGTGTGTATACTAGATCTGTGTATTAAAGGGAAGGCAGTGTAATACACAGTACCTACTGCTATATATGCTGATACGAATAAAAAAAAACAAAAAAACAAAAACAGAAAACCACTCACTGCTCTTGACTGAGCAAACTTTAGTAGCTTTATTAAGAATAAAGTATTCTTACTTGAATGCTGCTGTTAAATGCTCTGGCGAGGAGATAAATATGGCGGACTGTGTACCACTCTCTGAGGACGGGGTCTATGCTAATACAGTAGTGTTCATCAACACTCGTGGGCGGGGCCTGTAAATTGTGACTCACTTTGCCAGGAATCCACAAAAGGCTTGATCTGAGACACTGCTTATGATTTATGGGGATTAAAAAAAAAAAAGGAGTGGGTGGATTTTTACCAGTATCATAAGGTGATTGTGTACACACACTACCAACACACATTTATGTTCAAACGCCATGTAAGAGTGAATTTTGCATAATAGGTGCCCTTTAAACAAACATCACAATCAGGTAAGTTTCTCAGTTCAAATTAAATCATTTTTTTTTTTTAAATACAGTATTTTTGTGTTTAAACAAACAAACAAACAAACAAACAAAAAAAAAAAACACTCCCAATAAGAAAAATACTTATTTCAAGATAATTCCCAATTCAAGACAGTTTTACAATGCACCAACCGAACAAACTGAACTATAAACATCACATTGACTCAGTTCACCGCCAAAATCTCTAGTGTAAAAGTGTTGTAAAACTGGACATCACTGAAATGAGATTTATCAAACCAACACAATTCCTTTTAACCTTAGATGCCCTCTATGAAACAAACATAAATGCCCATAGGAGCGAGATACTGCTGTTCACTACTGATGATATACTGCCCTGCGCAGAGTTAAAGCATCATGTCGTGATAGATCTAAATTTATCCGAAGATAAATCTTAAATTTGAGTCTGTTCAGACACTAAAGCTGTATCGCTTCAGAAGATGTGGAATACATCGCATATCAATGATATTTTAGATGTATAATTTCATGGGGTTTAGTCCTTACTTGAAAGCTCCAATTCCTTTTTAGCAAAAGCGGTCAATGCATTATTTAAATTTTTGTTCCACAGAATTACAGGTATGTAAGAGAGTAAATGATACAATAATTTTCATTTTATTAGGTGAACTGTTCATTTTAGCTATTCAGCCAAAAGGAACGTTTATTCATTTAACATAATTCAAGAAGCAACAAGATTTAAAAGCATTTTCCTAACCCTTTATGTTTTAAGCTATGCTTTGTTCATTCAAATGACAGTGTGCACTGTGAGAATGATAAATAAGTCTTGTTGATATACCATGTGATACAAAGTGAAATAGATGAATCACGCTGTTTGGCTCCATTTTTTCTTTTGCGATATCTCAGGGAGAAAGAGATTGGAATCTAGGATTCACGCAAAGCTCTCCGCTGTCACAGTGCCTTCACTTTAAAAGACACTACCAGCTTTGAAGTTAACAAGTTTACACTGAAAACAGTATGCTGCAATACAATTTCAGTGATAACAAAAGAAGGAATTTCACCCCTTTTATCTGCCTCTGTTTTTTTATTTTTTCCCCTTTCTTTAATGTCAATCCGGACACAATCCTGGCAAATGCAATTTTCATCATTTTACTATTTAATTTAAAAGGGTAAACCTTAAAGGAACTGAAGCACAATTACAGCTTTAAAGGTGAGTAATATTAGGCTGATTGCCAGTAATAGCAGGATGTATCTGTGGGATACAGGTCCATTTTTCACCCAAACCAAAAATTATTTGAAGCGTTAAGAGGAACTGGCTCATATAAAAATGGCAGCTCATGTTAAACATGGACAAACTGTATTGGCTAAGAGCGACAACAATAACAAACCATGGGCAGATGGCCACATAGATGTGCTAATTGGCTTTAAAAAAAAAAAAAAAAAAAAAAAAAAAAAAAAAAAAAAAGATATACTATCTTTTTAAAAGTATCTGAATAAAACAGAAGCTTTACAAAGCTGTAATTTATTTCAGACCTGACATTTGAAAACTGTATCCTAGGCCTTCAAATAAACACAAATAACCTGATGTGAATTGCACACAACCTAAACATCAGAAAAAGTAATACGGTTGGTATATTTTTCAACTCATCTTGATAGCTCAAGAAATTTTTTTATTTATAAAACCAACTTTATTGCCAACTGTTGCTATTAGTTTGTATTGCTTTGAATGCTTGTATTACTGCCAAGGAATATGAAACCATTTTGCAGGCTAGCAGCACCCTATTGTGTAACATATACTCTACTAATGTTCCCATACACTGGAATTATAATGGCAATAATTCCATTATGGCAAGTTTGGGAGTACATTTTGCAAAGTAGATTTTCACATTTCGAATAGAACACCTCCTGTGCAAACTTTAAGGTTTTCATATACAAATACACAATATTGTTTGCTTCATCAGTGAAACAAATATGCTTGTTGTATTGAGTTGAGACCTTTCCTATGACATATTACACGACCAATCTGTATGATAATTTAACAGATTACTTTTACGATTTTGGTCACACTTTATATTAGGGTCCAATTCTCACCATTAAAAGCAACACTAGGTAACTTTTGGTGCTCTAGCGGTTAATAAACAAAACTTGCATGCGTCTTGCTGAAAAACATTGTAGCCGGAGCTACTTCTCTCTGTTTATGTCTATGATGAGTAACGCAGGTAATGTGCTACTCCACAGCGGTGCAACCCACACCGGACTAAAATAGTCAGACTATAAACACTTATTATACACAGATCAGGCATAACATCGAGGCATGGACTCCACTAGACCCCTGAAGGTGTGCTGTGATCTCTGGCACCAAGATGTTAGCAGCAGATCCTTTAAGTCCTGTAAGTTGCAAGGTGGGGCCTCCATGGATTGGACTTGTTTGTTCAACACATCCCACAGATGCTCGATTGGATTGAGATCTGGGGAATTTGGAGGCCACGTCAACACCTCAAACTCATTGTTGTGCTCCTCAAACCATTGCTGAACCATTTTTGCTTTGTGGCAGGGGCGCATTATCCTGCTGAAAGAGGCCACAGCCACCAGGGAATACCATTTCCATGAAAGGGTGGACATGGTCTGCAACAATGCTTAGGTAGGTAGTATGTGTCAAAGTAACATCCACATGGATGGCATGACCCAAGGCTTCCCAGCAGAACATTGCCCAAAGCATCACACTGCCTCTGCCGGCTTGCCTTCTTCCCATAGTGCATCCTGGTGCCATGTGTTCCCCAGGTAAGCGAGGCATATGCACCCGGCCATCCACGTGATATAATAGAAAACATGATTCATCAGACCAGGCCATCTTCTTCCATTGCTCCGTGGTCCAGTTCTGATGCTCACGTGCCACTGTTGGCGCTTTCACCAGTGGACAGGGGTCAGCATGGGCACCCTGACTGGTCTGCGGCTATGCAGCCCCATACGCAACAAATTGCGATGCACTGTGTATTCTGACACCTTTCTATCAGAACCAGCATTAACTTCTTGAGCAATTTGAGCTACAGTAGCTCGTCTGTTTGATCGGACCACACTGGCCAGCCATCGCTCCCCATGTGCATCAATGAGCCTTGGCCACCCATGAACCTGTTGCTGGTTCACCACTGTTCCTTCCTTGGACTAATTTTGATAGATACTGACCACTGCAGACCGGGAACACCCCACAAGAGCTACAGTTTTGGAGATGCTTTGACCCAGTCGTCTAGCCATCACAATTTGGCCCTTGTCAAACTTACTCAAATCCTTACGCTTGCCCATTTTTCCTGCTTCTAACACATCAACTTAGAGGACAAAAAGTTCACTTGCTGCCTAATATATCCCACCCACTAACAGGTGCCATGATGAAGAGATAATCAGTGTTATTCACTTCACCTGTCAGTGGTCATAATGTTATGCCTGATCTGTGTGTGTGTACCATAGTGATTCAGGATAAGACAAAAACACGGTTTGGAAAATGGATTCATGATGTACTCACTCATTATATAAATTTAGTAAATTGAGCACAAGAAAGTTACATTTAACTTACTATTAACTACCACTTTTGCCTCAAACTCCTAATTACTGCTTATTAATAGTTATGGTAGTCGTTAAGTTTAGAAAGTTTTGGATTAAGGGATGAAGAATATTCATGCAGAATAAAGCATGGACGGGACTATCCCTTTAAGAATCACCTGTTATAGAAAAATTAAGTCTTCTAAATTTGAGCCATGGATATTATGATTGACATGGTGAAGATGTTGAGAAGTGGTAACATATTCTCAAAGAAAATTGCTCTCTCAAACAGTAACCCCTCAATGTTTATCCCAATAATTCACCCAAAGAAAAGAGATATCTTCTCTCAGTACTTGAGACTCCTCTTCAGACAGCCGACAGCATCTATGACCAATGGTGCAAGGGACTGGAGCCTCCCTATGGCCATCTGCATGCTGCGTTGGTGATTATTTTTTTCCCTGAGTCATTAGACCCCTACCAGTGAAGTCCATGCCCTGCTGGGACCAATGTGTCTTGATAAATTTGCCCTATTATGCTGATAAATTAGCCCATCTCTAGAGCGTTCGGGGGCTCTCTGCAGCTGTGACTGGGGGCAAAGCTTCTGTCATTACACTCTTTTAAATGTCATTCTATTATTTTCCCTGAGCTCAGAAAAAGAAAAAAGAGACAAGAATTGAGAGGGGAGTATGAAAGTGGTTTCACTCTTAGTTGTGCTGCATTCACATTAAATCTAAATAGAAGTTTGTATACAGTGGCCCTAAAAGTCAAATTTCACTTCATGTTTATCAATGTTGTTACATTATATAACAAAATATTAAAGTAAATGGCACTTCCTCAAGATTCAAGAGTTTTATTTGTCACATACACAGTTATATACAGAATATATAACCGGCAGTGAAATGTAAACAGGTCAGCTCCATGGACAGTGCAAATTCACAGTTAAAAACACAAGGAAGAAATAATATATAGATTATATATATATATATATATATATATATATATATATATATATATATATATATATATATATATATATATATATATATATATATATATATATATATATATATATAAATTATAAATAATCAAGTCAAGTAGAAGAAAAAGTAAAAAATAAAAATAAAGGAGTGGAATAAAATAAGTGAAACAAACTGTGCAGTGAGTAAACTGTAGACTTATAAATATGCGGTTAACAAATGTACACAGAGTATAATGTGCAAACAGGTTTATAACAGGTTGTTACACAGTAACAACGAGAACAGAAAGTGCAGTGCAATGTCAGTATGTTTATCCTGAAGTGAAGTCACGTGGTGTTAAGTGACTGAGTTCAGGAGTCTGATGGCCTGGGGAAGAAGCTCCTCCTGAGTCTCAGTTTTGGCCATCAGGCTTCGGAAGCGCTTACCAAAAAACTGTTTTTCAGTTACTGTGTGCAAAACCAGAAAAAACTTCTGCAAAAAAAGTACATTTATGAATTAATAATCCATATGCTAATATATACTGGAACACATACTTGTATTTTTCCTACTATAAAATGCATGCATTTATACAATTGTGTATATTGTAATGTTATATACATAAGTACATATATTTATATTATGCAACATTAAACAATTGTGTAAATACTTGTATTCCAATTTGGAGCAGTGTAAAGTTGACAAAAGTATTTTGATTGATTAAGTATAAGTACATATATATATACAAAGGCATACAATTCACAATATTTAATAATTTATGATATTTGTTAAAAATTCTTTATATAAAATTAAAACTTACTGTCGCAACGTAGATGCAAAAGGAATTGAAGACATGACCTAAATGCAGCAGTTTTGAGGTTTTAATTACAAAAGAACTCAGGATACAGGAACACTGAAACAGACCATCAGCGTAAATGCAACAACAGACAACTGACCTGAAAGAAACACAGGGCTTAAATAGAGCAGACAGAGGGAGAAACTAGATAATTAACAAAACACACCTGAACTGAGGAACCTAATCAATTAGTAACCTAGGAGACAAACAGGAAGGGGAGTAGGATGACAAAACTTAGGCCCCATACACACCGAGACGCGTTTAGCTGTATACGTAAACATTTTGTGTCGTATCAGTGCTTCGTCCAGACGGATCCGGCGTTTTGGGAGCCTGAAATCTGAAAACAACACTCGTTTTTGTGCACAGCCGTTCCGTATATATTTTCTGTATATTTATGTCATCACCCCACATGCATGCTCCAAGTCTCCTTCTCCGCTTTTAGTGTAGCTCTGTGGCAGCATTACAGCACCACATACTGGTCTGGCATGAATACTACCTCGTTTTGAGTCGGTTTCAGTGGTTTTGTGTGTACGCAGATATTTCTTGAGACGATGCCGTGTTTACGGAATTTGTTTTTAGAACAAGGAAAAAAAGGAGGCCACATCCACACACTCTCAGAAAAAAAGGTACAGTGCTGTCACTGGGGCGGTACCCTAAGGTACAAAAGTGAAAAGGTACATCTTTGTACCTTACTCACCCCTAAATGGTACATATTATATTAGTATCAGCATTTTAAGAGTGCGTATTAGTAAAGGTACATATCAGTACTTTAAGAGAGCGTATTAGTACCTTAAAGGTACATATCAGTACTTTAAGAGTGCATATTAGTACCTTAAAGGTACATATTAGTACCTTTTTGGTTTTGTACCTTAGGGTACCGCCCCAGTGACAGCAATGTACCTCTGTATCTCTATCCAATCTTTTTTTTTCCTCATCTCAAGAAATATCTGCGTACGAAACCACTGCGTACAAAACGATGTGGTATACTTGCCAGACCAGTATGTGGTGCTGTAATTCTGCCACAGAGATACACTAAAAACAGAGAAGAAGACTTGTGCATGCGGTCTCTGGCTGCGTTCCACTCCACTTAGACACGCACTTACAATCTTCCCTAAGCACTACCCCTCGGGGGAATCCCTGCCGCCATTTTGAAGTGCCTTCCGCTTCCTGAAGCATTTAATTTACCCCACCACAAACAACTCTCTGATACATTAATTATTTTTAAAAACATTTAAAACAACAGAATGCTGCATTAAACAATTTTGTAAAGGAAAAAAAACAATAGGACGTTACAGTTCAGTCCATGTCAAAGGTTCCGCCAGTAGTGGGCACTTGCACAACGTAAGCAGTGACACACATCCGAGTGAACGAGACGGAGGGAAGTTAGCCAGTGAAGGGCATAATGAAAACGAACTGGAACGCAGCATCTGACTAGGGTCGAGACGTGGTGATGACGTCATAATTTCACAAAATATACGGATTGGCTGTACACACGAAAACACAAGGGTGTCTTTTTTCAGATTTATCCACTCTGGGACCCGGTTAAAAAAAAACAATATAATTGTAAAAAAGAATACACTTATAGGAAAATTTTACAACTTGTGTCCAAACTCTTTTTAAGGCCACTGGATCTAGAAAAGTGGTACAGTATAAAGATTTAAAATAATTTTGCCATTGTGTACATCTATTTTTCTGAAATATTCTAGACAATATTCAATCAGCCAGATAAAACTTCAGACAAAACAGGTGTTGATACAGCATGACTTTACACATAATGTAAAAAGCAGCGTTTTATCTGTGGAGAAATGGTCTGCCACCATTTTGTCTGCTTGACCAAAGCCGTGAATCGTTGATATTCCAATGTCCTCTTTTATATATGTTAACAGTGGGAATGGCTCCACCTGTATTGTTATTGCATCAGTTTGAAATCATAATTCATTATGTAGAATGTTAAGAGCTCATGCTGGTAGGAATAAAGAAAGGCTGCATTATTTACCACAACAAATTCTCCAGGGATACTATGAAAAGCCTGTTTACTTTGAGTAAACATAATAGTGCATCGCGAGGAGAGAGAGAAAATAACCTCTAACAAGAGCAGAAAACTTTCCCACAATGCTCCTACTCCTACTCCTCTCCACTATTAAAGTTCACAAAAAGGTCATTTTGGCTTTCAAACACCCTCTTCTTCTGGTGCTCCGGGCTGCTAAATGAAGTCCGTCCTGGTTTTTTTTTCCCTCGCAACCATTATTAAGTTTAACAACTATGTATGTTTCTAACAGAAAATCGGTAGCGGGGCCTCAGAAAATGTTGGCCTCTGGATTCCTCCTTGACATTGTCTGTTTTCACAGTCATTCGCTATCAGATGGCCTCTATTACACAAAACCTTTAGAAGAACCTGGCAACGATGCGGCTTTAAAGGGCACGAGCGAAAACACACACAGAATAATTATGAAGCCGCTGACCTCTTGCTCGCGCAGCATACGCAGTTGGCAAACATCTGTAGCAGAGTACATGGAGAGTGTGTTTAGTATTTCTGCAGTGTTTCGGGTATTGAAGCCTACACTTTACTTAAGAGGAACCTGATTTCAGGCCTTATCCATTTTCGATATCTCTTTAAGGATTCGAGTTACATTAAAATGCAAGATTTGAAAGCCTTTTTTTTTTGGGAAATGCAAACTCTTGGGAGTAGCTAACAAAAAAGAACACTGTGTATAGGAGCATGAGAGAAGCTGTTTGCAGTAATGAGCTATTCTGTCCATCAAGTAGCAATGTGTGTTTTTTTTTTTTTTGTTCACACTTTAATGCTTTTCCGCTGTGCAAAATGGAATAGTAGTCAAATGTGCTCACATAGAATTGGTCATTTGGAAAATGCCCAAATGATGCTTGATGTGGTCTTGAAGTCACACTTTCTTCACTCGTGGCTTCTGGTTTGTCGCCTTATGATTCAAAAAGGTGATTCTTTGATCCATTTAACCCTTTCATCTTCTTTTTATAATGATCACTATGTTTTATACGTTTGCTTATGTGCCTCTCTCACAGAGATGGGAACTCTGATTCAGATGATTGAATCTCTTCATTCATATGGTTCATTTAAATGAACTGGTTCAAAAGGATTAATAGATTCATCGAAATCCTTCCATCTTCTTTTTATAGTGATCACTATGGTTATATTTGGTTATAGAAATTAGCTTGTGTGCCACTATCACAGAATTAGGAAATCTGATTCATTTGAGTGAATCTGTTTATTTGTTCATTTAAATGAACTGGTTCTAAAAGTTTTATAGATTCATTTAAACCCTTTCATGGTCTTTTTTTATTTTTTATTTTTTTACTTGGTTAAACATTTATCACTCTCATAGAGCTGATAAATTGTATTTGAGTGAATCTGTTTATTTACAGTAAGGTTTATTTTAAGGTGTCATTGTTACAGTGTAATTATATATATATTTAAGTACTGAGTAATATTTAGTAACTACATGTACTTTAGGGTTAGGTAGGATTCGGGTTTGGTTTAGGTTAGTTGCATGTAATTATGCCTCATTTACTCTTATTACTATGGTAAGTACATGTAACATATGTAACAAGGGCATTGTAAATAAAGTGTTACCAAATATTGTAAAAATTAAATGAATGGGTTAACGGCAAGTTCCTTTACTAAATACAGGGGAAGACTGTAAACTACCTAACTGGACATTCATGTAATTTTACAGTAAAATACCGTTTAAATTATCTCAATAGTTTATGTCACGCAGTATTTTTGTTATCAGACATCTGCTCTTTAATGAATGTTTATTACATTATTTAAGTGTACATGGTGTTTTGTGTCTACTTGTGAAGAACTTGGATTTTTACTGTGTTTTTTTACAGAATTATTCAAGTGTTTATATATAAAATCAGTGTGATTCTTTTCATATGTAGACGATTAATTGCTAAAAAAAATTTTTTCAGTATTACAGTATGTAGTGTTGCTAAATAATTATTTTAAATAGGAAGATCAGAAGCAGTTTTAAAAAGTAGTTTTAAAGAAGCTTGCCCCACTGCAACATAAGTCAGTGGTCTCATTCGGTAACAAGAAATGATAACATTTTGTAGTGCTGATTGAGCTAATCGAGCAAAGGAATAAGAAATGCTCTACTACATAAGCAGCTTAAAGCTTCTCTCGGGCCCAGTTCATGTTTAAATGCCCCAGCGGGGTGCCTAACCTTTCAGCTGAAGCTGGACTTTCTAGGCCCCGCAAGCTGGACTTTAAATGTCTCATCAGACCATTTCAGTACAAGGCAGAAGATGACATCTAGAATGGCACATATTTTCTTTGGGACAGGAACTGAAAGAGTGATCAAGAGAACAGTGTCTTGACCCTTTGATACCAGATCACTGTTGTACCGATTCAAAAAAGGATTGAAAAGAACTGGCCCACCATGTAAAATTAGGGGATATTCTGTGATGCTAGAAATTGCAGTCTCAAAATCTTGATAAAAAAAAATGGACACACAGGTACAGCTGGGGATGAGCAGAAGAAGGAGAAAACAGTCATTGCAATGATGTTTACGTGCGTGAATAGCGGTTGGCACTCTGCCTTTATAAAAGAGCACCGAACGGCAATTCCACTGAATCGTTCTTCTTCAGAGAGTTAACTGAAGAAGTCACCATCTGAACAAGCCCGACATAGAATTTCTTCACCATAGAAAAACACGTCTTCGGGGGACGGCATCACAAGCTGCTATTTTGAATGCGTTCCTCTGCCATTTTGTAATTTTTTTTCTGAAATTGTTTGGGGGGGTACGATAAAAAAATGACTACTGCATTAAAGGGATTCAGAAACATCTTATTAGTGACACCGGTGGCCGTTAAGTGAACTGCAGTCAGCAACTTACAGCTCGTGCTCGCACTCGTGCACACATAACGTGCTGAACAGGGGTGAACTATCAACATAGTTCAACCAGTCGGTGTTTCCCGAAACCATAGTTCCAACGAACTTTCGCAAACAGCATCGCACACTTGTGTGGTTGGAACGACAGCTCTCGACCTGTGGTTAGAAGCATAGTTTCTTGTTTGCATGACGTGGACTTAATAAATCCTTATCTTGAGCAAATAAGTAAGCTGACATTCAGTACAATCTATATATTTTATTTCGAATACATACAAATGTCATTTATGTCTTTCAGTTTGTCAAGTTACTAGTTATTACTAGTTATTATAGTTATTACTCCACCACCTGCATGACATCATTAAACAACGTGGTTGAACGACAGATTTGCAACAATACGGTTTCGGGGACCTGCATTCAACGATGCGACGTACTATATAGTTCAGCAGTGAGTTACGCCGTTAAATGGGAAAAACACACCCCTGAACGTGATTCAATGGCCCGATATACTCACTGTGAAGTTCTGTTTTGTTATTTCCGTTTAAAAATAAAAAGTTGGAAACACATTTAGCGATATACGGTTAACACACATTCAGATGCCGTCCATGCTGCTGAGAGCGACGTTTAGATGAATACCTATGTAAATATGCGCTGCACGCTTTCCTTTCAATAACAAAATAAACACACAAAATATGACAGCAGTTAAGAAAGCATCTGATCATAAATTTTACAATAAAAATTGGAGGTAACCAGTTACATTTTTTTGCGTAAGCTAATTCATAAACTTAAAATGATCACGCAATCTCAAATATTTTAGTAGTTGAAACTTGGCTAGCTTTAACTAGCTAATTCAATAAATAAATAAAAGAAAAATACAATATACAATAAAAAAGAGAATAATACATGAAAATTATTATATATAACCCTTTAATATAATATATTATATTATATATATATATATATATATATATATATAACCCCTTTATAATTATTAATTATATGGAATGTGATTAATTAAATTAATATAAAATTAACAAAATGGTAATATTAAATATTTAGTAATTAAATATTGTCATTAAAGTTTTTAAAATGTATTATTTTATATTTTATATATTATTTTATGACAGATACTATATTTTTGAACGACATCACTTCAGTTCAGACCATTTCCAATAAGCTTTCTGATCAGTTTTTAGATCATCACACAGAACAAAATAAAACAGTTAATATCAATAATAAATAAATGAGTACCAGCCTAAAAACGACATTGCATGTATTTCATTAATCAATAATTGAATGTGTTTTTCAAGACATAAGCATGCATACAAATGACATTCAAAAAGACAAATATTCAAATCGACAGTCCTGTACATTAGATCGTTAAATTACTTTATTTCTGATCTCATCATCAAAATTTTTACAAAACATTTTTTCTGACAATAATATACTCAAAGAAGAGCCACATTTTTGCATTTGGAGCAGGTCTTCACAAAACTGTTTTCAATCTGCGTACAGATGAAAACAAAAGAAAACAACGGCAAACTAACAGAAGGGTTATAACAATGCATATTTACATCCCACAGAAAAACAATAACCCATAGCCCGAGACCAGGCAAAGCCAGAGAAACATGATTTTCATGGAAGTTAATGGGCCTACAGAGGATGAAGTGGAAGGTTAAAACACAGGGAGAGAATACAAATGAGAGACAATATTGCTTTTCATTGTGTTTTTGCCCTATGTAATCCATTAATAGATTGAGTGAGGGGAAATTAATCAGAACCAAAAAGCCAAAATTCGCTTGAATCGTTCGTTTGAGTTCTCCATAAATCATCAGGGCCCAGATCGTTGATATCTACACAATCAGCAGTGATGTCACGCCTCTTTCTACAGCACTGTATTTCAATTCAATGGACGGTGTTTGAGGTCTCAGCTGAGCACCGTTTTTTTTTTCATTTTTTTTTCATACAAATCGGCTCTTCTTTACAAATAGAACAAAACATCCGACTCAAGATGTTATGCTGAGGAACCTTGAACATGCTTGATGGGTTTGCAGACAGCCAGCTTAACAGACGTCATTTTAACAAAAGTGCTTTTTGCTGTTGATACATCAAGTACTCGGGTAACAGTGAAAACATATATGGGAGCTACTGCGACAAGTAGGCCTACTCTAAAACAGTCAAAATACAAAATCAAAAGTGTGCCTATGTCAGATCCTTTTTCCTGCAGACGACACTCAAAAGTGCTAGACTGACAACTCAGAATCAGCATGAAATACATAAAGCAATAAGCTTTATTCAGTGTAGAAGAAATACTGAAACTGGAACAAAAACAAGCCTGTATGGGTTGGAAGTACAGTCAATTCAAGCTCAGGTTCAGGTTGGAGTGAGTTTTATTCCACAGTATTGCATTATGAGCAATTTTATATTAGTAATGAATGCTTTTTTAGCATTTCAGAGGGAATTGTGTCTCTGTTCCAAAACCTAGCGTGCAGCCTACATAAGCAAGATTGTAAGGCATTATTGGCATGTTTGCGACATAAAAGCCGTTCCAAAAGGTAGGCAGCGTGATTAAGCTGCCATCTAAAAGTCATACTTTTAGCTAGTTCAAAGGCATCTCCACACTTTGTGGAGAAAGCAATCCCATAATGCACTGTGATGAGCAGTGAAAAACAAAAAAACACATTACATAATATTCTGTAAAAGTCTACTTTGTAATGGACATTTGCATGTGTACCCCTATCCTAGAGTTGGGAAATCTGATTTGCTTTAGATCTATTTAAATTCTTCTTTCAAAGAACTTTTCTACAGCACTTGTTTATATAGCGATGTAACTGAGGCCGATGTGTGGCCCACTCATAATTTGAGAAATTTTTGTGAATCTATTCACGTAGATGCTTCACGATGATACACTTTTTTGTTTGTGTTATCTAGGATGCACCGATGATGATTTTTCATGGCCGATTCTGATTCTGATTTTTTACAAGCAAATGGGCCGGGTGCCGATTTTTGTTTGTTTGTTTGTTTGTTTATTGGCACTATTGCAGGCCAAAACTGGCCTTAAACGCCAAAACAAAAAAATCTCTGTAGCCATTTGAAATGAAAGGAAACGACTGCATTTTAATCACAATCCAAACAAATCCAAACCACACATTTCAGTTTAAATTAGACCATATAATTTCAAGATTTAAAGTAAAAACAGAATGGTCTGACTTTAACTTATGCTACATTAAATATACCTGCACAAAACAAAATCAAGTCTGACTGAATGAAAATGTAAATTCACTCTCTGACAGTAGGTGGCGCTTAGAAGTGATATAGTGTTTGCTGCAGCATTGCTCTTACACTACACTACTTTAATAGGTGTTATATGGAGGTAATTGGAAAAGAAAATGCCTTTGAATATTTATATTTTCCTTTCAATATTTCAAAAATCGTGAACTGTGAGCTTGCTGCGCCTGGTACAGCAGGCTACTAGCTGCTGCTTTCTCTGCTGGCACCTCTTGCCCCGTTTTTAACATTCTGTTACAAACTTAGCAATATTTCCATACAAATGACATTTTGGGAAATGGTTGCAATGCAGTTTGTGTGCAGAACAGAGATCAGCATAAGAATCAGTTGATCGGTGCATCTCTAGTTTTATCTAGTGTATGTTTTTAAATTGGTAGCTCAAAAGCAATTGCAAGTTTTGTAGACAATTTTTCCCCAAATTAGTGTGCTACGTGTTTTTATGCTTCCTAAAATGTTGTGCTGTTAGCTTAGCGACATGCTAACACTCATATATAAAGTGGATTTTAATATGTAAAGCTTTCTAAAATAGTCTCTTCCGATGTTTCGTGATGGTTAGGATGCTGTCTATGTAGGTGGTGAGGCAGCGTGCTAGATTTTGGAACAGAACTTTCGGCTCTTCGACCCAATTTTCGCCCCAACCATTCCGTCCAACATTCGGCTACTAAACTACGACACTTGATATTTAGATAGTTTGTGGGCTGGAGCTCTGGTTGAATGTGGCACATTTAGTAGACAGAGAATAAGTATGGTGACAGAGCCAAGTCCACAATAGCAGCAGATGTTAGCCCCATGGGCCAACCCCCGCACACTGACAACAGCGCTACCTCTCAGCCATGTGCAAGCCTGGAGATAAGCAATGTTTTTTTTTTTCTCCTCCAATTTCTGCACAGATGAGCAGATGTATGTGTTTGTGTGTTGTATAGCTCCTTTCACCAAGACTTTTGCCCCAATGTTTATATGGCTGCGCAGCAGAGAAGAAAACGGCCAGTGAGCTGTAATTCCTTCCCTCTGACTTTCTTTCTTTCTTTCTCGCAGGCCTTTTCCTGTCCTTTTGGATATTTGCATTAGACACTCATTTGAGAGTAACGCAGAAGTAGAAAAGTCTTCTCTGTTCCTTTAAATCCTACCCTTGAGGAAAAAATGTGTTCCCAGAAGACAGTGGGAACCAAATCACAAGGGGAAAATAAAAGAACAAGACCAAAACAAACAAACGGGAAGGGGGGGGAACTGTGAAGTTGTGGTTTTATTTTGTTGGAACTCTAGCTTTTATGTGAATGAACTGTATTGGCCTATTTTTTGTCTGCAAAGTGCTCTCTGAATATTAGCGAATTACGCCCACTTCCTCTGTTTTTAGAGAACATCCTTTTTGTAAAATTAGCATTTAGCTTGTTTGTTTTCTGCAGCTTAAAAGCACCTGCGTGGATATTTTTTAATAAATCTTCCAGGAAAATGTTTTGCTTTGCAAACATCACTACTTTTGATTTACCCTTTTCAACTTTTGTCACAAAAAACTGTGCCCACATATGATCCTTGTGGCAAACTGAAATTTGATTGCACCGAAATCCATTAATAATTCATAAATTCTTGCTTAAGCATTATTCCCTATTATGTTCTTTTTTCTTTTCTGGTTCTAAAGTGTATTACGATTACAGATTTGAATAAAAACATTTTATTCATAGCAATCAGCATGGACCCATTCTGCACAATCACCGCATAATACAATGCGTGAGGCTGTAATTTTTGAAAATATAAAATATTTTGGGCTCAAATATTATTCATAATTTAAATATATACACTATCGTTCAAAAAATGGGGGCCTGTATAAGGTTTTCCTTATCTTATGCTCACCAAGGCATTATTTATTTGATAATACAGTAAAAATACAGTAATATTGTACAATATTATTACAATTACAAATAAATGTTTTCTATTTTAAAGTATCTTAAAAAGTAACTTATTCCTGTAATGTCAAAGCTGAATTTCTGAATTTTTAGCATCATTACTCCAGTCATAAGTGTCACGTGATCCTTCAGGAATCACTCTAATATGCTGATTTAATACTCAGGAAACTTTCTAATTATCATCAATGTTGAAAACAGTTTTGATGCTCCATATTATTTTTAGGGTTATTAGCTAAAGTTCAAAAGGACACGATTTTTTAAAGTTCTTCACATGGGCCAAATACAGGACTTTTTTTAAAATAGTTATATTTCTAAAAGCAGCATATGTTTGCATATTTATCACAATGTCATAAAGCCTGAATACCGAAATGATCCTATTTATAATGTATTGTTTTTAAAGACAATAGGAGGGTTGAATGCTCAAAACGGAAACTACAAAATGTGAAAGACAAGCAAAGAGAAGATGCAGGGGCGTCCTCAGCCTTACATAAATGACCGTAAAGCAGCAAATTGTCAGAATAATGGGAAGAGACAGTTGCATAAGGCTTCATGATTTGGCGACTTTGTGGAGGAGGAGAATCGTTGCTTTGAATGACGGTTTAAGAGCTTAGATTATCTAGTCAAGGTAACTCATCCAAATAGCTGATTGGATCGGATGTTTCATACACATTTGTTTATTTTAAGACAAAAATGATAAAATTATGCGGTTTTGCAAAAATAAGCGTATGCCATTTTATTCAGACTGATACCTCACCAAGCAGACAGTCAAATATATAATGCATGGATAAAATTACAACACAATCTCACGGCAGTGCGTAACTAGTGTACGTTTTGGCAAATTGGTGGCTAATTTGTATGGATTTGTACAATCTCATTTGTGTGTTTTCATACAATCTGTTTACACTCATGTAGAGGTACACTATATTGCCAAAAGTATTGGGACACCCCTCCAAATCATTGAATCCAGGTGTTCCAATCACTTCCATGGCCACAGGTGTATACAATCAAGCACCTAGGCATGCAGACTGCTACTACATTTGTGAAAGAATGGGTCGCTCTCAGGAGCTCTCCATGAGCGAGTTTGGTGTGGAGGAACTTGACTGGCCTGCACAGAGTCCTGACCTCAACCCGACAGAACACCTTTGGGATGAATTAGAGCGGAGACTGCGAGCCAGGCCTTCTCGTCCAACATCAGTGCCTGACCTCACCATTCTAAAAGATGGTCAAAAATTCCCATAAACACACTGCTAAACCTTGTGGAAAGAGTTGAAGCTGTTAACCAGCTCCATATTAAACCATACGGATTAAGAATGGGATGTCATTAAAGTTCATGTGCATGTAAGGGCGGGCGTTCTGAAACTTTTGGCAATATAGTATGTTCACAGGTGGATTTCCGGGTGGATTTTTATGCTTACTTTTGTACAAATTCAAATGAAATTGCCACCTAGTAACGTAGTTATGTTGTCCTGTGAGATCAGGTTGGAAAATTGTCCTTTCGCATTCCTATTCATCTCAATGGCAGTTGCTTAGCTGGTGCATTTTATATATATATATATATATATATTATATATATATATATATATATATATATATATATACACACACACACACACACACACACACACACACACACACACACACATATATATTAACAATACTATAATAAATATTTATTTTAAACTTTATACATTTTATTTGTTATATCTTTATTTTATATATAATTTAATAAAATTAGAACTATTAGAATGGAATATTCTAGTCTCCTAAACAACAGCCTGGCATTGTCTTTTCAAATTCAGGACACAGAAAGTACTATGGATTTTCTGCAACGCTGCCACTGAGCTAATGTCTTGCTGTAAGGAGCGTTTTATGAGGTTGTAAAGTTCTTGCGACTTACTCAGAATTGAAATGCGGTGGGCAGGTAACCTTATTAGCATTTACCTAACAACATCAAGCCTTTACTTGATACATCATGCATGAAGCCTTGGAGCAAAGTACAAGCCACTCTCACTGAACAAGTAGATATTATTTTAATTTGCCTGGGCTTCTCAAATACAAACCGAGGAGAAAAGAGAGAGAGAGAGAGAGAGAGAGAGGGCTGGTGGTGGATCACAACAGTTAGGGCACATAGCAGAATCAAAGTATACATGACATCAATCTATCAATCTTTCAATTCTCAAACTGATGTCAGCAGTGAAGTGTTACAAAAAAAATGAAAATCTATGATGCTAATGAGATGAGGAACAGAATGAGACAGCAGATAGAAAAATATCAATCTTCCAAATGAGGGATCATATTGAGTCTTTCTAGAAGCGTATTCTTTGATCAGGATGCGCGTTTAAACAGCTGAGGCTTCTGTCCTTTTCACAAAACTTGTGTCAAAAGAAGCAAAACAATATGTTTCTTTATACTCTCTATTTACAAGATAAACATGTGAAGATAACTGGTGCCGGAGACCATCAGGACACGTTTCAAAATGTCTTTGATCGTCTTGACAGCGTCAGTTCTCTCGAAGAGATTGAGACATGACAGTGTGAAATCCGTTTCTTACCTCGCCAGCTCTCCATCACATTTCCTGTGACGTCTTGGCGGAGCATTGCGTTCGTTTTATCGATCCGTGTCTGTTAAACATGCCATAGTAAAGTTCTGAAGGGGCCAAAGTGGTTACCGTGGCTCCTGAGAAGACGGGTGATGATGTCACCACCGCCGTGGTTCCGGAGGCTTTCAACAGGTTGAAATTTGCAATATCCACACTAAACGTTGGTGAGGTACCATGTCCACATTCATTGTGTGAAGTCCAAACGCACAGGCACACAGGGAAAAAAAAAAAAAAAAAAAAAAAAAAAAAAAAAAACTGTTTACAGGCAATAATTCCATATTCAATGTTATTCAAAAGTCTTTTGAGGGTTAAAAGAAAGAAAAACCAAACAGAACTTATGCGACTGGACAATGGCTTGTAATGCCAGAGAGTTTCTTGATCAAAATGCTCTGCTGAACTACAGTGTGTGAACCTGCAAACTGAGTGATACTGAATCAATGTAATGTGACTACTGGACGACCATAGTAGTCTGTTAGACTAAGTAATAGTCTAATGTTCAAAGAAAAGCCACACAGGAGCATCTGGTTTGCCTTAATCTGACCTCAAATTAAAAATGAACAGGCCCTCGATGACTATGGGAGACCGGAGGCTATTGCAAGAGATCACTATCTGCCTGAGGAAAAGTGTGATCGTTTCACTTTGCGAGACTTTTTTTGAGGGGTGTCCTGTTTTTTCTGTTGTTTAAAAGTATACCTTTGAATAAAACTTATATTTTACAGGAATAATACATTTTAGTAAAAAGCATTTTTCCCACTTAGACATTTGTCATGTAAAAGATGTATCCTGTAAAGCTTGAAAACGCTTCAGTAATAGTACTAGGCCAACATATTAGATCAATAATACTATTATTTTGATGTGTGCTCTTATCTGAGATACGTTGGGTTAATAAAAAAAATTGGGTTTTGTGTTATGTGTTACGATTGCCCCAAGTCACTGTCACAATCCAACCCATAACACTCTGACAACTTGTATTAAATTCAATTTAATGATATTATTACTTTTGGCACACATATACGTTTCTTACATCAAAACATGACATGTAGATTTGTAGCAGTAGTTCGAGTTATAAAGAGAAATTTCAATTACAGTTGTCCCCGGTCTCCCATATATCTTGTTGTTTCATCCAATTATAGCAATTTCATCCATGTAGCTGCTTTGTTGAGTGACATCTAGAGTCAGAAAATCTCATGGTTAACACTCCATGACCTGAGGTGACTGACCACCTCTTTCTGAACTGAAACTTGTGAAATCTTGGTTTATTCAGCTCTTCGATACAACTGCACTGTAAAAAAAAAAAAAAAAAACTTGAAAAGTTACCTGGTTGCCTTAAAATTTCGAGTTCATTGAAATAAAAAATTTGAGTTAATACAATGAACATTTTTGAGAATTGACATCACCCTTTATTCAAAAGGTTTATTATGCTATTTTCATGATTTATCACAACATTTTTTTTTTTTTATTTATTTATTAAACCCATTTCCTTCATTGTATTAACAAATTTTTTTATTTCAATGAACTCAACATTTTAAGGCAACCGGGTTACATACTTTTTTTAAGTTAAACCAACAATATTTTTTTTTTTTTTTACAGTGTGGAGGCTCTTATTAGAGGTTCTAGCTTTGTTATTGTTAGATCATTTCCTTTGATAATTAAAAATCTATTTGAAAATGGTACAGAAAGATCATTTTGGTCAGAAATATGTTTTACACAAGTATGTAAATGTAAATGCTTCTAGCTAAGCTCCATTTCACACATTGTTGTGTGCCAAAAAAAATGAATTCAAGTATGTGGTGAATTGCCAGCATTTCCACCATCAGTTTTTCCATTTAGGTCAATTACTGGCATAGCATAGCAACACTTTTCAATGACACATAGCTACCTCAATAATAACCCATCCAGCGTAATGCCACCCCCTGGAGGTTTGTTACAACAGGAAGTATGCGTTGCATACTTGCGAAAAACGTGTTTCTGCCACTGTATGGTAACTCCAGCATGCTAACCGAGTGAGTGAGGATTCTTCCCTCTTGAAGCTGAAGTGTGTAATTTTTCAGTGTTTAACTAGCTAAATGCAGAGAACTAGTATTTAGTAAAAAGTATGAACAAGCGGTTGATTTAGCAGAAACATAGTTTGTTTGAACATTCCGGCCAGCCAGCATAGCAACACCGGCTCAACCTATAGTGTACATATCGGGGCGTGATTTTCTGTTTTTCTGACCAGTGGCAGATAAAGAGAGTGTTTAGGAAACCTTTTTGAAAACAGTCATTATGTTTGACACTAGTGGTTGCGGAAATTACACACTTCAGCTTTTAAACGTAATACACACTCACAAGCAAACACACACATACACTATCTAGTTAACAGGTAGCCTTCAAACACAAAGCTTGGCGTTTTTCTCTCTGCATTTCAGTACTGAATTCTGCAGAATTCAAAATCAGGCAACATGTCGTCAGTTGTAAACGCCGCTGGCCCACACATTACAGTACGCGTTAGACACATACTGATTAATTTGATTACATTTCGAAAAGAAACACAAGCTTTATGTACATCTGAAGAAGCTTGATCTTTGGTACATGTGCACGCTGAAAGACCTTGCCGTGTGAGACTTCATTTTGATTTTAATGAATGCTTTTTTTTTATACTTAAGAGATCTTCCATCTGACATGCTCATGTCTGGACAGATCTGTCTTTTTAATCAAATAATGACAGCATTTATGAGCACTCCCTGGCAACTAAATGAAAATAACAGCGAGAGGCCTTTGAGCTCTGGTGAACATTAATTTGTTTCTTTTCATTCTCTCGTTCTCACACTCTCTCCCTCGTCAAAAAAAAAAAAAAAAAAATCCTTGTTTATTGCACATTCCCATTCATTCTTCACTCAGCATGGGAGAATCACCATTATCTACTCCTCGGAGAAGGCGTCATGTAGCGTCGGTACAGAGCGAGGGCTGAATGAAACCAAAGCCACATTTAACGTCTCATGCATGTTGCATTGGATTTCAATTTGCCATTGAGCAGAACGGAGACAACAGAACATGTACTGGCCTTTGATTCAGAACAAAGAAAAGATGGAAAAACACAAATGGAATCCCATTTTCCAGGATACACTACACTCCACAATAGAAGTGTACGGTATGCCAGATCCTCGTGTCCTCCAGCGACGTTGTGGGAATGATTTTCTCTTCTCTATATTCGCGAGAAACAGTTAGCGCGCAGCAGTATGCACAGTTTTCAGACGCGCAGCTGCGTTAATGCCGGCAGAATGTGGATCACCACCCAGACACAGCCTCTTTTGAAATTACCCATCATGCCTTGCTATACGAGCGGGGCTGTTAGCGTCTAAAAGTGAGGGTGCTGGTGGAACGTTCTGTTGTTGGATAGTTAATGGAGCGTTCTGTTGTGGGGTAGGGGATGCTGGGCCCCTCCATGGGCGCTCTCTGGCTGGGTGGGGAGCAGGGTCCCACGGTGCCCGTGTTGATGGTGGGCACTGCCGGAAGGGCCACAGTCTGGATGGTGCTCCTCTCGCGGGGGGGAAGCTCCTCCAGCCCCTCTAGGCTTTGTGGGGGACCATCGTAGCTCATGTTGAGCCGCAGGGGTTGATGCGCCTGGCAGTAGTCCACAATGGGCTGCTCGTACCTGTAGAAGGTCAGAGTACTCATCTGGTGAGGGACCTGTGGGGGGTAAAGTAGAGAGAGAGAAAGTTGAAGATTCTTAATTAGAATAATTAAGCCATCAACAGTCATTAAATCGTCATTAAAGGGAGAGTTCACTCAAAAATGAACATTTTGCCATTATTCATTCACCCTCAGGTCATTTTAGACCCAGTAAGACCGACTTACTTTCCTCAGTAGGACACAAAATGGGAAACTTTGAAGATTGTACTGGTTGCTCTTTTCCATGCAAATATAACAAATGGGGGACTAGAGAATTCATGCTTCAAAAAAAGCATGTGGTCCATTAGACTTATAGACCAAGCGCTCTGAAGTCTTTCAAAACTTTTTGTGACAACAAAATTGAAGTTGTTATTCACTGATAACATTAAACTCTACAGCTCATAGCTGAACTCAAAAACAGAATCAGTCAGATTTGTGAATGAATAATTCAGTCAGTCAAACTGAATTAATAATGATACAATAATTATTTATTCACAAATCAGTCATTGCTACTTCTCTCATGAATAATTTTCGGTGAATTAATTATTTGTTTACACTTTACAATACGGTTCCATTTGTTAACACACTGTAAAAAACTATTGTTGGTTTAACTTAAAAGGTAAGTAACATGGTTGCCTTAAAGTGTTGAGTTCATTGAAATTACAAAATTGAGTTAATACAATGAAGGAAATGGGTTTAATAAATAGGAACTCAAAATATTATTGTATCTGAACCACATAAATTAAAAAAGAATGTTGTGATAAATCATGAAAGTAGCACAATTTGGCATGTTTCACTGCATTATAACAAATAAAATGCAATTACATAATATGCTTACAAAATCTTTTAACACTATTTGAATAAAGGGTGATGTCAATTCTCAAAAATGTTCATTGTATTAACTCAATTTTTTTATTTCAATGAACTCCAAATTTTAAGGCAGGTAACTTTTTTTTTTTTTTTTTTTTTTTTTTTTTTTTTTTTTTTTTTTACAGTGCATTAGTTAACATGAACTAATGATGAAAAATACTTCAAAAGCATTTCTTAATTTTAGTTAATGTTCATTTCAACATTTTTGGTAACACTTTAGTCCAATTTAGCTCCAATTCTCACTATTAACTAGGTGCTTATTAGCATGCATATTACTAGGATATTGGCTGTTTATTGGTACTTATACAGCACATATTAATGCCTTATTCTGCACATTACTAACTATTAATACACAGTAATTAGGAGTTTATTGAGGCAAAAGTCCTAGTTAATAGTGAGAATTGGACCTAAAGTGTGACCATATTATTTAATGAACCTGACTTTAACATGAACTAACAATAAACAGTTCTATTTGTATTAACTAATATTAATAAACATAAACAAATACTGTAACAAATGTATTGCTCATTGTTATTTAATGTTAGTTAATGGTTTCAATAATGTTAACTAATATGACCCTATAGTAAAGTGTTAATCATTCAAACTGAAACTGAATTAAAGTTTCATTAAAAGATCTGAATCAAAAGAATGATTTGTTCATGAATCGAACATTTCACAGAATTAATCATTCAGGCTGGTAACTGCAATAATGATTCATTTAAAAGATCAGATTCGAAAGAATCTGACATACTTCTTCAATTTTCAATGACTCTGAATATTGCACAAGTCATACAGTATGGACCATTATGGTGTTTTTGTCATTCTGTAGCTTGAAAGTCCCTGTTCTTATTCGATTTCTTTTATGAAAAAACAAAACAAAAACGCAATCAGGATATTCATCAATATCTATTGATGTCTATCTGTTGAACCTAGTGTGATCCAAGGACATGAAGGTGAAAAAAAAAAAAAATGACATTCTTCATTTTTGGGTGAACTCTCACTTTAATTAGAATAATTAAACCACCCCCTCACCACAAGAGTCATTAAATAGTCATAAAATATCTCCGATAATGATTCTACCACCAAGAGACATGCACACATTCCAACATCCCTCATCGTTCTCAGCCCACTCGCGACTTCCTCTTTAAGCTCTGCTTCCGTCTGCATTTAGAAGCTGCCTCGTGGCGCCTCGTTTTCAAAGAGGCACCGCGCTGGTAGGGGTAATAGCTTTTTACACCGAGTGCAAACCCAGCATCTGTCTTGCTTCCCAGTGTGTGTGCTGTGCTCGCTGGTGACTCACTCTGTGTATACACAAGTGGCAGAACACACACACACACGCGCACACACACAAACCCCCGCATAGGCTTCTGCAGCTATTCCTATGATAAGTGACACAAGCAAATATGCCTTTCCTTTTCATGCCGCGACTCGAGAGAGCCACTGTGGAGAGAAACATGCCACATGTGGCTGCCTCATGTGTACTGCAAAAAAATATTTTCATTTTACCGGAAAATGTGACCACGAACACTGATAAAATACTGACTGGTAAATGTCCTTAAAACTAGATATATTTTTGTTATTTAAATAAAAATGCGTGAATTATTAAGAGATGTTTTCACTCCTAAACTCTTTAACAACATTCAGTTTGCAGTGTCTCCTCGAGGAATCAGTGAATAAATCATTCTTTTTATTTTGATCAAACCAATTTATCCAGTTCGCAAATTGAATTACTGGTTAAAGAATAAAACTGAGCTCAACTCACTGACAACTTAATTTGGTTCTGTTTCTCGCACAAAACTATCACGTGACTTCAGAAGACTTGAACTAGCATATGAGTCATGCATTTTATGGTGATTTTATCATAATTTTTGGAGCTTATAACAGCTATGGTCAATATATGGTCTTCATATGGTAAAGAATCTTCAAAATATCTAAAATTTAGTTTCAGACGAGGAAGAAAGTCTCTTTGGAACAGATTTGGAGCAACGGCATTTTATACATAAATTTTTCTTATGGGGGGTAAGATAAATATTAAAACTTATTAAAGTCTCAAAGAGGACCTATTACGCTTACATTTTCATCTTTCTTTAGTGTGTAATGTTGCTGTTTAAGCATGAAAAAAGTCTGCAAAGTTACAAAGTCCATCCAAAGGCAATGATTCTCTATATAAGCACTCCCAGAAATGCTTGATTTTAGTGTTAGATCATGTTAAAATGATAGATCAGATGGAACTCCACGTCAGAAATATCAAATATATTAGATCCGATCCAGATGCCGAATCCCTGCCAGATAATATAAGTCTTCTATCATCCTGAGAGTTTGACTGAGAAAGCCAGGGAAGGGCAGAAGCAGGAGATAAAGTGATGATAATAAAAAGAACAGAGTTTATTGAATAATCTTAGTTGCTCAGACTCCATCTGGATGTTTCAATGCTCAATGCTCAGACTTTGTCTAGATGTTACTAGACTCTCGTCTGGCTGTCTGGACTTCATTTGACCCGTACACTTCCAACAAGTGTTATTATACCAAGGGGGGAAAAAACCCCCAAAAAACAATGGAAAATTACTGCTTCACAACATCGTCCTGTGACATTAAAAACCTTGAAATGGAGACATTCTTTTATCTCCCGTGAAGACAAACATCTCTTCAAACCACACAATCATAAGATTAAACAACAATAGCAAGCATTGATAAATGAAATGACAAATACATAAATGACTAATGATTAAAAAATGAAGGTTAAGTTTAAAGTAGGGAAATAAAACACAACAGATTTATGTTTGCTCTCTTGAAGTAACACACACACACACACACACACACACACACACACACACAGAGGTTGCTGTTGGGAATCCTTAGATCCTACAATAGTCTTGAGTTTTCTTCCAGGAAAGAACACGTCACACTGTTCCTCATTTAAATAATTCCCGCCTAAGGCATATGCAAAATAAAAGGCTGATGCCTGGTTGAGTTGCATAAGTATTCATGGTCGTGATAAGCTGCGTGACATTTCTGAAACACGCTCAGAGCTTTTGACCAATCACAACACACTGGTACAGGCTTCATAACTAAACTGAAGTCCCTTTAAGAAAAGTCATTTCACTCGGGGGCTATCTTTGAAACGCCTCTCAGGCATGCAAGTGCAGCTCGTATCTCTTTAAATGGGGAAAAATGTTTGCCAAGTTTATGATTAAATTTCATATTTTAAATCACCAATGAAATCTGACAACAACTGTCTCATACATTTTGTTGATAAACGATCATGACAAAAAACGCACATGCGCAATCCTAAACGCGTCTTTCCGCTTTCTATAGGAACCGGAGCTTCTAACGGCAGCTGCAGTGACGCGATGACTTTACTAATCATCGATTGGCTCTTTCATTTAGAAGGCGGGGCTTATTCGCCATATTGGGTGTTGCACTTTCTCCCATTTATAAGTAATCAGAGTGCAATGCCTTCCTATATATAACGTCTTTGACTAAACAAAGTGTTACTGACAGACTGTTAAGAGAGATGCTGCAGCAACATAAAATATGTGGAAAATAATTGTTTTTTTGAACAATATATATTTTATGAAATCTTACTATCCAACACAGTTTTGCTTCTCAAGTAAACTAATCTTGCATTAAAAAAATATCAGATTTTATTTTTGGAAAACATGACAAAAATATTGATTAAAAAATATTTTTTTTCAGTGTTCCCATCCCTCGTACTGTCACACACAATGACAAATCATGCTGAAACGAGTCAACATGTATTTTCAGTGAACGACCAGGGTTCATTGCTTTTAAAGGGGCGAATTAGTGAACGCTTAGAGATAGTGAAGAGCGACCGAGCATGATTACCGCCACCGAGCACTAAGCGAACATTAGTGACAAGAGAGCTCTGCCGGTGTGACAGACGAAGAGATTTTACAAAGAGACTCCTGACAGGAAGCAAAATAAATAAACAACTTCAAATGCAAGGCCGACTCTCAAGTGATAATGAGATGCGTTGTGTCAGCGGATCGGGTTTAAAGCTCTTTGTATGCCACAATTAATCCACTTCCCCATATTCCCCTGAGCACAGCGAATGTCTTTTGCATGGGCACCAGCAGAATGCACAGCTACTTAAAAAACTGCTTTACTTAATGTGTCATGGGATTTGTTATGAAGAAATGGATAGTCATATAGGGCCAGTATAAGAGATGTCAGAAGTACTAAAGCCCATACTAAAATACGAAAAGCGATTTTACAAATACATGCGTATTTGTATGTGAAGAGCACTTGCCGTTTAATGTGCCCACGTAAATAATAATAAAACAAAAAGATAAAAAATTGGATCTGTGCATTAGGTCTTGCAATGTAGTCTAATGGACCTGCTGCTGTCTTTTATGTTATAAATACTAATCAAACAATAATATTGTCAAAATAAAATGCTCACTGATATTGGCTGCAGAACTGTACGTGCTTCATGTCTCTACAATCCAGTATAAACACAAATCAGGCTTGAAGAAAACAAAATAATTACTTTTACTCATTTTAATTACAGGCCGGCTTCTCATTTAAACTCCAACAGCATCCAATAGTAATGCATTATATCTAATAATCATGAAATGAAGACTGTGCCAATACTTTGAGTAGTTTATTTTACATTTGATTAATTCAAGACACGATGCTGCTTTAACATAAAATCTCAAACACTTTATTATTATTGGATATCCGCTGATGGTTATCAACAAATATCTGCTAATTAATTGGTCTGGCTGATACAGTATATCGGTCCTGTTGACAACATCAATCACAGAGAAGAAGCAATCTTGCAAAAGCACAGGAAGAGACTGTGAGCTGATCTATTAAATAATGGTTATTGCATTTTATGACTCATCTGTGTGTTTTGGAGTCAAGTGGGTTGGACCTTTAGTCTATGAGGACCCTCAGAAACATCAAAAAAGTACCAGGGTAAAAAGAGAGAGCAACGCTTGCTAAAATCCAAACCACTGCCCCAGGTGGCTTGGAAAATAGAAAATTAATGAGAAAGAGGTTGGATCATTGTTGTCAAAATGAAAAACCATTTGCAACAAATTTTTCTTCTACAATCTGACAGATTTTCTGATGGCTATTCTTCATATTCAAATATATATTAGATAAATATGTATTTGTTGTTAAATTACCATTTTAACCAAACAGACATTGTTGCCAAGAAGATATACAATATACTGCCAAAAGTATTGGGACACCCCTCCAAATCACTGAATTCAGGTGTTCCAATCACTTCCATGGCCACAGGTGTATAAAATCAAGCACCTAGGCATGCAGATGCTTCTACAAACATTTGTGAAAGAATGGGTCGCTCTCAGGAGCTCAGTGAATTCAAGCGTGGTACCATGATAGGTTGCCACCTCTGCAATAAGTCCATTTGTGAAATTTCCTCACTACTAAATATTCCACGATCAACTGTTAGTGGTATTATAACAAAGTGGAAGCAATGGGGAACAACAGTAACTCAGCCATGAAGTGGTAGGCCACGTAAAATCACAGAGCGGGGTCAGCGCATTTGAGCAGAAGTCGCCAACTTTCTGCAGAGTCAATAGCTACAGACCTCCAAACTTTGTGTGGCCTTCAGATTAGCTCAATAACAGTGCATGGAGAGCTTCATGGAATGGGTTTCAATGGCTGAGCAGCTGTATCCAAGCCTTACATCATCAAGTGCAATGCAAAGCATCGAATCACACTTCTCTTCATTCATCTGATGGACGAGTCTGGGTTTGGTGGTTGCCAGGAGAACGGTACTTGCCTGACTGCATTGTGCCAAGTGTAAAGTTTGATGGAGGGGGGATTATGATGTGGGGTTGTTTTTCAGGGGTTGGGCTTGGCCCCTTAGTTCCAGTGAAAGGAACTCTTAATGCTTCAGCATACCAAATCATTTTGGACAATTTCATGCTCCCAACTTTGTGGGAACAGTTTGGGGACGGCCCCTTCCTGTTCCCACATGACTGCGCACAAGTGCACAAAGCAAGGTCCATAAAGACATGGATGAGCGACTCAAACTTGACTGGCCTGACCTCAACCCAACATTCATTCCAAAACTTTTGCCAATATGTATAACGCAATAATACAGAGATTTTCCTCGACATTCCTCCTCCTTTAGGTGGTTGGAGTGGTTAAAACCTGCTGCTATTTTTCAAGTGACAAGCAAAGGTGGAGCAAGTTTTTCATTTTAATTAAAGGTGCACTATGTAAAATTTTTCCAGTAAAATATCCAAAAACCACTAGGCCAGTGTTATATATTTTGTTCAGTTGAGTACTTACAATATCCCAAATGTTTCCAACTATTTGTAAATCGTGAGAAAATTGCTATATTAAACAATGAACCGGGACGTGTGAGGGAGTCGCCTGTCAATGGCGTCATATCTTCATTACCCTCGGTTTCTGGTTTTATTTAGCAGAAACTCTTTACTCTTACTGCAGTGTGCAACAAGTGTCATAGCAGCCGCCGAGCGAACGCACAGAGTAACGTAAGTAATTTTCAACACACTCAGATGTATCTAATATGATAAACAGAGCTGCGTTACCTCATACTCATGAACGGAATAGCGGGAATTCTGTGGCATAATAAAAGTCCCACTGCTCGCGAGGCATATTGCGTTCATCTTGTTAACAATTGCTCCAGCGGCCTTGCTCAGCTCCCACAACACTCGGTCCTGCTCTGCTTCATACTACAGTAACGTTAATAATCGCATCCATGAACATGATTTCTGAGTCCTATCCCGATTCTTTCCCAACGGCTGTGAGGTCCACATGTCCCAAGATTCTACGCTTAAACTTGGCATCATCAAACTACACCTTTGTTTTGAATAGGCGACCTCTAGTGGACGGAAAAGTTGCATAGTGCACCTTTAAGAAGACTTTGGAGTATTTGGAATAACATAAACGAGTTAATATTCATTAAGAAAGTAAACTCAATTTTGACTTTCTATTGAATGAAAGTAACTTTGGTTACACTTCATTTTAAGATGTCTGTTACATTGTAACTATACAGTACATTTAAAGCTGCAGTCCGTAGTTTTTCCTCTTTGTCGCCATCTCTGTTCGAAATCTGCAATTGCAGTTATTCGCGGAATTATCAACTTTACGTGAATTGTGACTTGGCATGGCACAGCGCGGAGGAATCCAATGTTCTAATCCGGTGTGGATACTGTCATTTGGAAATCACAGATTCCTGACTTTTTGAAAGTATGACAAACATAAGAATGTCATCCGAACAAGTAGCTAACATCCACTTTTGTTCTGATAAACTAAAGAGAAAAAAGCATTGCAATAAATTGCGATGATTAAATCTAACAATCGCTTATTATATCAGCATTGTGTGACTACATTTAATGTGTTTTAGGGCTACCTGTAGTTCAATTTCCATTTCTGTGCAGTCTAATTTCTAATTGTCATATACCAACGAATTGCTCCCTCTCATAGCTAGCACAAAATAACAGATATTTACCATAATGCACATAGCAAAATGAGAAAGGCACAACAAAGAAAACTCTGTAACTGTATGAATTAAGGGAACAAGCTCTAACAATTGAACCATTGAAATGTCTTAGGCCTACCTGTCCAGCAGAAAAAAAGCTGTCTCTGCATCCGTTTTGAACCCCTTCAAAACACAGAGTTCACGCCACCTTTCAAAAGGCCCTTTTTATCCTTGTTTTCGCATCAGTCTGGTTGAAGTCTCTTCTTTCTGTAGCCACTCCGAAAGTCAGAAGTCTTTTGCATTTTACAATGGGTGAATCTCCAGTTGTCACTGGTGATTGTCGTTTAAACCTTTCTGGATCCGCCATCAAATTGATAAGTTTAATTTTATCAAGTGCTGCTGTGAGAAAAGGCTAAAATCTCCACCTCAACATCCTCACACACAATATAGCCTACTAGCCGGGACACCTTCTTTATGTGTACAGATGTGACATAACGTAAATCCACCAGTACCACTGGTATTAAAAACATTATTACAAGCTTACCATTGTAAATCGAGCTAAGGTAAGCAGATAGTGTTGAACACTGACTGGTTATGCATTTGCTCAAAAATTTATTTTTGATAATTTTTAACCCAAAAAAGTTACGGACTGCAGCTTTAAGTACTGAGTAATATTTAAGTACATGTACTTACTATAGGGTTAGGATTAGGGTTTGGTATAGGGTTAGTTGCATGACCCATGCATCATTTATAGCTATTACTATAGTAACTACATATATGTAACAATGACAATGTAAAAAAATAACCATGTTACTGTGACTTCTATGATGAAGTGAAGTGTCACATTGTACTGAGTTATAATTTATGTCAGTGGTAAAGAGCGGTCATCCGAAAAGGTAAATATTTAATCCAGGATGTTTTTGCCACTGTGAATGCAGTGGACCATCCAAATGAAAAGACATATAAATGATAAACAGAGTGAATCCCATACAATAAGGTAGACATAACATTTGCGGTGAAGCAAACCTTTCTAATGAGCACTCAGTGATACCATAGCATTACCCCTTCACTCTCTCCAGCTCAAATTAACTCCATTAAGCTACATTTACTTATTACATTGTAGATGCTCAGTGGGTTAGTCCACACACACACACACACACACACACACACACACACACACACACACACACACACACACACACACACACACACACACACACACACACACACGTTTGTTTTTGTGAATTGTGGGGACATTCCATAGGTTCCAATGGTTTTCATATCGTACAAACCGTATTTTCTATCCCCCTACACTACCCCTAAACCTACCCATCACAGAAAACTGCACATTTTTACTTTCTCCCCAAAAAACCTCATTCTGTATGATTTATAAGCCTTTTGTAAAGTGGGGACATGGGTAATGTCCTCATAAGTCACCCTCTCCTTGTAATACCTGTGTCATACCCATGTCATTATACACATTTGTGTCCTGATGTGTCACAAAAACACAAGTACACACACACACACACACACACACACACACACACACACACACACACACACACACACACACACACACACACACACACACACTTTCATGGCTATTCCTTCCTTCGGCCACTCCCAACAGATCTGCAGTGAAGTTGCATTGATTAATTATTATATATTAACTACTAACTGTTTCAGTGAATTCTGAACAGTGCAGGTACATAAATCTAGACTAATGTGTGTGTGAGGGAGTGTAAAGGTGTGTGACAAGTCATAACTGCACCATTCAGCACGGCAAAGTGACAGACGTGGACCTTAGTCAGGGTAGACACTATATTTAATTTAACACGGATGAAAAATGGCCGTGAGAGACAGACATACAGTCTGTTCGATGGGTTTCACTGTCTTACAGAAACAGTTCACTAAGAGCAGATGCCATGAACAGAATTATTTCTGTCAATATTTTATTAGGCTAATTCATTTAAAAATGTATACATGAGTTAAATACACCTCTTCTATGATGAGCATGTTTTGATTACTGAATTAAAATTATAATATATGATATAATAATGAAGAAAACAAGTTTATTATTTTATTAAAATAATATATTCTTGAAAACCTTATTAAGCTGTTTAGCATCATATTTTATTATTGATCCTTTATAAGTAAAAAAAAAGTTTCACTGCAAATTGGGGTGGGGGAGATGAAATTATTTTTGTTTGTTTGTTTCAAAGTAGCTTTACAGGGATAAACAGGAAAAAAAATAATAGTGTCATTGTTCAGCTGAGGTCAGTTCAGTTCAATAACTGTGTAAAGATCATCAAATATGAAATTAGTTCAATTCTTCTATAAAGTCATCGTCCAGCTCACAGAAAGGACACAGACGTCAAGGTTATAAGTCTCGAAAAAAAAAAAAAAATTTTTTTTTTTTTTTTTATGACAAGGCAAGGCTAGTTTAGGGTGTAACGTCACATTGTGCGATTCCTCAAAACCTAATATTATTTATAATGGCTCGGTATGATTTTTTAAATGTTTTTGAAAAAGTAAAACAGTAATATTATGATAGATTATTACAATAAAAAAAATTATTCTATTTGAATATATTTTAAATGTAAGTTATTTCTGTGGCGAAGCTGAATTTAAGGATAAGATAGGAGTCATATGACAGTTTCAGTTTCCTCTGGCTTCCTTTACGATCCCACATGGAGGTTTTCCATTCTGTGTTGCTATCCCTCCTGAAGCTACAGCAGAAAATGTCATTCTAAAAAAAAAAAATTAACAAGATAATATTTAGTTTTGTACTTCTACCGTTGTAGATAATGTTGTGTGAGTTATATCAGGTCAAAGTGTAGTTTCTCTAGTAAAGAATGGTGTATCAACCTCCTGCTAATTTCAAAGCACCATGCTAATACAGCTAGCTAAACATTGAGTGACAGTGGTGGGGTCGGTTGTAACACGTGTTTTGAAACAACCATCCACTTACATACAACTAAGAACAGAATGCCTATGTTTATGTTAATTTGCTCTCGCTCACACACACACACACACACACACACACACACACACACACACACACACACACACACACGAATGTGCACGTACAGACATACACAAACAAACACATGTGCATGCACAAACACACACAATATGTACATACACTCCCCATATTCACACATATTTTATTTTTGCAGCCATTCATTTAAAATAAAACTGTTGTTGTGGCATATCACTTGGAGTACCCTTAGTTTTTGTGCATTTTGTCTACCTCACAACCCAGTAGTGGAGTAAGTTGTAACAAAGGACCCATTTGTATTTGTCATCTCACAAAGTCTGTGATATAGTTGAAGAAATTTAAATTGTTGCCATTTGTAGTAGATAAATGTGGGTATTTTGCCTAAAAGTTTCAGACATGTAGCTAAAAAAAGTGTTATAACCATACCCGGTCTCCCCTAACAGCAAGTCACACTTTTTATTGTTGTATGCCTTTATCATGTATGCCTGAACTCTATCCTATTTTTTAGGTTTAAATGCTTTCTATTCAGTGTCTGTAACGAATCTGCTGTTCTGTTCCCAGTCCCAGTGCCGTCATTTGGAATGGTACATATT
Source organism: Paracanthobrama guichenoti (assembly GCA_018749465.1). NCBI lineage: Eukaryota > Metazoa > Chordata > Actinopteri > Cypriniformes > Gobionidae > Paracanthobrama > Paracanthobrama guichenoti. The sequence continues at coordinate 3,920,524 of CM031952.1, read as the reverse complement.
GTGATGCTGCTTAAACTCACTGTCTCCTGCCCCATTACCCAGATGACAACACCATGGCCAACTATAGTCAAATCGCTGGGCTGTTTGTCCATTACGGGTGACTATGACAGCAGGGACTCATCAGTATGTGAGGGACATGGTGTCTTTGCCATTCCTGTTTATTCAGAGCTTAACAGGGAATTCTTGTGCCCTGGCCACTAGTATGCAAACGCCCGTGTAGCATATTAAAGGCATACAGTCCAGCTAACACTTTGATTTGTTGCACGCTGCTGGTCTTAGAAGCGTGCCAACTAGCTGACAGCGAAGACTAATAGATTGCCTGCCGAGCACTGTAAGGAATCTATAGGGTTTATTCCCACAATTCAGGCCGAAACCTTTTTATTACAAGAAACATTACTGCTCTGCATTTGCAGTGCATTCATGCAAGAGGAAATTCAGTGCAACAATGTATTTACCATGTCTAAGAGGCTAAACAAGGCGAAAGACATTTACCATCTGTATGCATGAGTCATCCTGCTACAGCTAAGCATGCACAGTATGGAATCTGCTAGATCTTTAGTTAATATGGTGACAAGTACGATAAGCAATATTAAATCACTCAGGTTTACACAAGCAGCATGTAATGGGACAATTCACAATTCACACGAGAGGATGTTGCAGCGATAAACGGACAGATCGTGCAAATGCGATTGTGCTGCAATTAGTATACATTTTAAAGAGCCGGTTCACCCTATAATTAATATTCTGTCATTGTTTACTCTTCTGTATGCTGTTATTTTTTTCACGTAACTCGGAACAATTGTTATCTCACCATACAATGACAAAAGGACTAAAATAAAAGGATGAATAAAATAAATAAATACAAACATAAATAGGCAAGTATTTTAAGTTTGTATGTATTTATTGATTTATTTCATCCTTTTATTTCAGATCTCTGCAGCCACTGACTACCATAGTGGGGGAAAAATACTGTGGTAGTCATTGGCTGCCGAGATCTGCTTGGTTACAAACATTCTTCAAAATGTATCCCTTTTGTGTTCAGCAGAAGAAAGAAATTCACACAGGTTTGGAACAACTTGAGGGTGAGTAAATGATGACGGAGTTTGCATTTTTGGGTGAACTATCCCTTTAAGTGGTGTAAAAGTATAATTGTGAGTATAAAACAAGTAATTATGAGGTAGTTGTGAAGATACATTGTGAGACTGAGATGCGAAGTCACAATTCTGAGGTATAAGTTCGAATTACAAGAAATAAAGGTGCACAACTGCGATTGTTTTGCAGTTGTTATGAATTTGAAAGGGCCGTTTCACCTTCAAATGAATATTGTCATTGTTGACTATTTTCTCTGTTATTCTGTATATAACTTTTAACACTAGTTACACAGATCCCACAATAAGATGACAAAATAAATCAGTATTTTAAGTGTTATTATATGGTTTAAAGCAGTAAAATTGTGAGTATAAACAAATTATTTTAGTCTATAAAGTTTTAAATATGGATATTTTTCTTACACAAACGCGCCACTTCGCTTCAGAAGGCCTTTATTAACTCCCCGGAGCTGTGTGGAGCAGTTATATGATGGATAGATGCACTTTTAAGGACTTCAAAAATGACACAACCATTCACTGCCATTATAAAGCTTTGAAGAGCCAGGACATTTTTTTATATAACTCCGATTGTATTTGTCTGAAATAATGTCATATACACCTAGGATGACTTGAGGGTGAGTAAATCATGGGGTAGTTTTCATTTCTGGGTGAACTATTCCTTTAAAATTGACATCAATCACATCAAAAAGCATTGGTTCATATGCGTGTAGTAACTGAACGTGACACGCTGCTTTTAAATTCTGGATGCAAACTTTGCAAGCATGTAAATTTAGCGTTATGTTTCCAGTCATAAAACACTTTTATGGTGCAACAGGTGTTTTTTTTTTTTTTTTTGGAAGTTGGCAGCCCCTAGTTAGAATGAACTACTGTAAGGCAAGAGTTGCATAATGATTCTTTAGAAATGTCTACTTTTATGCTCCATGAAAAACAACGTGGGATAGAGAATAATAACAGAATTGTAATTTTTGGGTGAACTATCCCTTTTAGTTTGTTTACAAAGGCAGTAAAGAGGCACCATGCAGGGCAGGATGCGCAGTTACAAATTATCTTCACAATGGTTCGGCAGAAGTATTTTTGTCACTGTCGAGAGAATTTAAATCGTCCCTGATAGGGCTTAAAAGTGTTTGCATGCATGTGCGTGTGAGTGTTGCATCAGGGTACGTGAAAATTTTATGCGACTGTTCTGTGTAGAGGAAGATGACACAGATGTTGCACGGGGAGCCCGTGTGACACTAAAGACACTAGACACACTTTCAATGAAGTAAAACACATGTCTGAGGGCGACTTCGCTTGAGAAGCATGAAATTTAAACAAGCGGGAGGGGAAGAACATGTTTAAAAGAGAAAAGGGAATTTGAGGCTGAGGTAACCGTGACAAGTGTTTGCGTTCCATTTATATAACAGATGAACTCATACGTTATCTGTCAGAAAGCTGAAATGCTTATCTGCATTTATCCAATAAAGATCAGTTTGTGCACTGATCTTTGGGAAATGTTGTTCTAGTTGGTGTACGGTGACGTTCTTAAAGAATTAGTGCATCCAAAATTTTAAAAAACAAAAAAATCGCCATAATTGCTCACCCTCATGTCATTCCTCCAATTCATTTGGCTACAAAAATTATTTTAATCAGTATTTTCTTTGTTTGTCACCCCAACATTAAAATAAATTTTCTTTATTCTGTGAAACACAAAAGATATTTTGAAGAACGTTTCAGCTTTTTGTACATATTATATTTTTCCTTTAAAGGGGTCCTTTTACAAGATGTAAAATAAGTCCCCAGAGTGTGTATGTGAAGTTTTAGCTCAAAATATCCCACGGATAATTTTTATAGCATGTTAAAATCGTCACTTTTTGAGGGTGAGCAAAAACGCAGTTTTTGTGTGTGTCCCTTTAAATGCAAATGAGCTGCTGCTCCCGGCCCCCTTTCAGGAAGAGCGCGAAACCTGCGGGAATGAGTAAAATTATTCTCAATACCGGAAATGCCGAAATTCTAGTCCTGATAAAAATACAAGATATGACTCATCTATGACTCCGTGCAAGCATGCGTATCTCCGTTCCTTTTGGGGCAATATGCCATCTCCCATCATCCTTTGAAGAGGTAAGCTTCGTCTGCACGCCCAAAACTGCTGTGTCCATCCGTCCGAATCTACTTTCATTTTCACTCTGTCTAGCTGATGAGCATTTCCAAAAAGTAAAAAGGGTTTTTGGCTCTGTGGCAGCCGCCCCTGTCAACTTTTAATCAGGGATATTGAAAAGGAGTGTGTGAACGGGCCTTTTTAAGCTGGGGCTAATCAGACATGCCTCCATGAACTGGACTGCAGCCAGGCCTGTGTGAAGACCTCGCTCTGTCTCTGCCTTTGTTTCTTTCCCAACTACTTTCTCTCGCCCGTCTGATTTCATTTCAGAGAGGCAGATTATCTGAAATGAGGCATTCTATCTGGAAAAGAGCACTCAGGATAAGCCTTTACTGAAGATGCTTCTGTTTGAAAAGGATCGATGCGGATTGTTTCTCCCTCCCATGCATCTAAGTCCTGGCTTTCTGCTTTAAGGTGCTCTTGAGAAAGAACTACAAAGAATTTACTGTTCTTTGGTAAATGGACAAATCCCTAATTCTAATAAATGGAGCTGTGGACAACAGGTTGTGTTCTGCTGGCAAATCTTCTTGGAAAAACATTGGTTTTATGTGACCATTTAGTATGCTTCTCTCCACCTCTACTATAGTGTCAGCCTCAGACGGTACGCCCACAACCCGTTCATTGCAAGTTGCACATAAAATGGCATGGAACCACTAACTGGGATCTGATTTGCCAAATGGCAAAAAAAAAAAAAAAAAAAAAATTTCCAAACACACAGAAACCCAACAAAGTCATTATTTTGATTTCTCAAGTTCACAAGTTATTGTATAGCCTTTTGAGTGTTTGTATTCAATTTCGTGCCACTAGTGGTGCAAGAAATTGCAGTTCACCTATACAGATAGTTTTACATTATTATTATTTTTTGCAAAATGACATTACGATGCTTCTTCCACGTTTTGCACCACTTACTGGACATTTCACTCTGCACCACTTACTGGACCTTTCACTTTGAGTGTCTTTCAAAGTGAAATGTTCAGTAAGTGGTGGAAAAAAGCATGTTCAGTTTTATCTGAAACTTTGAATCTGACCTTGAATCTGGCAACGTATTATTACATTGGCTGCATTGTGGATTTTTGGAAATGAAATGTCTAAAAGTTTAATGCTGTATTGCATTTGAAAATATTAACGCACCACCAACACTAAACCCTATACAGTAAACCTAACTGATACGTTCAACAGAAGCAAAAATGACATAAAAACACATTTGCTGAAGCAACCATGTAATTTTAGCTGGCTTCTACAAATCTTTGAGCTCTTTTATTGTGAGTAATGTTTCACAGGACTCGTACCCAAGCTCTCCACATCACATGTGCAATGCTGTATATGGTGAGTTACTGAGTAAGTTTACTATATCAGAAAAGCCATACATATTGTGCTGGTTATCTGAAGCAAATTTCAGAATATATAATTTATACAAATCAATATCAGTATATGAGCAATATCACATGAGTAGCTGTGCGATGTGGCTGTATATCAGCATGGCTGTAATTCAGCCATAGGCACAAGGCCACAGGCCTCAACAATAGCTCTTATAAAAGACAATAGGAAATAAACACAAGCAAACAATTCAGTCAAATGTACAAAAGCAGCACTGTAGGATTTAACTAGTTAAATATAGCCTAAATATAAAGTTATGAAACTTAATTTTCCCCTTAACACAAATCATTTTGCTCTGGAATAAGTAACAGATTAATACAACCAAAGATTGCCTGTTTGATATACCACAAATTAATTATATCTCATGTTTAACCACTATCTACAAAAAGAGCCAGTGGCAAATTTCCCAAGGACTGGCCGAGATGAAGCTGTTCTCGGGTGGGTATATGAGCGTTGAACGGCTGCTGACGGCCTGGAGCTCGCTTCTGCGAAAGCTTTTTGCCATCTCCTTCAAATGAATTATTAGGATATTAAGTAAAAATCATGTTCCATGAAGATATTTTGTAAATGTACTACCGTATATATATAGAAAATCTATTATTATTAGTAATATGCGTTGCTAAGGACTTAATTTGGACAACTTTAAAGGCGATTTTCTCAATATTTCAATTTTTTTGCACCCTCAGATTCCAGATTTTCAAATAGTTGTATCGACCAAATATTGTCCAATCCTAACAAACCATACATTAATGGAAAGCTTATTTATTTATGACTGGTTTTGTGGTCCAGGGTCATATATGAGTCACAAATTTGAGGTCTAAATAACTACATTCTCACCTAAAAAAATATTAACGCTACATTTGTGATAACAACAGTAGTATTTTTTTTTTTAAATATGGTGGATTTGCAAGTTTTTAGTGTTTTACTGCCACTAGTGTTCATTTCAGCTGGAAACTGCAGTGAATTGTATGTATACACACAAAAATATCAAACCATAGTTACCTTTCAGTCAGTCACGTTCGACATCACATCGCCATCACTGAGATATTACAATACATTGGTGTTGTTTCCGATGTGACGTTGAACCGACTGAAAGGGAACGAGGGTTAGATACGTAACTGAGTCGTTTTTAACAATAAATGTCATAATTATTAAACTGTATTAATTTCTACTCATTAAAACCTGTGATAACTTGCCCTTACCTGGCATTTACTGAACAGAAAATTTAAATTAAAAAATAAATTTTAGTTAAAATCTACCTTCAATAGTTCAAGCAAAAAGTTTGTTTTGGAGACAGAATTCACAAAAATTAGACCCCAGATCTACATAATTTTTTTTTTTTACAAATTTGACCACACTTTTTGCATTTTCTACAAAAGTAATGTAATTTGCCATCAAGTTATATCCCAACCATAATAAGAAAAAAAAAGACCATATAAACAATATCATTTGCATCGCACACACACACATAAACACCTTCAATTTTCTAAATCAGCCCACATTCATTTACAGATTACAAAGCTGCAGAAGGGTTGGGGAGGTGTAGAACTGATATGTAATTATATTCTGGTGTAATATCTCTCCCACTCCCCTAGCCCGGTGTGTGATTACATTAGCAGAGAGCGGCAGTGCTGTTCTGTTCTGCTCTGCCTGCTGTGCGGTTGGGTTTTCTTCAACATGTGTGTGTTCCTCGTTCACGGTGGGTTTAGACCACTAATCTAAATTAAAACGATAACAACAACTTATTTGGCAGTAATTAAGATAGATTGTACATTAAAAAATGAATGAAGGGGCGTATGTTTTCATTTGCAGAAATAATTAACACAAGGCAGGAATGAGGGGAAAAACACCTTACGGACCTGTGCATGGAAGCAGTGAAATGTCATATTGGTACACTTAGTATGAGCATTGTATATCACAGTAATGGTGTAAAATCACAATAGCTATTTTTAACATAATAATCACATATTTTGAATGGCAACCCACCATTGCAGGTGAATTTCAGCTGTGGCGTGTAACACAGCCACTCCCACTAGCCACCTTGCCGGGTTGAATTTAATTCTCAAAAGGCATCTGTTATAATTGTGTTACGCATTATAATGCAACGCAATGTATAATAATCAGAGCCGTTCAGAATGGTCATCGATGAAATGCCGGAGTTTTGTTCAGAGCGCGCTCTCACTCACTGAAATCTACACTCTCATCCTAAACAACAAAGCAAATATGTATGTAGATTCAAGATCACAGCAGAACCATGGCATTTACATTTACGCATTTGGCAGACGCTTTTATCCAAAGTGACTTACATCGCATTCAAGGTACACATTTTTACATTTTGTCAGTTCTTGCTTTCTCTGGGAATCAAACCCATGACCTTGGCGTTGCTAGCGCCACGCTCTTATTGTTTGAGCTACAGGAAAGCTGAATGAACATGGCGCATCTGATGTGACATAAAGTTGGTTTGAGTTTAGGGACTGTCTCTAAAGTTACATACGACATTGGTATACACGTTTCTAACTTCAATATAGGGTTGGGTACCGAAACCCGGTTCCAATATGGCACCGGTACCTATATAACCGGTATGTATGGTAGGTATGACTGAATTAGACTGCAGTTTTCGGTGCCTCATTTCGGTGCCACTTTAATTCAAACATGCTTTCGCGCTTTGGCTGGCGCCGAGCCAGAGACAGACGCGCTCAGCGCTTGTCACATAACACAACTATTCAGTGTTTTCAACCGCATCATGTTTATTTTAGGTTCCAGACATTTAAATGCACATACGTACTAGCAAAAAAACACACACTGATGTCTATGGAAGCGACAATAACAGTACTTTCAGACAGTTATAATTTGACTACGTGTCTTATTTATATCAAATACACATTATATAGTTAACTATATGGTTTACTCTGTTCTTCTCCCAGTTCACTGGTCACTTACTTTCATATATTTTGTGAGACATGATGTAAATCCGACAGATCCGATTCTCTGAGGTGCAAACTAACATGGCGGCGCCCATCGCACATTATAGATCAAGTAACACACATTCACTTACACATATCTGAAAATCAGAATATCAGATAGTTCATGACATAGTTAACAAGTTTGTGTATTTTGAATAAAAAATAAAAAACGGAATAAAACCGATAGCCTACATCTGTGATACAGCGCTATTGTGGCTGCTGAGTGTCATGTGAGAAGCATGACGCGTCACCATGGAAACAATAAGACTATGCGTTCTAAAATATTTAGCCAGAGAATATGGTAATATTTCTGAAAAATAATGATGAATCTTGAAGATGGTTTGTAGCATACCAAAAATACAGACTACTTTGCTGTTATTAGTACTGTAACTATTTAGTGTTAAATTAGGCCTATTGTAGTTGGGTTAGGTTTCACTGTGAATTTGTTGTGTTTTGTATTTATTTATATTTATATATTTAAGTATACTTTAAAGTTTTAATAAATTGTTCAATTTAAAGAATTTATTGTCATCCACCATCGTTTTGTGGCTCTTTTTTAATTGAAAGTAACGGTTCAGGCACCGCTTAGGCACCGGTACCGTTTTAAAAGTATCGGTTTGACACCGGTATCGTAAAAAACTCAAACGATACCCAACCCTACTTCAATAGCTTTTGAAGAGAATGACTTAGTCATAAAACCAAGTGTAAAGTGTTTATCTAGGTATCATGTATCTTATGATGCACACCTTTTAGATTTTTGATATTTAATAAAATAAACATTGTCAAATCACATGAAAATATGGATATGTATTTCACTAGGCTACTGTATGGGCTCATACACAAAATATGCTAAATATGTCAGATGATAGAACACTGATGATAATATTGCTTGAGAATAAATTATTATTTACACCAAATTTTTTTTTTTTTTTTCAGACAAGCAACTGTTAGTTTCTCTGTCTAGATTAAGGAGCTTTATACATAACATTATCAGAGCTAAATAGATTTGGCCTATTTGATTTGATGTTATACATTTCATGTAGACTTGATTTGGAATGCGTACAGTGGCCATTTACATATAGCCAACAACACAATTTTGGACAGTGAAAATGCTGAGTGGCTAGTAACTTTGGTAAACCATTAGTCACAGTGGCTGGTGAGCAAAAAAGTTTATGTCAAGCCCTGACTACAACTAAAATAAAAACTAAGGGTACATTTACACAACAACAATATACTAAAAACTATACTAAAAAGGTTTTTCCTTTGCACTTTTCACGTACAGAACACAACATTGTCAACAGTTATCCCTGGATTTGTGAAAACGACTAAAAGCACTGTATTTTTCAGCACTGTATTATTCAGGCCAGTAGTTGCGATGTCACTTTGTAAAGAAACACTACATGCCTATAGACTGAACACGTAATACACATACGCATGGCGTCACCGTTTTTGCAAATTTGCTTTTTTGTTGTTTACACAGAGATGACACTTTGAAAACTGTTGAAACCCCAAAACGCTGTTGTTGTGTAAATTAACGGCCAAAACGCATAAAGAGAGGCCTAAAATTAAAACCATAAAGAAAATATGATTTTTAAAAAATGTTACTTCAAAATAAAGTATAAACAAATCTGTGAAAAATGTCATCCATTTGATAAGCAGTTCAAAGTAAATCAATCAGTCAGTCAGCCAGCCAGTCAGCCAGCCAGCCAGCCAGTCCGTCCGTCCGTCAATCAGTCAGTCAGTCAGTCAGTCAGTCAGCCAGCCAGCCAGTCCGTCAGTCAGTCAGTCAGTCAGTCAGTCAGCCAGCCAGTCCGTCAGTCAGTCAATCAATCAGTCAGTCAGTCAGTCAGTCAGTCAGTCAGTCAGTCAGTCAGTCAGTCAGTCAGTCAGTCAATCAGTCAGTCAGTCAGTCAGTCCGTCCGTCAGTCAGTCCGTCCATCCGTCAGTCAGTCAATCAGTCAGTCAGTCAGTCAGTCAGTCAGTCAATCAGTCAGTCAGTCAGTCAGTCAGTCAGTCAGTCAGTCAATCAGTCATTGTCAATCAGTCAGTTAGTCAATCAATCAGTCAGTCAGTCAGTCAGTCAGTCAGTCAATCAGTCAGTCAGTCAGTCAGTCAGTCCGTCAGTCAGTCAGTCAGTCAGTCAGTCAGTCAGTCAATCAGTCAGTCAGTCAGTCAGTCAGTCAGTCAGTCAGTCAGTCAGTCAGTCAGTCAGTCAGTCAGTCAGTCAATCAGTCAGTCAGTCAGTCAGTCAGTCAGTCAATCAGTCACTGTCAATCAGTCAGTCAATCAGTCAGTCAGTCAATCACTCAGTCAATCAGTCAGTCAGTCAGTCAATCAGTCAGTTAGTCAGTCAGTCAATCAGTCACTGTCAATCAGTCAGTCAATCAGTCACTGTCAATCAGTCAGTCAATCAGTCACTGTCAATCAGTCAGTCAGTCAGTCAGTCACTCAGTCAGTCAATCAGTCAGTCAGTCAGTCAATCAGCCAGTCAGTCAGTCAGTCAGTCAGTCGGTCGGTCGGTCAGTCAGTCAGTCAGCCAGCCAGTCAGTCAGTCAGTCACTGAGTCAGTTGGTCAGCCAGTCAGTCAGTCAATCAGCCAGTCAGTCAATCAGCCAGTCAATCAGTCAGTCGGTCGGTCAGTCAGTCAGTCGGTCAGTCAGTCACTCAGTCAATCGGTCAGTCAGTCAGTCAATCAGTCGGTCAGTCGGTCAGTCGTCAGTCAGTCAGTCGGTCGGTCGGTCAGTCAGTCAGTCAGTCAGTCAGTCAGTCAGTCGGTCAATCGGTCGTCAGTCAGTCAGTCAGTCAGTCAGTCAATCAGTCAGTCAGTCAGTCAGTCAGTCAGATCAGTCAGTCAGTCAGTCAGTCAGTCAGTCAGTCAGTCAGTCAGTCAGTCAGTCAGTCAGTCAGTCAGTCAGTCAGTCAGTCAGTCAGTCAGTCAGTCAATCAGTCAGTCAGTCAGTCAGTCAGTCAGTCAGTCAGTCAGCCAGCCAGCTAGTTAGTCCATCAGTCATTCAGTCAGTCAATCAGTCAACCAATAAATACATACATACATACATACATACATGGGTAGTTTTCAGAAATTCTGACCAGATGAACCACATTCAAAGTCATAAAATATCAATATACACTCTTCAGATACATGCACAGTGTAAACAAGCACTGCCATTTCTAACAGACCAGATTATCTCCCCTTTAAATTCTGAACTTTGACATTTGAGGTCATATTTGTGTGGATAAACCACATCACTGAATATGGATTCAGATGGTACAGTTTGTGTTGAATGTTTGGATCAATACTGTTAATACAGACACACAAACCCATACTGCCTCACACTGAACTTCTTATCAAAGCAGAGCCTGCGTTGCTTTGATCTGATGTTCAGAGAGGAAGAGATAAGACCGGACATCCACTCACCAGACCTTGACCTCAGGCCTATGGTGCAACCGGAAACATTTCACAAACATACACTGCTGCGATTAAAGTGTTTATTCACTAACAGCTGAAAAAAGTTAAATAAAGTGAACTCTAAATTTCCCTTGCAATCTTCTAATAGTCATTTTCTGATTTCTGGCTCATCAGCTCTTATACTGCTAGTGATACTTCGAGCTGTTAGGCAGTTACCAAGGAAATGTCACATCTATTTTCTCAAGATCAGGTCGAGGAAGTGGATTTTGAGTGGATTGCCATTTAACACTGAACTTATAGCTTTTCATCCTTTTTGTGCTTGAGAACTGCTTCCTTTTGAGGCCTGAATGCTGATAGGCCGATAAGAAGTGATGTAATTTAAGAGTGTTTACAAAGAAACTGGATAGTGAGATGGAGGGTGGTCTAGCATAGGATCCGTAGAACATTGATGAATTTACATACCTTGTGATGCTTAAAGGGATAGTTCATCCAAAAATGAAAATTATCCCATAATTTACTCACCCTCAAGCCATCCTAGGTGTATATGACATACTTATTTCAGACAAACACAATCAGAGTTATATTAAAAAATATCCTGGCTAATCTAATGTTAACAGATACAACTTTTTACATCTTAAACATGTAGTAGTAAATGTTGATATTAACATTAAGATCAATAAATGCTGTAGAAGTATCTTTCATTTTTATTTCATGTTAACTAATGTAGTTAGTGAAACTAACTAAACTGAAACCATATTGTAACCTTAATGATATTCAAACTCAAATTAAATCATTTTAATTTCGTGCAAAACACACAAGTCTCTGAGATATTAATGTCAGCCACTACTGTATGTCGCAGAAATAGAATAAAAAATAAATAAAAAAATTGAATCTCCTGTGACTCACATAATGCTGTCTGATTAACATAGAAAAGATACCCATTATTGCACGCCATCCCATTGTATCTGATTAGGACACAGTGTAAGCCATAACATCAAGAACTAAACTATACTGGAACTTTAAAAGTGCATACTAACTGTATCACACTCTTTTTTTGTAGGCCTGTAACTTTTCCAATCGCTAATGAAAACCCAAAGTTGTGGGTTCATATTATTAGATGAGTACTCCAGATGTGAATTTAAATCTCTGCAGCATAATTTCATTTCCCTTTTGACTTTAGAAACCAACTCTCTTATATTAAACACCATTCAGCCACACTGGCTCTGGTTTGCAAATCTCACAGGGCACAGATTCTCCTGATTAGGCCAGAACCCTGAATTACACTGCAAAATTAAAATGATCAGAGCCAGAGCCTTGAGAAATGTCCGGAAAAGACACTCAATTATACACCAATCAGCCGGAGGCACCGCGCTTTTAACTGCTGATTTATACCCTTCACCAGGCCTCTGACTGGGCAGGAGTGGCGAGAAGACCACTCGCCCCCTTTCCGCACACAGCCGGAGCTTCTCGGTCGCCCATAATGCCATGCTTCAATTCTCAGTCTGGTGACGCTGCCTGATTTCCATCCATTGACATTTTTGGGAAGGGTGATCATTGGGATTCTGAACAAGTGCCAGACCTTTTCAGCTGCTGTTTGTGGGCGTAATGGAGAGAGAAATTGAGGGAAGGAAACTAAGAAAGATTGATAAATGGATGCAGGAGAAGGGGGGAAATGGTGAAATAGCACATAAATATAGGGTTGACAATCATGAAAAACCTTGAAATATCAGGGAATTTAAAAATTATAATTTCCAATGTCAGGTTCTTTTCTTTCTTTCTCTTTCTTTTTTTTTTTTTTTTTTTACACTGTAAAATTATTACATATTCGGGTCTTTAGTGACCCGGATCTATATCTAACACAGATGGATCTCTACCTGTCGCAATAATATAAAAATCTCCTAATATTTACTGTAACAATTACAGAAGAATAAAATAAAACATATTTTGTTACCTTTTGGAGCTTGGAAGGGCTCAGTTTGAGCAGATGTTTTATACCATCATCACTGATGATCTCATCATCGTCAGAGCTCATTTACCAGTACATTCAGCATCTGGCTCATATTTGCAATCTCAAACATATCCTCAAAACTATTATTTTCAACATCTTCAAAATCAATATTTTGATCGCTGACAACTTCTTCACCAGATCCACCATCAAGTGACAGTGACAATAATATTTTGACTGCGTTCAGTACTTGATCTGCAGTAAATCCCTGAGCCATTTCAAGTTTTGCTGATGATACTTCCTATTCTTTTGTTTTCTGCCTGCGGTAACTATGAGTGAAACAGCACTTCATCATTGTGTATCAGACATTTCCACCTTGTGGAATAAAGGTGAATTGCACTTATTCACTCATCAAAGATTACATTATTGTTGTGCAGAAAAAAAAAAAAAAACTTGCACTGTTACACACCTCGGGTCCTTAGCGACCCTATACAATTGTTTACAGAAAAATTAGGAATATTAAGAAGGTTGATGTCTAACGTTAAAAAAAATGAATGAGGAGGAGGTAGTGAATGACGTCCCGTTGTATGTTTATACACACCACCGTTTGGGGTCAGTTTATGTTTTATTTATAAAATAAATTAATTCTTTTATTTAGCAAGGTTGCATTAAATTGATCAAAAGAGACAGTAAATAATTGTTTATAGCAATGTAAAAGCATGTCAAATAGATGTTGTTCTTTTGAGCTTTCTATTCATCAAAGAATCCTGAAAAAATAAATAAATGTATCACGATTTCCACAAAATATAAAGCAGCTCTTTTTTCAACATTGACAATAATAAATGTTTCTAAACACTATAATCAGCATAGTAATTTCTGAAGGATTATGTGACACTAACGACTGGAGTAATGATGCTGAAAAGTCAGCTTTGCCATCATAAATTGCAATGGAAATATTATGGTTATTTTTTGTTGTTAAATTAAATAAATGTTTTTACCATATTTTTATTTAAATAAATGCTGCCTTGGTGAACATAAGAGACATCTTTAAAAATCATTAAAAAAAATCTTACTGACCCTAAACTTGACTAGACCCCTTACTGAACCTAAACCCTGACTAAAAAAAGTCTAATTAAGTCTGAGAACCATGTAGTGCGTAATCTTTAAGTTTTGGCTGAAGATTTTCCTCAACTCTCTGCAACTGTGCCATTAGTCGTAACACAATCTGATGTTTAGCTCTGGGTAAATCTCATAACCTAAACCTGCCATCTGTATTGCGATGGTATATCTGGCCAGTTTAATCTGAGCCTAGGCCCAATATTTACCCGTCTCTCTCCAAGCACATCCACCAAGATCAGGAAGAGATTTGATGTGACAGGAGGGCTAGCCAGGGCACGCTGTTCTGAAATCAGAACACCTCTGTAGAGACTCTTACTTTCAGAGCATAGGGCCAAAGAGCAGCTCTGAGGCTGAGAAAGAAGCGGTGGGAGTATCATTCAGCGTTCTGCTCTGGAACTGTAGAGCACACCATCAAAGTCAACACCATATTCTCCAACATATCAAGTGAAGAACTATTTCTCGCAGCCAGATGAAGAGCTGTCTTGGAGAAAATGTGTTTTTCTATAGGAGATTTTTTCTTCAGACTGGTATAAAGCCTCATTTTGTGGTCAATGGTTTTGCTAGATGAAAGTCACCAGAGGACAACACAACTGGACGTCTTTGGAGCAGTCAAACAAGTAGTTATCAATGGTGGTTATTAAAGTTTGATTAGAGTCTGCTGATGTTCTGTGTTTTGCAGGCTTGCATAAGACTGCTCACACTCTCTATGAAGGGTCACAATGAGGTTAAAGGGAAAAAGACCACTTAGTGTTTTGGGGTAATTGCAGCTCTAGGGGTTACTCAACCTTCCATTCATCTCGCAATGGAGCTGCACCCCTGCTGTGCCTTTCAGATAACACCGGAGGAACGACAGATCAGCAGCGGGAACCGCTGAAAGAGAATCATTTTCTCCCAATATGTGGTCGAAGTCGAAGGCATTGTACTGGCATTACTTTCCTTGCCTAACAAAGAGTTTTACTTTTGTTAAGTAATGCACTCTGAAATGAACTTTCCATGCCTGCCAATGTGCGAAAAAAAAAAAAAAAAAATAGAATTATTAGCTTGCATATTTCTGATCATTGTACCACATCATATATTGGTATGGTTTATGGGTAAAACTTTACAATATGGTCTCATTTGTTAACATTAGTCAATGCATTATCTATGAACTGACAATATACACTCACCTAAAGGATTATTAGGAACACCTGTTCAATTTCTCATTAATGCAATTATCTAATCAACCAATCACATGGCAGTTGCTTCAATGCATTTAGGGGTGTAGTCCTGGTCAAGACAATCTCCTGAACTCCAAACTGAATGTCAGAATGGGAAAGAAAGGTGATTTAAGCAAATTTGAGCATGACATGGTTGTTGGTGCCAGACGGGCCGGTCTGAGTATTTCACAATCTGCTCAGTTACTGGGATTTTCACGCACAACCATTTCTAGGGTTTACAAAAGAATGGTGTGAGAAGGGAAAAACATCCAGTATGCGGCAGTCCTGTGGGCGAAAATGCCTTGTTGATGCTAGAGGTCAGAGGAGAATAGGCCGACTGATTCAAGCTGATAGAAGAGCAACTTTGACTGAAATAACTACTTGTTACAACCGAGGTATGCAGCAAAGCATTTGTGAAGCTACAACACACACAACCTTGAGGCGGATGGGCTACAACAGCAGAAGACCCCACCGGGTACCACTCATCTCCACTACAAATAGGAAAAAGAGGCTACAATTTGCACAAGCTCACCAAAATTGGACAGTTGAAGACTGGAAAAATGTTGCCTGGTCTGATGAGTCTCGATTTCTGTTGAGACATTCAGATGGTAGAGTCAGAATTTGGCTTAAACAGAATGAGAACATGGATCCATCATGCCTTGTTACCACTGTGCAGGCTGGTGGTGGTGTAATGGTGTGGGGGATGTTTTCTTGGCACACTTTAGGCCCCTTAGTGCCAATTGGGCATCGTTTAAATGCCACGGCCTACCTGAGCATTGTTTCTGACCATGTCCATCCCTTTATGACCACCATGTACCCATTCTCTGATGGCTACTTCCAGCAGGATAATGCACCATGTCACAAAGCTCGAATCATTTCAAATTAGTTTCTTGAACATGACAATGAGTTCACTGTACTAAAATGGCCACCCCAGTCACCAGATCTCAACCCAATAGAGCATCTTTGGGATGTGGTGGAATGGGAGCTTCGTGCCCTGGATGTGCATCCCACAAATCTCCATCAACTGCAAGATGTTATCCTATCAATATGGGCCAACATTTCTAAAGAATGCTTTCAGCACCTTGTTGAATCAATGCCATGTAGAATTAAGGCAGTTCTGAAGGTGAAAGGGGGTCAAACACAGTATTAGTATGGTGTTCCTAATAATCCTTTAGGTGAGTGTATATTTTACAGCATTTATTACTCTATAATGTTAATTAATAAAATTACACTTGTTCATTGTTTGTACATGTTAGTTTCACTAACTAATGTAAACCAATCAAAATATCTTTTGATATTAAACATGTATTTATTAGTAAAGGTTGAAATTAACTATAATTAAAAAATTATGTAGAAGTATTGCTACTTTGTTAGTTCATGTTAACTAATGTGTTAACTAAATAGGACCTAATTGAATTTTATTAAATTGTACTATAATTGGATTTAAAAACAACAACTTACCAATATAATTGTTTCATTTAATTGTAATGCCGCTTAATTCTATGTCAGCATCTTCCATTGAGATCGAATTTCATCCTATCTAGGATGTGCAGCAGTCGTACAATAGAAAAACACATTCTGCCAGTCCCTGAGGTGAGAAACAAGTTTTACATTTAGATTTGACAAGATTTTTTACTTTGTAACACTTTGCTGACTCAGAGATTTTATTTGTTGACTATGTGCAGATCTGCAGTCGCAAATAGACATACATAAGCCATTGCTTTAGTGAACAGCTCACTTTTTTTCATGACCTTTTAAAAAAATTGCCAAGGGACAAGTATCGTTGGAGTAAATACAGTAGGATGTAAGTGAGATAAACACCCTCTCGTGGTTGCACAGATGAAACTCAGATGTTGTTATCGATTTGAAGCGTAAACATGCATAATACATTCTTAAAGCACTTCTACATACTTAATACTCACACATGCATTCTTAATGCACCTCTCTGGATTTGTTGCTGAAGTTCTGGAAGTGTCACATCTTTCCCACTGGAGCTTTAATAATGCAGTTATAAGTCTGTCCAAAGCTATTTATCTCAGAAAGCTTCTAATCCATAATGTATTGTTTTATGCTGCCAAGGCACATAAGATTCAGACAATAATGAATGAATTTAGACTATTTTAATCAGAATAGATACAACTAAATCTTTCCCCGCTAGTGTTTTTGAAAAAAGTCGCCAGTCACCGCCAGAATTTTTGGATCTTTTTCACAAAAGTTTCATGGCCCCCAGAATATGTTGTTGTATGAATATATAAACATGCAATATGTCAAAAGAAAGAACTGACATTATTCTTTTTTAATCGACACTTGAATGTGGATGAGTTTCATAAAAAAATGCAACAACTTGAGCAAAAAGCTGAGAAAATCAAGTTTTTGTCAAAGACTGCATTCATATCAGATTCAGAACGATGATCAAAACATAGATGGAGTCCATCAACACCCCCAAAACTTTCACAGCCCTTTACCTCATCCTGGGTCGACATTTCATTCAGTAACATTAGGCAGTTTTGATTGATATGCTGTATAATACCGATGATCGCATTATTGTACATATGCATCTGCTTACATATGATATAGTTGGTTTCTGCTTCTTCTTCTCCTGTGATCAGGAGATTCAGTACTCTTTTAGAAGATGTGTAATAGCGCCCCCTACCGTATAACAGTGAAAACACAGAGTGCTGGAAATTTGTGTCAATGGCGGGGAAGCTTTTTCTCACAAATTACGGAATTAAGATCTGATCATTTTTAATGTTGGAAGTTGAATATGTTCAAATGGGGGTTTGAAGGCGAGATAAAGTTCAGCAGCTTGTTTCATTGTCCCTCCCTCATTAAAATGTATTGTATTCCCTAATTTAAGAATAAATAATATGATGTAAATGTATATGATTATTTTAATGGCCTTGCTATTTAAAGGGATGGTTCACCCAAAAATGAAAATTAGCCCATCATTTACTCACCCTCAAGCCATCCTAGGTGTATATGACATTCTTCTTTCAGACGAACACAATCAGTGTTATATAAAAAAATGTCCTGGCTCTTCCAAGCATTAATGGCAGTGAATGGCAGCCCAAAATTTGAAGCCCAAAAAAGTGCATCCAACCATTAAAAAAGTAATCCATACCTCCTCCAGGGGGTTAATAAATACCTTCTGAAGCAAATTGATGGGTTTGTGTAAGAAAATATCCATATTTAACATGTTATAAAGTAAAATATCTAGCTTCTGGCAGACCGCATTACGAAAAAAGCATAACTGCCGCGGCAATGACGTTGGACGTATTGTTAGCATTTTGAACTGCGAGAGGCGCTACACTTTCTGTGTAAATTGAATAAGGAAGGCGTTCCGCCAGTAGCTAGATATTTGACTTTATTATGTGTTAAATATGGATATTTTTCTTACACAAACCCATCGATTCACTTCTGAAGGCCTTTATTAACCCCCTGGAGGGAGTACGGATTACTTTTTTAATTGATAAATGCACTTTTTTGGGCTTCATATTTTGGGCTGCCATTCACTGTCATTTTAATGTTTGGTTTTCAGTGGCGTTGTAATTTTTACATTAATTTTTAAGGAAACTGAGTAGGAGACTGACGCAGACTAGAACAAAATTGTTGAATAAAGTTGTTATTTTTGTTTGTTTTTGCGCACAAAAAGTATTCTCGTCGCTTCATAAAATTAAGGCTGAACCACTGGAGTCACATGGACTATTTTAACAACCTTTTTTCCTACCTTTCTGGACCTTGAAAGCGTTAATTAAATTGCTGTCTATGTGTCAGAAAGCTCTCGAATTTCATCAAAAATATCTTACTTTGTGTTCCAAAGATGAACGAAAGTCTTATGTGGGAACGACATGAGGGTGAGGAATAAATGACAGAATTTTAATTTTTGGGTGAACTATACCTCTAACTAACATAATCTAACCATGAGCAATACATTTGTTACTCTATTTGTTCATCTTTAACGTTAAAAATCCAGCTGTTCATTGTTTGTTCATGTTAGTTCACAGTGCATTAACTAATGTTAACCAATACAACATTTGATTTTAATCATGTATGCTGAAATTAACATGAACTAAGATTAATGCATGCTGTAGAAGTGCAGTACATTATTGGTTCATGGTAACTAATGTTAACTAATGAAACCTTATTGTAAAGTGTTGAAAATGAATACAATTTAAAATATATATATATATATATTTGCAAAGAAATTTGACTTTAGGCAAGATTTGCCCAGCAATATTAGTTTTTTCTTCTTCTAGTGAATATATTAGATATACTTTCCTGAGAAGTTTACATTTTATTTAATGGCCTATGGCATTGATTCACTGTTACCCTCTGGATCTGTCTCGATAGACAGTAGAAGACCAGAACTAGTGTCATTTCCTTACTCTGACAGCAGCTGCACCGCTGATGAGTGATTGGGTCAAGGTAGATTCCTTTGAAATATCTCTCTGCATCTCTTTGTTTCACCATCATACCATTCATCATTCTCAGGTGCCACCTCTCCTGCCCCTTTCCATCACCTCCATCCTTCCTGTTCCACTGTTTCCATAGTGATGTGTGCTTGTGCCCATAATGACTAAGTATCTTTCAAAGAGGCTGCAGGGACTGGCAGGAACCCCTCTAATTTCTCACTGCCTTTTTCTTTTCTTTGTCACGTTGATGCAAGCTCACCTTTTAAGAACAGTCCATAGAGGACACAACAGCATCAGCAAATGCAAAGTGTCTGTATAAGGGTCAGGGGCGGCGTTTACGTATGGCAAAGCATGGCAGTTGCCATACCCTGGCATTCAGACAAGCAGGGGAAATAAACAGCTCATGATGCTGCTCGTTAGTTCTGTTGCAGCTTTGAAAAGCAAAATTAAACAGCCTAACTCCGATCAGAGAGATTTTCAGTGGCAAACCAGACTCAACCCAAGATCAATCAATCGAAAGTCACAGCCAATCAGAAGAGCGTGTGGGTGGGCTCTCTCTGCAAGCACACTGACTGCATTCACAACGAAATGGATAAGTAGCCTACAATATCGAATTCCTAAAGCTTACACCATTTTAGCATGATTAAAAATACACAGTGAGAGGCTGTAACGTTTTTTTTTTTTAATCATAGAATACACTTGTTTTCTCACCTTGAGTTGACAGTTCGAACATTTAGCCTAGTTGTTTCCTTTAATTTATTTTCAAGATCTCAGGTAAATTATCCATTGTTTTTTTTCTTGTTTTTTTTCAGTAAGGCTATAAAGGTCACGAAAAATTATATCAAACTCACTTTAAATTCCCTTTACATTAAATAAAGCACATAATCTGCACTTGTCATACTTTGTATGTTGTTCAAGCCAGAATTCCACAAAAAAAAAATTAAAATAGAATCATCGTGAATTGCCGTTGTGGCTGGTTAGTACAAAAAAACTAACCATGACTAACATGAAAAGATCACGTTTGGCTAGGTCACAGTAAGGCTTATAGGGCTGTTTCAGTATTTGTATTGATTTTTTTTTTTTTTTTTTTTTTTTTTTTTTTTTATTGTTCAGTTTGTTGATAAGTTCTTTTAGTGGATTTTTGTCCACATTTTGTTTAGATAGGCTAATGTGATTATTTGGGAATGTTGTTGATGTAGAAGGACTCTAGGTCATAGGCCATACCCTAGGTTTTTGTGAAACACCGCGACTGATAAGGGTGTATAATGTCAGCATCTCCCTTGTGTAGGTTAGCCACATCAAAACAAAGTGGTAAAAACCTGTTTAAGAGAAATAGACCTTTAAAGGGATAGTTCACCCAAAAATGAAAATTACCCCATGATTTACTCACCCTCAAGCCATCCTAGGTGTATGTGACATTCTTACAATCGGAGTTATATAAAAAAATATCCTGCCTCTTCCAAGCATTATACTGGTATATCTTTTTATACAGGCTTTTTTATAATTTGTTTTATTGAGTCTTGACTGCACTTTATCTGTTATGCGGAGTGTTCGTTGTGTGTTTTGTCTTGTGTAGTGATCTGTATTTTGCTTGTGAGGTGACCTTGGGTGTTATGAAAGGTGCCATTAAATAAAATGCATTATTATTATTATTATTATTATTATTATTATTATTATTATTATAATACATAGCAGCACAACATTTAAAGCAGAAAAAATTGCATCCATCCATTATAAAAGTAATCTACAAGGCTCCGGGGGGTTAATAAAGGCCTTCTGATGTGAGTCAATGGGATTGTGTAAGAATCTAGAAATAAGAAATTATATCTAGCAATATCTAGCTTCCTCCAGACCGCCTTTCGCAGTTCAAAACGCTTACACTACATCCAACGTCATAGTTACACTTGTTTTTTCATAAGTTGAATACAGAAGGCGGTCTGCCGGAAGCTAGATATTTTATATTAAAAAGTTTTAAATATGGATATTTTTCTTTCACAGACCTATCGATTCGCTTCAGAAGGCCTTTATTAACCGCCTGGAGCCACGGAGCCATGTGGATTACTTTTATAATGGATGGATGCACTTTTTTCAGCTTCAAATTTTGGGCTATTGTAGACTATTATATATATATAATTTTTTTTTTTTTTTTTTTTGAGCTTGACAACAATTTACTTTTATTCCATGGAAAAGAGCAGCATAAACATTCTACAAAACTTTCCCGTTTTGCATCTCAAAGGTTCGGATCAACATGAGAGCAAGTCAGTGCCACAAATGTTCATTTTTGTGCAAACTACCCCTTTAAGGAACGCAGGGAAAGACAGATTTCTTAGAAAAAACCTGACCGAATGAGACAGAAACAGTGAGGGGGCACATTGGGGAGAGAAAATAGGGGCTGCTACATCTGCCAAAGCAGAGGAAAGAAGTTTTTTTTTACCCAGAAAACAGAGGGGGAGGCTAGCAGATATGAAGAGCTAAAGCAAGACTGATCCAGAGGAAGAAGGTAGAGGGGGGGACGAATGCAGAAGAGCGTTGAGCCGTGGCCTGTGTAGCAGCATGTAGGCACTCGTTACTGATGTGGCAGAAAATATGTGCCGACAGGAAACGAGGATGCCAGCTGTCCCTCGATTATGACATTACCACGCAAGAATGGGCGACAGCAAAATCATATATGACTCACAGACAATGAATAATAGGGGCAAGAACCATGACCTTCTGGCCCCGCATTAGGTGCCACATACAACCTCCCATCCTCCCTATGCAAGACCAACAATGCAAATAAACAATGACATTAAACCACGATGAGAGGCTTGAGGGATTGCATTGACACACAATAATTAATAGCAATTAAAATGAGTGTCTATGCATGCAAAAATCACATCTGGAACAGCTGAAAGCAATGCCTCTAGCAAAAAGCTTGTTTTTTTCCTGCCAGTAACCATGCAAACATCCAAACAACAACATCGGTGTGTGGGCAGCAAACATTAGTATGCAGATTATTTTTTCAGCATAAATGACCTTGCCTTTAGAATCTACTGGTGCAGAACTGTAGGGAAGTGAGAGAAGTCTAATGCCACAACACAAGCATCATACAAGCCTATACGTTCACTTCAATACTGCATACTCTGACTCCTCGGATACTTAAATGCAAAGGATTCAGACGGACAACTTTAGTAGTTAACTTGCAGCATGAGCGATGTAATGTCAAGTTAAAAATAGTTCAACTTTTTATAATAACCTCTACATTCTGTTCCTTAGCTGGACCACGAAACCTTGTTTTAACCAATGACACAGTCAAACCAAAAATTATTCAGACACCAGATTTTTCTAGTGGGTACAGGACACTATAGTTAATTTATGTAAATCAGGATAACAAAATGAAGTAAACTGTGACATACTTTAGTTTCACTTTAGAATTAGCGTCAATTTGGGGGCGGGTTGCGTGGGTCCTATTATTCTTAATGAAAAACACAAACAAAATGGTACAATGACAAACTCACTTAAATAGGTGCTTTTACATTTCGCTTTGAAACCAAATCTTCCGAGATCATCTTCTTGTCTGTCAGCTCTTTGCTCTAGTGATGAATGAAATCTAGTGGGCAAGTGATGTAACCGGTGTTTCATCCGAACACCAGTAATACCGGCAACACCAACTATTGCAGCAAGCCTACCAACCAACCAACAATGACAACAACAATGAAATGTATGATCATTATTATTTTTTTTTTTAACTCTTTTAACTTCTATTTTTTTTATAATGGCAAATCACTTTTTTGGGGTGGCCCTATGAGTACAGACTCCCCATAATCCTCCATTCGAACAGCATCCCACTGTGAGAAAGAGATTATCATACAGTATTCTGTCTTATTCTGTCTCCTCCATGAGGGGATCAGCCCTTGTGTTTATACAATGAGCTGTGGACTTCTTTTTTAAATGCATTGTAATCCGCTTCCTGCAGCCAACGCAGTTGTGGTAATGTAGTTACAGATGGGAATTGCCATTAGATGAGAGAGAACGGGCTATGTCCTTGGTACTTGTCAACTTGGCAGTAACACTATTTTCTGCAGATCACGTCCAAAAGTTGCTTCGAAAACACTAGCATGGGGCGAGAACTGTGGCCCAGCAAGCAACCTCTGCGATGCAATCCGCATACCAGAATGTGCACGCTGCTAGTTTGGTCCCTCCGGGGACATAATCTCTAGAGAATAATGTTCAGCATATGAGACAGGGGAGAGCCATCAAGACTTAGCCATGTGCCCCACGGCACTGGAGATCATGCATATTTCATGGAAATGGCAAAAACAGACAGTAAGGGCCGCTAGGTCTCTCTGTGGTGCTCTTGAATGACAGCGGTGTGCTTTGGGCCGAGGATTGGTGGGTCATGTTTGGTAAGCAATATTTGAAAATAACATAATAGACTTAAATGGCTTTCTAAAGGTATTTTGGAGAAACCTATGAATATCTGAACTCTTACATGAGGGAATAAAATATAGAAAAATGAAATGCCTTTCTTGCATGGCTGTTGTCCATAATGCGATTCAAGACAACACACAAAATAAATAGCCTACCAAAACTGCTTCCAATGCAGTGTTAAATGGACTACTGTAATAATCACTTCATATCATGAGTCACTCTCTCTCTCTCTCACACACACACACACACGACATCAATAAATGCAAAAGACTGGAGAGATTCAGAATCCCTCTAAGATCTTCTCTTATGTTTTATCCATGCTGGAATAATTGCCACAGCTGGTTTCAACCATCCTCTTCCATCCTTCTGAAGACCATTAATGACTTCACATCACATAAGTAAAGTAAAACATTGATGGCTCACATGTGCACTGCATCCTTCATATCTTAAATTGCATGTGCAAGGGCACTCTTACAGGGACGCGCCTTCTTTTCTCCTGCTGAGAAACTGCTAATTGGTAGATCATGTGTCCCCAGTACACTGCCCCGGTTGCAAAGAGTCCACCCCTCTGTCTCTAGGCTGGAGCATGTTGCTAAAAGGTTGCTAGGGTGTTAAACAACCCTAGCGCGACCCTCAAGTCTTTATGGCATTCTGTTCCTGAGATATAAGCTTTCATTTCAGCGCAAATCTATGGGATTTTTTTTCCTTTTTTTTCTATCAGATTTTTCATTCGCCAGGCAAAAGCTGTAATGTGGACTGCCTAGAAATGTAATAGCACAATAAGATGCACAATTTGAGGTATCATATACAGGAAAAGTTAAAACATTTTGTCTAGAAGAAGACCTCAAAAGGAGAAATTTTGAAAAGCGTCCTCCACACAATCCTCCATATAATGACCAGTGATGGGCAACAAGGCTAAAACTTTACAAAAAGGATACAAAAGTACCACAGTGAGACACGTGCCATATATGGAAAGAGTTCAGGAGGCATACTGTAAGGTTTTCCGAGAAAGAAACCTTATTATTCAGTCAAAATACTGAGCTCGGCCGTTACTCTGTGCGCATTCCTGTGAGTGCGTGTGAGCCGTCAGTCAGCAGCCGCTCACGCTTACTCGCAATGTTGACATGATAACCGATACACAACTTATTATTAGCATTATTGTATTATTTCGTATTATTTACCTTGTAGAAGAGATGAGAGGTTGTTTCTATTGAGCCTAATTTCTCAAAATCCTGGGTGCCATGACAACAGTGCAAGGTATAGTAAGCGTGAGCGGCTGCTGGCGGCTCGCACGCACTCCCAGAGATGCGCACAGAGTAACGGCCAAGCTCAGTATTTTGACTGAATAATAAGGTTTCTTTCTTGCAAAACCTTATAGTATGCCTCCTGAACACTTTCCATTTAATGATAGCAACATGCTCCAGCCTAGAGACAGATGGGTGGACTCTTTGCAATTGGGGCAGTGTACTGGGGACACATGATCTACCAATTAGCAGTTTCTCAGCAGGAGAAAAGAAGACGCGTCCCTGTAACCTTTTTGTAAAGTTTTACCCTGGTCACCATTCACTGCTATTATACAGAGGAGCGCGTGCAGGACATTTTTCAAAATTTCTCCTTTTGAGGTCCGAAAAACATAGAAGTGAGTAAAAGATGACTTTATTTTCATTTCAAGGTGAACTATCCCTTTAAGTTTTCAAAAATCTCCAATGTTCAGACAAACAGGTAGCCATGCCCCAAACTTAGGACAATGATTGAGCCAATGTTATTGAGTCAGGTCACTCAAACAAGTACAGTAATCCTGAAAGCCCCACAGAACCGGTTTCCTATGAAATAGCTCACTTGCATTTATCTCTGCACATTAAACTTGGATAGGAGATATTATTTTAACATTGAAAATAAATAATTTATGCTATTGCACTATAGAGCTGGCTGGGGTTATGTGGATTTAGGCATCAACCTACTTTGAAGATTTATGATTATACAAATGTGTGTACCCAAAGTGTGCTTCATTTAAACTGTAAACAAAGTCTAAATTGAGATGGCAATTCTCTGCAGTTTGTTTAAGGCCATCTGCTGAGAGCTTTGCTTTTGCTGTGGGATGGATTTAAAGCTTTTCAAACGGGCTCAGAGATGATACTCCTGCCACAGTGGTTTTAATCTCAGTCGTGGCACTGTCTCAATGCCCTCTGCCTTGTGCGCTTAGTAAGTGTTGGCCTCTACGAGAGTGTTGAACATAAGAGAAGTGCACTGGCTGTTTTCTCAGCAAGGTAAGAAATGGTGCACTTTTTATTCCCGGCATCTTCGAGAGCTTTGGCTATAGCTTGGGTAATGGGATCCTTCCGTATAGGTGAGGCAGCAATCAGAAAAAGCAAGAAACTGGGATTGAGAGGGGGATATAGAAGATGAGGTGGAGGCAGGAAAGAAATAAGAGACACGGAAATTCTCATTGACATTTGAATAGACTGCAATGGCGTTTCAGAGGCTTAGAGTGTGCACAAGCTGAAAAGCCAGTGAATAAAAATATCATGTCAAGAAGCCAGAGAGATGCAGAAAGACATCGATAGATAGAGCGAGAAGGGGGGTAGAAAGAAAATCACCACTAGTGGAGATTTTCAATCCCCCCTTGTCATCGTGAGTGGGTGTAAAGTTCAGCCTCCTCACAAATTGGACGGGGGAATTTGTTCTCCCTTGACATTCTCTACGGAGGTGTCACACAGAGGAGCTGGCCGCCTGCTCTTTGGAGGGAGATGACAGGGGCATTGTCAGGCCAGGAAACACAGGCCCCACTCCCCCTGTGCTATCTGTTGTACATCACAACATGAGGGCAGCTTTTTGAATGCCGTAGCTTGCCTCGAAACAGCAGGGTGGAGAGGGAAGCGATGTAGGCACTCAAATGGACTCTCGTGAGAGGCTGTTTTGGGATCTGCAGATAAAGAGGTTGTAGATCACGGCGTGTTTTGGGGAATAAGGTGAACGTTCATCTTAATTACCTCCCTGACATCTCACAGCTGTCCGTGATATTTGCGAGATACCTGAAAATGTGGATGATGAATCCCTGTGAGGGTTCGGAATGTCTGAAGACAGAGGGATCCTGTCTCGCTCTGTACCAATCTCTTCATCAACCACATCATCATTTCTCACACGCAGCTTGCGATGGTGGCCACATGGGACATGGTAGGAAACTACCCACCCCGCCCCCATCCGACACAATTTCGCATGCTTCGCAAAAATAAACTCTGCTCTATCTGGGGAAATAGACATAGACACCTTCCAAATTAACTGCGACAAAAAGAGCTAGGCACGATCCCCCGACGTTTCTGGCTTATCACAAAATGTCTGGTCATTAGCAGATTTGCCAGTTAACACAAATGTGCATGCTTCTCCCAAAGGGACACATCAAGGTTCGACGTTTGCATACTGCTGCTTTTCCGAGGCGAAACCAACTAAAACCAACTTGATTACTGCATGCTGAAACCAAAAAGGTCAACACTATCTGGTAAAAGCTGTTTGTTAGAATTCACATTGATCTGAATGGTAGCTGCTCAACTGGTATTCAATTTCAAATGGGACCACAGAACTTTTTGAACAACTACAGTCCTATTCTGTGATTATGTAGTTACCATTTAGCATCTACCATTTACATTTACGCATTTGGCAATTTCCTGCAGAGTTCAGCTCAAACACACCTGCTTGGACATTTGTAGTTATCCTGAAGACCTTGATTAGGTAGTTACGGTGTGTTTAAATAGGGCTAGAGCTAAACTGCAGTAGAAGGTGGCAGGATTGGACACCCCTGAGGTGTACTTAACATTTTATCAGTTCATGCATTCCCCGGGAACCGGACCCATGATCTTGGCATTGCTAGCATCATGCTCTACTGTTTGAGTTACAGTGAGACTAACAACAGAGGTTAACAGGTCTGTACTAACCAGCCAAACATTAACCACTTGGGAGACCCAGAGTGCAGAGTCTGTAGCTGTCCTTGGTCCTGAAACCTCTGCAGTTCAATAATTGAGTTGTACTGAACCAAACACTGCGGGTAACTGTCCAGGGTCCTGAAAAGAAGTGCACTACACATCTGTCCACCATTCTAGCCAGATGTCTGAACTCAGCTGGCTCGTATGAGAATCAGTGTCAGTAGGTTGGCACAACAAAACAGAGAACAAAGAGAACACGGGCGGCAGACGCACCATGTTGAGACGTCATGCGACTGGATTAT
Source organism: Paracanthobrama guichenoti (assembly GCA_018749465.1). Classification (NCBI taxonomy): domain Eukaryota; kingdom Metazoa; phylum Chordata; class Actinopteri; order Cypriniformes; family Gobionidae; genus Paracanthobrama; species Paracanthobrama guichenoti. The sequence continues at coordinate 3,892,234 of CM031952.1, read as the reverse complement.
AGGCAGAGTGACACTGCAGAAGCCCTAATCCTTATCTGGGAGATTAGGAAAACATGACACTGTGCTCATCAAATCGTTTTAATCATCCAAATGTTCTGGTCTCTAAATTTACAAAAATGTGGGCAAATTCAAGGAGAAATGAATCTGTCTGGAAGTTACTGTCTGGCATCATTGCCCCACATTGCCTCAACACCCAAAAAAAAAAAAAAAAAAAAAGGCATAAGGGAATGCAATGCAGTTGTCTGCATTAGGCTAAGAAGATATCCTCTTTTGGCATAATTGATAAGTTTTGAGACAATTTACATGCAACCTAGTATCAAACAAAATTAGCGTCTAACTCCGAAGTCTGACAAAAGAAGTATGCATTGTCTTCCTCAGACCCCAAAAGTGGTTCAGATATGTGCACTGAAAAGTCCTAAGGGGTTTTTTGAGAAGGTTTTGGATGAGAATTTAATGGAGCGATAGTAGAGGAAGTCATATAAAATTAAGCACCAGCACAAGATGAACGAGTCATTGTGACCCCTTAACCTAATGTTCTGACTCTGATTTCAGTTCTGTCTAATTCTTTCTTTGTATGTTTAACATCTTCATGAACAATAGATGTTCAAAACACAGAAAAAATATGGTTGTCGATGAGATGGAGAGATGGGCTGTGTCACTCAAAGGTTTTACATCCAGTCACTGTTTTCCACATGGAACTGCTCCCATAATGTTGTGGTCTGTGTGTGACCCAAACGCTTTAATCTAGTCTTATAAATTAGAAAAAGCTGCTGTCAATTAAGAGTTGACAGATGATCTTGTACCTCAATTAGACTTGTCTCAGGGATTTTCAAGCTAGGGTCTGGGGGGCCCCATAGGGCCACAAGAGGGTGCTGATGGGTCCAAGGTGCAGAGAAAAATAGATAAATAATAAAAAAGTTTCTGACCCCCTCATTCTGCAATTCTACAAAGCAAAAAATAAAAATCGAAAAATCATATCATACATATGTGTTTGTCTGCACACATTTCTTGCATCTATGCCCTAAGGCAAAAAACACATGCTGCACCTGTACCGCTGTCATCTGGAATTGTGTGATGGGACTCAAATTAAGTCATTACTACAGGCATACTTCCTTCTCCCTGATGTCACGTACAGCAACCACAGAGAATTCCGCTCTCAGCCAATTCTACGTGCATGGGCTCATTCTCATGCAAACATAAACACATGCACACTCCAGAGTCCTCACGGGACTTTCCCAGAGTCTTAAAATTCAGTTATCTTTCATTTTATCTGCTCTGAAAATCATACAAACACATTTTCCATATCTGCAGACAATGGGATGTGCAAAACCATGCTCAAAAATAAGCTGTCCAGAAAGACTATTTGACTAATCAATCTTTAGTACACACGGGATGCTTAAAGGTGCAGCGTGTAGTATTTATGAGGATCTATTGACAGAAATGCAATATAATATACACAACTATGTTTTCAGTGGTGTATAAAGATCTTGCATAATGAACCATTATGTTTTATTACCTTAGAATGAGCCATTTCTATCTACATACACCGCGGGTCCCCTTACAGGGAAGTCACCATTTTGTGCCGCCATGTTTCTACAGTAGCCCTAAACGGACAAACTGCTAGATAGAGATAGCTTCTCAATGTGCTTCGAAAAGGAGGGGTGAGCAGTGGGCAGTTGCAATTTGCAACCTCACCACTAGATGCCGCTAAAATGTACACACTGCATCTTTTATCTGGTTTCGCTAAATGGGTTTCTTATGGATTGTTTACATAAAATGTTCTCCGTTCAATAACTGAATGTACAGGAACGCAAGCGGCTCCGGTTTTTTTTTTTTTTCTAAAAATGTTCCCTAAATGTTCCATTGTACTACAATGGTATTTTGGACCTGCACTATGGTATTATAACTATATGGTATCTTAAGTACTATAGTATATATTATAAAGTATCACAGTATTACCATCTGAGACCATCAATGTGCCACGGTATGCCATAACAGTACTTTTTTGTTAGTATGTTTTTTTGTTTGTTTTGTTATTCTGTTAGTATGTACTTTTATAATGTAACCATTTTTATTTATCCCTAGCTTTTTGGTAAAAAAAAAAAAAAACACTACCCAGCAGGCAACTAGCCGCCTGAACTTTCTCACACATCCAGCAAAGCATCATTCACTTCCATTGACTTCATCACCATGAAAACATTTTCATGAGAAAGCCTTTCCCCTGATGCATTCAGAAATCAGGGGACATGTCCATACGCATGGGCGCTGTGATAAAGTGCCCAATTCCACTATTGCAGAGTCTACGGCAGAAAGCCATGCCTCCAGTGCGTTGCAATTGTGATTCTTGTTTCAGAGTGTGAGCCTTCAGGCTGCTCTTTGGTTTATTCATGAGTTGGGTTTGAGGATGGGAGTGGTGGAGAAGAATCTTTAATTTTACTATCAGCCCAGGCCTGGCATATCTACGAAGAAGCCTCTAATTAAAGTCAAAAGGAACATTGACCATTTTCTAATAGAATAATTCAGATGAGCCATGTTTGTCCATGCCAGTCTCTCATCCTCCATTCACATTCATTAGAATGCATTACACTCGTGTGATTTCTGGCAGCTTGCATTTGCTTCAAGATCACAAGCCAGTGTTGCCGTCAAAGAGAATTGCGCTCGGTCTCTCTCCCTCTCAAGTGTGTTTGCCAGTTGGTGCAGGAAGCGACCCGATGAGGAAAACAAGGGATTATGTTCTCTGGTTAAAGGGATAGTTCACCCAAAAATGAAAATTCTGTCATCATTTAATCATCCTCAAGTTGTTCCAAACCTGTATGAGTTTCTTTGTTTTGCTGAACACAAAATAAGGTATTTTGAAAAACAGATCATGGAACCCATTGATGTCCATAGTATTTTTTTTTCCTACTATAGAAGTCAATAGGGGTCCATCAACTGTTTGGTTATCCATATTCTTCAAAAAACTTCTTTTGTGTTTAGCAGAAGAAAGACATTCATACAAGTTTGGAACAACTCGATGGTGAGTAAATGAACTATCCCTTTAACCCTGTAAAGCTTGACATGTTAAATCATTTTTGAAATGCATCAGTTTACAGTTTAAAAAGTATATCATATTTGATACATCAGGCTCATATAGTATGATATAGGAGAATATGGAGCTCATACTCAATTTTATTCAGATGCCCCAACTGAGAAAAAAAAAAAAAATATATATATATATATATATATATATATATATATATATATATATATATATATATATATATATATATATATATATATATATATATATATACACACAATTTGGTGCAGTTAGATAAAATTCTGATTTGTTTTGTAATATAAATCGATGGGATGTTCATAAAAGTATGAGCTGTCACTCTATATCTTCCAATAATACATCAGTAAAAAAACTATATTTAAATGCTTAGTTTTATGATCAAAACTCTGTAGATTTCATTATGGGAGGCAAAACATATAATGCAATGCAATACAATACAATGATATGATTGAGAGATGAACAAATAAACATTCCTCAAAAGCCTGATACTCACAAAAAAAGTATTTATGTATGGATAATCAAGTAAACCTAAGTTGCTTTAGTCCATAAGTGTTCTTCTTGAAATATTACTAACAATGTAAAAGTTGTTCTTAAGTTTACTTTATATAAATCAGTAAAGATTTCACTGCACAAAACAGTACAAATATCAATCAGATGACAGAAAGCGGATTGTGTAAAAGTGTTGATAATGGTCATAATTTAGAGGCCTTAGAAATTTGTGTATCAGAATCAACAGAACCCAGCAAGCAATACCCGTCATGTCACCATCTCGGTTAACTTTAGACCTGATACAGTCCGGCTATGAGTAACCCACTTCTAGCCAAAATAACCTTGCATTTGGTTACATGTAGCTTTTGCCAAAATAACTTGCGACATGTATGATATTCCATCCTGTAAGCAAAGGTGCTTGGTTTCATTTAATTGGTTAGACTAATACATTTTCACTGACGGCCCAAATCTTGCCTTGTTTTAACTTAGACGTTAGGGCTGTGTTTTGTCTTTTGAACACAAAATTGCTTGCTGGGTTCATAGGGTTAAGCAGAGAAAGTGAGCTCAGTTGGCTTTTCACAGTGATGCTGGAGATGAGCAGCGGTAACTGTAGGTAACACACACTGTAAAATAATATTGAAAAAGTAAGTTACCTGGTTGCCTTAAAATTTTGAGTTCAATGAAATGAGTTAATACAATGAACATTTTTGAGAATTGACAATCACCCTTTATTCAAATAGTATTAAAAGATTTTGTAAGCATATTGCGTAATTGTGTTTTATTTGTTATAATGCAGTGAAACATGCCAAATTGTGCTATTTTCATGATTTATCACAACATTTTTTTTTTTTTATGTGGTTCAGATACAATAATATTTTGAGTTTCTATTTATTAAACCCATTTCCTTCATTGTATTAACTCAATATTTTTATTTCAATGAACTCAACATTTTAAGGCAACCATGTTACTTACTTTTTTTTAAGTTAAACCAACAATAGTTTTTACAGTGCAGGAATGGAGGCCACACTACACAATAGCTTCATAGAATCGAGGTGTGAAAGAGAGGACATGGAAAGAATCTACTGTAAAAACGGCACATTAAGAGACTGTTCTACATTGCACATTTCTGTGTGGTTAAAAATGTCTTTAAACAGATCTCAACAGCCCAATTATGTGATTTGTGATAGCAGTGAATAAAGTCACTACTAACCATCGACCAAAAACACTGCAAATAAGGCTAATTTGATTAGGACCACCTCAGGGCATATTATATTGAGATACTGTATTAAATCTCATTTTGAAAATAAATAAAAAGATTAAACAAAAATAATCATGTAGCAATTAAAATGTTAGTACACTTATCCATATAAATATTTATATGGTTGGCCAACAAACTTACTCTTCCTCCTTTCCATTAGTGCAGATACAGTACATGACGAATAGCTTTAACTACCATTTCAAAGCTTGTGGAAAAACCTAAATGGGAACCCAGTTGAAGCGAGACCTAAATTCGCAGCACTTTGTGGAGGATGTCACGCCACGTGGTTCCTTTGCAGCTTGTGAGCGAGTTTCACTAAGCCTTGGAGATGGATGCCTCTCTAGTTCCCACTCACTTCCCTCTTCGCCTAGCGTAGATGTTCATCCAATGGTTTTTCTGAAGACGCGCTGTCAACATAACGACATGACAAGGATTCATGAAGCCTGACGGAAACGTTATCAAATATGCATTAACTATCTCGACTAGCAACATGGAGTCCCTCACAACATTTGTCGAAGTGAGTCGCGGCGAGTGAGTCATGCATGGTTTGTTGCTGTTACGGGACGTTGGGGAGATGTATTATTGCAACAACAACAAAAAACAAGAATAAAAAGTTTTTAAAGTTACTCCTCTGCGTGATGTACATTTGCTTAAGTGATCAATCAAAATCTCTTCTGGAATGTTCAAATTTAGCACTGCTACATCCTTATTTCCATTAACACCTAGCTAAACCCGTTAATGAGATTCTTTAACCTGTGCCTAATTAGGACAGCGGGAGCCGATGTAGGAATTAATCTCCCAGGATTTAGCTTTGATCATCCCTTAACCCCGAGCACGGCCCTGGGGATCTAGTCTTAGCCCACCACTGCGGCCGTCCAGGGTGTGAATCGCAGTGGGAAGGGTCTAAAGTCGGGAGACCTGTGGTTGGAGATGAAAGCCAAGAGCGAAATGAAGGACTTTGCTACTAAAGGTAAGTCTATTTACAGCAACACCGTCTGGGGAGGAAGAGAGAGAACAAGGGAGTGGAAAAAAAAGACAGCTTCGGGAAACCATTCCCTTGATTGAGGAAAAAACGAGGTGAAACAAATAAACCAAGCACATGAAATGCAGTGAGAAGAGCTTCAAAGCCTGCAGGTTGATTTAGCAATTAACTTCATTAGCATATGGTTGACTTAAGTACGTGGTTTTAAAACACAAAGGCGTCTTGTCGAAAAACAACACAGGATTATGCTCAGAAAGAAATCATACATGACAATGATACTGTTAAGTAACACTACAGATACAATGTTCATTATACTAAATACTCCTACATACTGTATTCCTTAGAACGCAGCACCCGAGTTAGCGTTTCATACCTAAGAGTGTGAATAAACACAGGCTGTCTCTAATGGTTTACTTTTGCGTTTTTCTGTTTCTACGCTCATGCTAAAAACTGAGGTGCTTAGTCAAATCACTGAGGCTTGAAGAGCAGAGAGGGCTAAATTATTTACACTCAAATGAGGGCAACACTGACGACTCGCACGTTGTAAACAAAAGAGCCGGGACATTTACTGCAGTTATTTAGCCTGGCAAAACTTAAGCCAATTAATGAAGTTCACTCAAAAAGTACAAGGTAAAGTAGCAGCTAGCAAAAGCAACACTAAACAAGCTCTTATTAATAAGGGACAATGTCAACAAAGTGTCCTGCTGTTGTTAAAGCTAAGGTCATAAGTCCCTACAAAAAGTACTTGGTATTCTGGTAAAAAAAAAAGTATGCAGATTCATAGAAAAGCAAAACCTTCTTAGTGAAAAAAACAAACAAAAAAACAAAACCTATACCAAAATGCATTTATTTCATGTTAAGTATAATACAAATCCATTAACACATTTACTGACATATCGCTTGAGACTTAAGCCGGGTACACACTGTGCGCCTGAGACAAATTTCGCAAATCCTAAAAGATTCCTCTGATCCTATGCTAAAATCTAAAGTCTTTGATCGTTAGTTTGACAGCCGATTAATGACCGCTGCGATCAAATTTTACCTCAGATGAAATTCTGGCAGTGTCAGAAGATTTGGTGCACAGTCCTGCAGTGTGACTTCTCCTATGACAACCGTCAAATTATCTTCGTTTTTCAAGACAAACTATGACCAAAATGAGTGCTAGAGATTTCTTTGTAGCCACCATCTCAATCCCGTGTGTAATGCAGCTCACTGTCACCAAACGCGTCACTCATTGATGATATAAAACTCCGGACTTTTCCGAGTTTTCTTGTGTGCATCCGTTTTAGCGCGCCTCAAATATCGTACAGTCTGACATTAACAACTGCTTAGATCGTACAGTGTGACATGGCTTACAGCGCGGATCATGTTCGTACAGTCTGACAAGAAACAATAGTAAAGGACTACTCTAAATCGCACAGTGTGTACCCGGCTTAACTGATATAAATATTATAATTAAACTTTGCGGAGTACATCTTTCTTGCACAATGCGCATTTATTAATATAAAGCTTAAAAAGAGTTTTAATATAATTATTAGTAAGGATAGTATGATCACTGTATAATATCAGTCTTTAAATGCAGGATATTTAGAGTGTACCTAAAGTATACTTGCAATAGTTCCACTTTAGTACAATCAAATATACTTATCTTTAGTTGGACCTCGGCTCTTAGCATAAAACTTAGCATAAAATAAATGTATTTCAAATATATTTTAGTTTATTTATTTTTCACTAGGGCTGTCCAAAATGGCAGATAAAATTAGCAACATTACCTCATCGGCCAATACCAAAATGTTTACCAAAATTACCAAATATATACCAAAATTTAAAGGTAGGATAGACAATTTTGGAGCAGCTAGCAATAGGAAACTACCGAACGCAATGATTGGACGAACATTTCAGACTTCCACATAAGATATATGTAATTTTTTTAATATTTAACCACTTCTATTATAGCTATCAGGACGTGAAGAGCGTTTCAACCAGTATAACAAATGAAAAATACTGCTAAAAAGGTATTATTTTAACCAAGAATTGTGTGTACTGTGCGTTTTTATGTTTATTAGTGTATAATGACGTTAGCATAGCAACATGCTAACGCAAAACTCTACTGAAAAACTATAGAGAATTGATTTTAGTCAGTTTATGTTTGAAGAGCTTTACTTTTACAGTTGCTGCCAATGTAAGGTGCTGCAAATCTGTCACTTATAATGTCTAAATGACAAGTAGGATGCTGCATTAATAGCAGAAAACGAGGCAGCTCAGTAGGTTTTGAAACAGAGCCATTGTTTTCAAAAATTTGTGCTTACCATAGTTAGTTTTATAGAAGAATATCTAATCTCCCACTGATCGATATGATTGCACAGCAAAACTACAGTAAATTTTCAGATATAAATGTAGTTTGCTGTGCCTAATGTTTTGTGTCATAAATCAATGCTAAATGGCTAGCTTCGTTTGATAATTCAAGCTCTTGGCGCGCGGTGCAGCAGGCTGTATTTGACAGCTGCACGATTTGACTCCAAAGTCTGTTTTCCCTGGGCTTCCTGAAAGAGATGTTACTCTGTGCGCTCAGTAGGGGAACATTTTTATTTGGCACCAGACAAAGTATTATCCAAATGCACCTATCTACATCAGATAACCTAGCAGCTTCAGTCTGTCTCTGGATTTTTCCAGTTCAATTTCCGTGCAGGAAGTCCTCAGAGACGGCAAATTATACAGTCCATAGCAACACAGGTGCAAGCTGGCTGATATACTGAACAAAGCAGCAAGGCCACCCAGCATCATCTCAGGGGAGGGAGGGAGAAAGCAGATAAAATGACATTTATCCAGACATTTATTTTGCGGATTAAAAGATTAGATGGGCAATGCAACAATGTATATGAGACATATGATGACAAATAGTTTTTTTTTTTTACTGGATATAGGTGCTCACCCACATATTCAAGGCCACAGACGTACACACTGACAAAAATGACAAACTGATAGACATGGTTTTCTCTCCGACATGTGTCAATTTTCAAAGGCGCGAAGCGACTTGTGACTGAAATGGGATGCAGAGCGGATCGCTCCATCAAAACAACATAACCTTGATGTCTGCAGTTCAATAGTTCCCGTTTGAGCTACACACCATTTACTCTACCATCTCGGGTTTCCTGTGGATAAACAGGTGAAAGAGAAGTATACAGAGAAAAAATAATAGCGTGGGAGACATAGGAGGTAAACAAGCAAAGAAAATTCAGGAAGAGAAAAAAACGACGAAACTGACAGATGGGGTGACAGACAGGCAGAAGATCAATGGGTTTCTGACAGGACTCTACTGACAAGACAGCTACATTAATAATGCTAATGTGTTAATGATTGTGACATATGATGCAGTTTTAGATCTGTGGGAAATAGATAAAACACCAGTTTTGAATGTGAATCTGGTGCAGTGAAGGAGTTACACACTGAATAAACATTAAGTTTGTCATAATCAGGGCTTTTTATTTTTCAAGTTTTAATTTTAAAGGTTATCCACATATAAAGATCCCTTACAAGGATCTTAGGCTATATATTTTCATGTATAAACAATATACATTACTCTTCAAAAGTTTACCACGTTGTTGATAAAACTTTATACTATGGGGCTGTTGAATGCTTGAATCTGATTGGCTGACAACATTCTAGGGTGTGCAAATATTTTCAGGAAAACGCACGGCAAAAGTAGTTCCAGGCAGATCTTGACCACATTACAGTTCCATATCACTTTGCCAGATGATTTCAGTCATTTTAAATGTCTTTACAGCATACAACAGCAACAAAAAACTAAACCCACAGCAACACTGACCAAGCAAAGAAATATAGTAAACAATAAGATAAAAACTATAAATTATTTCAATGTTTTTTTCCCCCATAAAATTACTCTCTTTCTCCTGCTCTCTCTGCTCTCCCAGTCAAACAAACACACATACACTACGGACACACCTGCACAGAAATGTATTGTCAGCGCTGCTCTGATGATTTTATTAGCAAGACAGTTTAGCAACTTAAAAGCTACATGACATTTCTCACTAACGAGTTAATGAAGGCACTGTTCTTACAGTTTTGTATTAGTAGACGCTGCTGAACACTGTTGAAAGAGACATGTAACCCCTCCTTTTCGAACAGCCCGCTCCAAGAGGGATGACAGTCAGAGGCTCTAACAAGGAGGCTAAAGGCTGCAACTCTTAGCGTCAGTCGCTAGAGCGCCTCTTGAGATCAGAGGAGTGATGCTTACTCGCACAACAACTACTAGCTGGCGTCCGTTACAATCATCGCTATAAACCTCACTCCCATCCGGGTCACAGCAACAATGTAACCCCTCCTGTTCGAAACGCACTCTCCAAGCGGGACTCGAACCTGGGTCCACTGGCATGAGTCAGACACTCTAACAAGGAGGCTAAAGGCTGCAACCTCTTGCGTAAGTTGCTAGAGCACCTCTTGAGATCAGAGGAGTTAGGCTTACTCGCACAACAACTACTAACTTGTGTCCGTTACACTCACCCCTGTAAACCTCACTCCCATCCGGGCCACGGCACCAATGTAACCCCTCCTGTTCGAAACGCCCACTCCAAGCGGGACTCGAACTCTGGTCCACCGGCATGAGAGTCGGATGCTCTAACAAGGAGGCTAAAGGCTGCAACCTCTAATGCCTCTTGAGATCAGAGGAGTGAGGCTTACTCGCACAACAACTACTAGCTGACGTCCGTTACACTCGCCCCTGTAAACCTCTCTCCCATCCGGGTCACGGCACCAATGTAACCCCTGCTGTTCAAAACGCCCACTCCAAGCAGGACTCGAACCTGGGTCCACTGGCATGAGAGTCAGACGCTCTAACAAGGAGGATAAAGGCTGCAACCTCTAAGATCACAGGAGTGAGGTTTACTCGCACAGCAACTACTAGCTGGCCTATGCATATGCTCTCTCTCTCTCTCTCTCTCTCTCTCTCTCTCTCTAATAACTCACTGCATCAGTCTGCTATCAGTGGCTCAAGCCTCCATTACTAGCTCTAAAATTACGTTTTAGAATTAGGCTTGGGTTTAGATGCGTAGAAATTAGTCCTACACACAAGAGAGTTTTAAGGACAAAACCTGACAAATGTCTTGAAATAAATAATCTGAACAATGTTTTGAGGTGTAGTAACCGTAGTATAAGTGGAATAATTGACTCCGTTGTGCATCATTTTTCTAATAATTCAATGGCCCGTCATCAATTATTTCTTAATTTCTTTCTTATTATTTTTTTTTCTGTTAAAATGTTTCATAAATGTTCTCATTGGCCACTTCATTAGATTCACCTTTCTAATGCTAGGTCTGATGTGTCTAGTGCTTTGTGACATGGTGTGTTATCCAGCTGGAAGCAGCCATGACAAGATAGACAGAATGTGGCTATAAAGGGCTGCACATGGGCAGCAACAATACTCAGGTACGCTGTGACATTTAAACAATGCTCAACTGGTGTTAAGGGCCTAATGCGTGCCAAGAAAATATTTCCCACATCATTACACCAACACTACAAGCCTGAACGGTTGACACAGGGCAGGATGGATTCATGGATTCAATGTTGTACATCAAATACTGACCATAGCAAACCCTATATTTTCCTGTTTTTAACTGACAGAAGTACAACTTGGAGGGGCCGTTTGCAGCTGTAGCTCATCATATTCAAGGTTTGATTCAGAGATTCTCTTCTAAATGGCACTGCTGTAATGCTTGGTTTCTGTCACCTACCTGTCAGCTTGAACCAGCCTGTCCATTCTCCACTGACCTCTCTCATTACCAAGGCATTTTCGCCCACATAACTGCCGCTCACTGGATGCTTTTTGTTGTTTGCAACATTCTCTGCAATCCCTGGAGACACTCATGCATGGACAATCCCTGGAGATTTATTTCTGAGATTACATTTTTTCCCCATTTCTGTTGTTTAGTTTGAACAATAACTGAACCACTTGATCACATGTACCGCTTATCACCTCTAGTGGCCTGTGATTTGAAGCGGTTTTGATTCTAAAGTGTACCAAATTATTTCATTATCATGACCACATGCTGTTAAGAAATAATCCTGTTTTATAACAGATATTTACAACTTAAATTAATATAGAATTGAATTTTTCATATAGTTGGATTAATTTCTGTCAATCGATTAAAACAAACAAATTAATTGCGTATTTTTATGTAATTAATAGCAATTAAGCACGATTAAAAACATTGGAGTTTTTGATATATTCACATTGTAATAATTTCACAGTTACTCTCCAAATTAATGTAGAAACAGCTTAAAGACAGTATATTTTAAATATTTGTTTTTAATGGGAATCTTTTTATGAATGAAGGCCAGTATCACTGACAATAATACTGCTACTGATTTTTAAAACATTAATCATGGACATTCAATATTACAGTATGATTAAAAGCATTATTATCAATTTCAACATTTATTAGGCTTTAAAAATATGTTTTAATTTAAGTGAACTTAAAACAATCTTCACATAAACTCATTATAATAAATGTCATATTTACCTGTGGCCTTAATTCCTACCTGTTAGACATATACAGAAATTTTATAAATTATCAAACTTTCTTAACAGCATAAATTATACATTAAATATAGATTAATCCTTATTAAAGCTACAATTGTCTTTGATTAACATTAATGCTAGACAACACAGCAAGTGGTTTATTAGGCTGCTGTCACTTTAAGACCTGCCGCTGCCGAACATGACGCGGATCTGACACGCTGTCACACGCATCTCATTTTCTCACAACAGTTCATTTAAGACGTCATTAAACTCATTTAAGACTGATCTAATGAGAATACTCAACAAAACAGGCATTTTGGCATAATTCTGTATGTTATTGTTTGTTCAAGCGTGAACGAGAACTTGATTCTGGTGCGCTGTCTGTGCACATGATACTGGTGCGCGTCTTTCTGTGCGTTGTGTGTGTGTGTGTGTGAGTGTGTGTGTGTGTGTCACACAGGCAGGACATTCACAGACAGTGCACATTTAAAACATTATAAAGTTCGAGCTACAGCTTTCCTGTAGCTCAAAAAATAAGAGCGTGGCGCTAGCAACGCCAAGGTCATGGGTTCGATTCCCAGGGAAAGCAAGAACTAACAAAATGTAAAAATGTGTACCTTGAATGCAATGTAAGTGGCTTTGGATAAAAGTGTCTGCCAAATGCGTAAATGTAAATGTAAAATGTCTAGCTTCCGCCAGACCGCCTTCTGTATTCAACTTACGAAAAAAGCATAACTGGCGTGGCATATGACGACGGACACAGCGTAAGCATTTTGAACTGTGAGAAGCGTTACACTTTCTCAAGTAGAATTTAAGTTGAACTTTGTCTGAAAGAAAAATGTCATATACACCTAGGATGGCTTGAGAGTGAGAAAATCATGGGGTTATTTTCATTTTTGGGTGAACTATCCCTTTAAGTAATGAATGCCTCTGAATCATTGACTCAATCGATTCGTTATAAACAAATGACTCACTTAAAACCATAGACTGTAAAAAATTATTGACGTCACCCATAGGATTCTGAAGAGCAGTTTTGAAGCGTAAAGTAGGGTCGAGCTGGCCGTTGCCATCTTGGCAACGCGTCATCAGGCGTCACTCCCACAGAAAACGGGCAAAGAGTCAGGATGTGGGCGGAGCTGAGGTGACGTGATGACTAACAGACAGCGGATAAATGTCTATCCACCTGTCACTCAAAGTGGCCACGCCCTTAATTATGCAGAACTTTAAGGCTTTATATAATGTAAACGAATGAGTTATAAAAAATAAAAAAAATCTCCCCTCACAGTTGTCATGAAGGGCAAAAGTAGCCGTATAGACCAAACCCACAATTTGTACCAGGCTGTTTTTTTCTGCTGTAAAGTTGGGCATTTTAACATGGGGCTCAATAAGATTCTGCTTTCTTCTGGAGCCTGTCCCTAGCGGCAGTCGATGGATTGCAGTTTAAGTCACTTCCGTATTGGCTTCAACAGAAACTGGGGGAGCTTGCTTAAAACGCAGAATTTTTTTTTCACCTACTGGCATAACAATGTGACCTGCAGAAAGCGTCACTTAATGAATCAGTAAAATAATCTAATCTTTTTTGCTGAACGGATTCAGAATATTAGAGAATATGGGATTATAAAATCCTCACCACTTCTAGCTGCAGCTCAAGTCTGCATTCTTTTATGCACTGTTGCTGTTGGCTTTGCCGTTTGTTTGATTGGCTGATTAGATAAATCGCATGCATTTTTTTTTTTCTTTACATGTATATATTTGACATTGATACTGTATATGAAACCATTTTAAATTATATTTAGGAAATTTTAATCAATGATAACAAGACTTACTGGTGTAACAATGTAACCCGCAGGTCAATGAATTAATCAGTAAAGGAATCTGAACATTTGATTTTTTGAGAGGAGAATCAAAATCCTCACCTGTAATATAGCTAGCGCTCCAGTCTGCATGTTTTAATGCAATAAGCTACTGCCACATGATTGGCCGATTATATATTTGCATTAGCAAGCAGGTGTGCCTCATAAAGGCTGAATGTACTGTATACATCACATTCATTAGGAACTCAAAGCTCGGGCTGTAACGAGAACAATCTTACAGAGACCACAGAAGACAGACACGAATATAATCTGGCGAACATCCGCTCTTCTTCAGCCGTTTAAAGCCTTTAAAAACCCTCCATCAGCTACAACCACAAAACAGGATTAAAGGGGTATTAGATATTCACTGATACTACAGATTTAACCTTTAATTTGGAGTTTAGAAATGATATTTAGTTATATTTGGCCTCCATTAATTAAACAAAAAACTAAGAGGTGCAGTGACATTTGCACTCGCTTCCCCTAGCACCTGCCCACTGATGCATTAGATACAAAGGGTCAGGCCTGTTTCTTCAAGGCTATGACTACCATAAAATTATATATGCATATCAGATCCACTGACCTTTATTAAGTTCTGTCAGGCACCTGCTGAATAAGAGTTTAAGTCAAATTTATAGTTTAGATTTAAGACTACTATCTGCACCACAGATTTTGGATGCAATTTACTTCAAGTAAAAAAAAAAGAAGTTGTTGACAGTTGCTTCCTATACAAAAATGATGAACTGGTGAAATGGTAAATGTTGGAGAATATTTTCTAAATACGACGACGTCCTGACACAAACCCTGTAGCAGCAAAACTGTCAGTAGTCTAAAAAAAAAAATGATTCTTCAGTCATAGCGCTTTCTTGTTTCTCGAGTTGTGATTTTGACTAAGAACCACCTCAGGTGTAAGAAAAGTTTGCAATATACATCTACCCCATTTTTCAGATAAAAGGACATATGTCAGCTTCAAGTACGAGATAAATTATTCTGTATCTGACAAAACCAGACTGTCACACTTGTTAGGGGACTACATCTAGCAAACAAAATTCTAATAGTAGATTGGATATAAAGAGGGTATTTATCTTCAGATCACACCTAACACTTTCCGCAGGGTGCCGCTTCGTTCAAAGAGCAAAGATAAAGCAATGGAAACTCATCTTTGTCATTTTCAGTCTCCATTAACTGAATCGTTAGCTGGGGGCCACCAAATCGAAGATAGTGCTGCATTCTAGCTGCGGGTAAAACCCCTGCAGAGCTAAGATTTATCTTCTGACTGTCTGCCAGAGCTATAGAGGGAGAGGCGAAGAAAAGGCCATCAGAGGGATTTTTTCCTCAGCTCAGCCGTCTGAAACAGGGGGTTGTGGGACCAGTCTCGGACAGCCTCAGAAGTGAGTCGGAGTCCTGGGGAGGAAGCTCTCTGGGGAGGCCGCTCCAGGGGAGCGTGGGGAAATGTAGCCAGAGACGGAGTCAATCTGCTGTCAGCCTGCCAAACACAGGACAACGAGACAGGCAGGAGAAAGGAGACATTACCAGTCCTCGGGGAGACTTTTCAGAAGCTCGGCTGGTGCAGGTGGATGTGGCAGAACAAATGGCAAAGGTTGTGTTTTGAATGGTAAGTCACAACAGAGCGTTCTGCGGCTGTAAAGGACAAGGGCACGCTTCGACTGGATCCTTTCCAAATATCTGTCAACGTGTTTTTTGCAGTGAGGGTGACATCTTTTGGACACAGTCCCTGCAGCTACAACCGTCAAATTCCCTTTTTTATCCCAGTGCATGCTCTCTATGAGGTACTGTCAAGTAAAACGGCACTGTCAATGTTGGGAGACCTCGTCAGATCCGTGCTTTTGCTTGAATGATCTGAACCTGTAAAAGCTATTGATTCCTTGCTGGAGGTTATGTTGTATTTAAAAAGTGCTTTTGTTTTAGCAGCCGTGACGGCCTGCATCCAAAGTGAAGTGTGTAATTTTTGTGACACCAAACAGAAGTTTGCCAAACACACCATAAAAAAGGGAGACAAAAAAAAAGGAGATAAACTTTGAAAAAAGGTGAAAAGTTACAGAACATATAAGAGCTGGGTTGAAAATACAGATTTCTCAATTTTAATTGATTCTCATTTTAATAAACCAATATCTGCGGTTTTCAGTTGATGCATGAAAATAAAAAGATTCATATGTAGTGTACACTTACATGTATTTAAGGTGTACATTTTTTTTACTTTTTACTAGATGGTTACATTATGTGACATGTTTTGGTGAGTCCGTGTTTACACTTTTTCAGGTGAATCAACCTATGAATTGTTTACTTAACTTTATGACAGGTGACGTGAATAACACTGATCATCTCTTCATCACGGCACCTGTTAGTGGGTGGGATATATTAGGCAGCAAGTGAACATTTTGTCCTCCATGTTGATGTGTTAGAAGCAGGAAAAAGGATTTGAGCGAGTTTGACAAGGGCCAAATTGTGATGGCTAGACGACTGGGTCAGAGCATCTCCAAAACTGCAGCTCTTGTGGGGTGTTCCCGGTCTGCAGTGGTCAGTATCTATCAAAAGTGCTCCAAGGAAGGAACAGTGGTGAGCCGGTGACAGGGTCATGGGCAGCCAAGGCTCATTGATGCACGTGGGGAGCGAAGGCTGGCCCGTGTGGTCCGATCAAACAGACGAGCTACTGTAGCTCAAATTGCTCAAGAGGTTAATGCTGGTTCTGATAGAAAGGTGTCACACCTTCAGGGGTCTAGTGGAGTCCATGCCTCGATGGGTCAGGGCTGTTTTGGCAGCAAAAGGGGGACCAACACAATATTAGGTCACAATGTTATGCCAGATCGGTGTATAGTTGCCTCTTCATATTAAGCTGGCACTTTAACTACACCATGAAACATTAAGGAACAAGCACAGAAGGAAGGTCAACCGTGTTAATTGTAGTCAATAAAACAAGAACAAGTATTTCCTGCTTGGAGATGTTGAGGTGAACGTATTTTGATGTGCCTTACAAAATGTTCCACTTAAAGGTGAGTTGAATCTTTACTCTTGGTCTCTCTGGCCTACATAGAGCCTGTGTTATCGGTCTTCATAACCCAAACTCAATGCCTTTGTAGCACTTTGCTAAATTCACCTTTCTCTTGAGGCTCTGTGTCTTTCCTATTTTCCACCCACTTTAAAAGAAATAATTTCCATTTGTCTCTTCCTATGTCTATCCATTTCCACAGTATGTAAATGACTGTCCTAGATAAAAGTGTAAAGCACCTACTGGTACATTCACAGGGATTATACATCTAATCTCAACACTTCATCATATCATTTTCAACGGTACAGCTCATAATAGCCGTAACAACCCACGATGTGAGAATGTGTGAAAAAAATACACCAAACCTCTGTAAGTGTCCTCAAAATGAACAGGCTCCTGAGATGTGTGGAGGTGTGAATTACTGCAGGGATGAGAATTGTAAAGAATAAAAAAAAAAAATTGAGTTCTGATTCAGATTCCGGTTCCTATAACAATTGTTTTAGTACTATTGGAAAATAAATATTTGGAAGTAAGAAACAGTTCTTCTTACATTTACAGCCCTCAGTATTCTGATGACACATGATGAGATCATTTCAGACTCTTCATAGGCAGCCTAATGCAAATGCAATCAAATAACTGGCTCTAACTACACTACCGTTTAAAAGTTTGAGGTCGGTAAGATTGTTTAATACTTTGGAAATAAGTCTCTTATATTCACTAAGGCTGCATATTTGATCAAAAATACAGTCAAAAAATATATAGCTGCAAGCAGCAATTAACAGGGCCAAGCACAAAAGAGGCATAATGAGGAGTTATCAGACTGCAACAATGAGTAATTAAAGACATATTTTGATTATTTTTGTCAAAAATGGCTGAGAAATCATAAATATAATCACTAGTAATATGATTTAATTGCTTTTGATCAAAAGGTGGTTAGTTACCAAATTGATGAGTGTCAGTGTGAGGTGACAATAACACATGCAAAGTTTGGTGCCAATATGGCAAGGCGTTGCAGAGTTACAGCCTCAGAATCAGCTTTGCGTCATGCCATCAAATTCGTTAATACTTTATTCAATAATGGTTTGATTAATCAAAAAGCTTTTAATAATATTTTGCCGACATGAGCCCCTTTCGTGCCGGGTAGTTCTAGGAACTTAGTTGTAGGAAGGGTGGTTCCCTGAGAACTAAATGTTCCCCCTAGGACCATTTTACTGGTTGCATTCACACCACTAGTAGAAACTCTGAAGTGACTTTTTCTTGTTGTGACTTTTATTTTGACGATGCAGAGGTCATTTATTTTGACGGCGCTGAGAACACCAGAGCCCGAGCACACAGCGCTCCCATTCTCTGACTTCATTAGTTTACGATCTGTTTAACAGTCCTGTCTAATACGTTATTAAAAAGAAATGTTATGCAAAGAATATAGACAGTATGAAAAAGTATTAACATTTGCCGTGTGGTTGATGCCCACTGTTATGCTAGCTGAGCAGAAATACCTAATCATATTTTACTTGGTCTCCTCAAACTTGCGTTGGATTTTCTCTTTTGCGTAAAGTTTGAGAGGTCCATCTATCCGGTCCAGCTATCGCATGTTCGTAGAGTTAGTTTGTAGAGTAAATATATAGGCTATAATCTGTGTGTGTACATGTTTTTTGTTCAAGTGGTGTCTCAAAAGTTTTTGAGTAGCTTCAGGGCATGAATGACACATACAGAGTTTTGTAACGATACGCTAATGCGTTCGTAAAATATATAATTTTAATACAAAATTCAAAATTCAAAATGGCTGACCCCCAAAATTTCCAACAATTGGGTTTCATCCGACTCTGCACTGAATCAAATGAGACCAGTTTTATGATTTTTTGGACTAACCATTTAGAAGTTATAAGCAAAAATAACTATTTTTGATATCACCTGGCCAGTAGATGGCGCTGTTACTGATTTGCTAAAAATGGCTGACAAGAGTCAAGCTGTTAGTAAGGCGTTCTGTTTGCACATTTAATCTGTTACCTCAACCAAACAGTGACAATCATTTATATTTTTCTGAATAAGAAGTGGTTCTTGGTTCCCAGCCTCATTTATAAGTAGTTGTGGCCTTGTTATGCTATGAAATTCATTATATAGGCATTGTCTTATTAAAAGTAAAGGACTATACTGCAGGGATGTACAAAAGTATGACCCATGGGGAAAAAATCTGTCCTACCACATGGTTATCACTGGCAATTTACAACAACCCAGACACTTTTGCTGCTGTAAGAAATAGCTATGATTGTTGGATATTGTGCATTTTAAAACCAAAGAAAGATCAAGTATCATTACAATTACCAGGTCCTTTGATTCACTGGCCCTGGGTCACCCTGCATTTTTAAAAGTGGCCCCTGAGCTATGTCATTTTAATATCCCCTCTATATTATGTAACATAGAACTGTCATACTTTCAGAATCTTTTGAAATCTTTCTTTATCAGAGCAAGCATTGTGCTAGCGTGCTTTATCTTTAACTACCCTCATTATCTTTCCTCAAAGCACAAATTTAACCGGCTAGGAAGATAACTTCAATTTATTTTCCTTTTATGACTAATTAAACCCAGGATGTGCTCTGTCGTTTGAATCTTCTCCTTGCAATGTTATTAGCCAAGATAGCCATAAAACTAGTTTGCTAGAGTAGTTTGCAGGAGAACAAACTTTACACAGACATACAAGTCCTGTTAGTGGCAGGCCGGGGAGGTTAAAAGCTTACATGTCTGCTCTTGGTCCATTAGGCTTTAGTACTGCTACTCTTCTGCTACAGTCACACAAAGCAGAAAATTGTTTTCAATCCTGTTTAGATTGATATGGCCAGAGCATGCTTTACTGATTCTTTAAAAGTGACTTATATTCTGAAAAATACAATACCTTTTACGGAAATAATACAATAAAAAAGAACATACTTAAATGCAAACTAAATATGTTTTCGGACACTTAATTGCATGTTAACAGAATGAAAATTAACTTTAAATTTATATTCAAAGCAATAGCTGAACTTTTAAGGTCTTTTTGACACTTAAGTAGGACTTAAGTCCTCTACATCTTTATGTGTAATTTCATAATTACTCCTATTGTCTTTGAAAGATGGTTTAAGTGCACAGCCGAATATCCTAGCATTTATTGACATTCATGCATTTAGCAGATGCTTTTATCTAAAGTGACTTACAAAAGAGGAACATACAGTATATGGTAAGCTAAAATATGTTTTTGTCATTTCTATTGAAACTTGTATGTCATGTATTTAAATGTATTTGTAATTACACATTTGATGAATAGACAATGAAGTTTAAATTTTGCATATTTAAATATATATATTGACTTTAATATAATTGCCGTCATTTGTGAGAAACCGTTTCCCCGCCATTGACAGAATTTCTTGGCTTTCTGTGTTTTCGCTCTTATCCGGTAGGGGGCGCTATTACGCATCTTCTGAAAGAGTACTGAATCTCCAGATCAAAACACAAGAAAAAAGATGCAGAAACAAGCAATATCATATGTAATCATATGCATATGTAAAATAACGCGATCAGCATTTAAATCAAATCTGCCTAATGTTACTGAATGAAATGTCGACCCAGGACGAGCTATAGGGCTGTGTAAGCATTAGAGGCATTGATGGACCCGATCTACTCCATCAATGTTTTGTTAATTTCTCTGAATCCGATCTGGATGTAGCCTTTGACAAAAACATTCTCAGCTTTTTGCTCAAAATGTTGCTTTTTTATTAAACTTACCCACATTCATGTTTGATAAAAAGGATGCATGAATATATATATATATATATATATATATATATATATATATATATATATATATATATATATATATATATATATATATATATATATATATATATATATATATATACATATATATATTTAGAGATTAATTTCTTCCTTTTGCATATTCAGATATTCAAACACAAATATTCTGGCAGTTATGACATTTTGATCAAATGATCAAAAATGCTGGCAGTGGCTGGCAACTTTTTTAAAAACGTTGGCGGGAAAAGAGTTAAATGCAATATCAAACAACACACTACAGTTAAAATGATAAGTCAAGTACTTTACATGTGCTTTAGCATGTTAGTCAACACATCAAAATAAGTGTACTTCTTTAAAGCATGACAAAAGATTAAAACTATTTAATGTACTTTAAAGTAAAACTTTGACATTCTTACATTTTTTTGTTAAAAGTGAACAAGTTCTCTGTTTAAGTACATTTAAGTGGACTTTATTTCCTTAATTTTATTTTTAAGTTGTCCTTGTTACAGTGTAATTATACATTTACATACTGGTTAGGGTTTAGGGTTAGTTACACAGGGTTAGTTTACTACAGTAAACATGTAACGAGGACACTAACATAAAGTGTTACTGTATATTACACTCAGAACAACTCTTCACACTTTTTCACAAGGAACTGTAATACTTTTTCATTCAAACAGACAGTATTTGAGTCACACCTGTTAGCAAACACAGTTTTCACTCCCAATCATTTACTTGGTGAACGTAGCCTTGCCATTCCCCACCTCTTGTATTACTTAAGCGTTAGCATTCTCCACACAAGTGTTTCTTAGCAGTCAGCAGCATTTACAGCCATTGACCAGACGCACCATTTGATCAGCAGTTAATGACACTTAACGTAATCGCTTCAAGACAACCCGGTGCTGTTTAGAGCAGAACAGATGTTTTGGCAAAGGGATCTCATGGTTTAATTAGCCATTGATACTAAGTGCATTAGCAGTGAGAGACGTCACAGCTTGAGATATGGCTGTCGCACTGCACGTGCTAATGCTAATAGGTACTCGAATGGACACTGTGATGATAGTGCAAGATAATCAATGGGTCTTCGAAAACAGCTGAATGGAAGGTGCCAACACTGAGGAGTGCTTTTGTTGTGAGCTGCTTAAGGAGGTGTTTTATGGCTACTAACATCTGGAGCTCAGGCAGATGTGTGACAAACAGGAGGACGCCTTAATAGGTCTCTCTAGGTGAAAGTCATTACTGCCCATTACACAGTCGACTGAGAATGATATCCACGGTGTTCTGAAGAGCTTAATAACTTAATTAAATGCTTTGATTGATAATGCAAGCATATATTGTCATCAAGCTGTGATTATAAGAGCGGAATGTAAGATTAGCTTATGTAATTTGCACCCCCCCACACCTCCCCTTACTCACTAGCAATTATTCAAAAACTCTCATTAAGCTTGCGTGTTACTCATAAGATATAACACAAGGATTAGTGTTTGAAAGTGTTGTACTTGTACATACGAAGTTATTCACAGTCACAAGGTAAGCTATTACTTAGCCAAACTTAAAGCCACTTTGCTCATGTAAATAAAGCACAGCAATATAGGTCTGCATGATTTGGCTGAAAACATTTCATATATCAAATTGCTGTTGCTTGAAAGAAGGCTAAATAAACAAAAAGGCATACAAAATATTGAAAGAGCAGCTCTCGTGAAAGTGTGAAAACACGCCAGCTTTTTTTCCTCCAAATTAAAAATGTTGCCCATGCTCTGATGCCAATATCTGTGAGGGTCTTCACATTTCAGACTCAGACCCAAACATGTTCAGGCCCCAGACCACTTGTCAATCACACTATTATTTAACAATATAATTTTAGTAAATGTATAAGTATTACACTCTAAAAAATGCTGGGTTAAAAATGGACTAAGCAAACATTTAACCCAACCGCTGGGTTAGTCCATTTTCAACCCAACTTGGGTTGTTTTTAACCCAGCATTTTTTAGAGTGTAGTAAAACTATTAGTAAATAATAATAAGCTAATAATAAAAACATTTTAAATTACAGTACATTTTATTTTAATTTAATTATAATAATAGCTTAATAATAATAAGCTAATAATATAAAACAAAACAATAGTAAATTATTATAGACATTAAAATGGGTGCTGCACGCTTGAAAGTAAAGTGGTACTACTAATAATATAATATAATATAATATAATGTAATAGCTATTATAATTATTTTATTTAAAATGTTTTAAAATATTTTTATTTATTTTAAAATAAAAGCTAATTAATAATAATAATAATTTAAAATGTTTTATGATAGCATATATAATAATAATAATAATAATAATAAAGTATATTACAGAAAAACATTTTCTGTAATATACTATTATTAATTATTAATATATATTAATATTATTATTAATTTTACTATTTACAAATGGTAAATTATGGTTTTTATAATAGCATATAACAACAACAACAACAACAACAACAATAATATACTATTATAAAATCATGTAAATAGCAAATTATTAAAATTATTAATTTGCTTTTATTTGAAATACATTAAATAATAATAGTTTTTATTATTGTTATTATTATTAAGTATATTACAGAAAGAACAGTGTACCGCTAAATAATATACCGCTAATATACATCTCTGTCTAAAACCTGAATAAGGTCATAAAGCAATTTTGATTAATTGTGCAACTCTAACTGTGCTTATTTCCAGCCGGGCCTCATGCACGGCAAAAAGATTGGCTCTCATCCACCAGCGGTGGTTCAGCCACCTGGCCTTCGCCAGCTTCAAAAGTACCTCATCAAGCTTGCTGTAGCCCCAGCTGAGGCAGCGTTTAACCTTAAAGACACTTGTATCTGTTCCCCTAGTGCCACCCTCTTCTCCCTCACCTCGACCCACCTGCCTCGGCTATCCGAAATGTCAGGTCATGGGCCACTGGCTGCCTGCAAGCTCCCCGGTCTCAAACGACACTCACTCCGCCCCTCCCAACCACCTACACTCAGCTGCACGATGGTCCACTGACCGCAGCGCTGGTAAAAATGACCTTTCAAACCTGGTCTGAGACTGGATTTTTTTAAATAGCTCCAATGATCTGAGATTTTCTGAGACTTGCTTGATCAGTGCAGGAGGGCAATTCTCACCACAACCTCTCAAAGTGGCCTGTTTTCGGGTTTCATCTGCCCTAAGGCTGGTAACTGAAGCTGATGTAAAGGACTACATCCTATTAAATGACACCAGAAATGAATTTCCAGTTAGAGGTTATTGTTGCGTGTAACGGGCCCCAAGCTGCCAAGCTTTAAAGGCGTTTAACAGGGTTTAACGGTTCTCTGTGTTGACGAAAGAAAGCAGCACATCGGAATTGTATTAAAGATGATACATCAGACCCTTTGTGCGGTCGTAAACACCCACAGAAGATTCAGAGCTCATAAAAAAGGACATAAAACATGGCCAGAGCTCATAATCTTAAGCTTTTTGCAGTATGGAGCATCAAACATGCAACTTTATATTCACATTCCAAACAGATAATGTTTTCAATTAAAAATGCACATTTCCAGCTTATAATTAAAGGATGTTTGTCACAGGAGGATGAATGGTGCAGTAAAAAGTTAACAATGAACCAAACAAATGGAATTGAGAGTGGTAAATGCCTTAGGGGTACAGCTGATGCATTCTGGGAATGACAAAGGGACTTTGGGAGACTGAAAAAAGATGCAACAATTAAAAAAAATATATATATATTGCATTTGCTGATTTTGTTTTTTCTCAAATAAAATGAAGCTTAATTTATTTACATCCTCCCCATTCTCATTAATCTAATGGAAACAAACAAGAAAAAAAAAACCCTCAATCTCATTATTGTAATGCAAAAAAGTATTATAATTGAAATAGAGAAGTATTTATGTTATATGTGTACTGCAACTACATTGAATTTATGCTGATTTAAATAAAGTAATGTGAATCAAATGAAAATCATTACTCAGAGTGAGAATAAACAAAGAGCAAAACATCAAAATATGCCACAATGAGGACAATTGTGCCTAATTTTCTTTAAAAAGGCTTTAGATAGATAGATAGACAGATGATAGATAGATAGATAGATAGATAGATAGATAGATAGATAGATAGATAGATAGATAGATAGATAGATAGATAGATAGATAGATAGATAGATAGATAGATAGATAGATAGATAGATAGATAGATAGATAGATAGATAGATAGATAGATAGATAGATAGATAGATAGATAGATAGATAGATAGATAGATAGATAGATAGATAGATAGATAGATAGATAGATAGATAGATAGATAGATAGATAGATAGATAGATAGATAGATAGATAGATAGATAGATAGATAGATAGATAGATAGATAGATAGATAGATAGATAGATAGATAGATAGATAGATAGATAGATAGATAGATAGATAGATAGATAGATAGATAGATAGATAGATAGATAGATAGATAGATAGATAGATAGATAGATAGATAGATAGATAGATAGATAGATAGATAGATAGATAGATAGATAGATAGATAGATAGATAGATAGATAGATAGATAGATAGATAGAGATAGATAGATAGATAGATAGATAGATAGATAGATAGATAGATAGATAGATAGATAGATAGATAGATAGATAGATAGATAGATAGATAGATAGATAGATAGATAGATGTTGTATTATGTAAAAAAAAAACTGTATTCAAGTAATGTTAATCTAATGAGAGTCATTATGCATGCAGAATGAGAATAAAAAAATAAAAAAATAAAAACCAGAGTAAAACATCTAAACAAGTGAGGACAATTGTGCTTAAAGGGTTAGTTCGCCCAAAAATGAAAGTTAGCCCATGATTTACTCATCCTCAAGTCATCCTAGGTATATGCCATTCTTCTTTCAGACAATGACAATCAGTTATATTAAAAAGTCCTGGCTAATCCAAGCTTTATAATGGCAGTGAATTGTTGTCTTGTTTATGAAGTCAATAAAAGTGCATCTATCCATCATATAACTGCTCCACGTGGCTCCGGGGGGTTAATAAAGGCCTTCTGAAGCGAAGTGGTGTGTGGCGAGGTGGACGAGCGAGGGATGTGAGAGGAGCGAGTGAGACCAGTGCGTGATTGAGAATGAGCGTCACCTGCGAGGCACACCGGTCTCGAGTCCTCTCATGAGTGAGCTCGGAGGCATATAAGGACGAGCGACACCAGTGAAGGACGAGAGAGGACCAGGCCTGGACTTTACTTTGTGTTTTGTTTATGTTTTATTATGTGTGTGCATGGCAGTCGTCCATGAGGGGCTGCCCGCATTACTTTCTTTTTGTTTGTTTTATTTATTGAAGTCTTTTAGACATTCACCAGTTCCCGCCTCCTTCTTCCCTGAACTAAGAACTACGTTACATTGATGCCGAAAACCCAGGAGGAAGGAGGGACACACTGTCGGAGAGCCCTCGCTGCTAAGGGGGATTTTGGTGCTGAGGAGTTCGGGAAGCGAGGATGAATGAAGACCACGAGTGGCTGCCCGAGGCGATGGTGATGGAGCGAGTGAAGACTGGTGGGACGGAGAGCTCGCTGCCGTGCCCCTGGGTCGAGGTGGGGTGGCGGCCGTCCGAGAGGGAGCGGAGGAGTCGCCGGCGTTTGCCGTGGGCCAGAGCCTGCTGCCATCTGCCATGATGGGGAGCGTGGGACTCGCTGCCGGCTGCCCTCAACCGGAGGAGCCACCGCCGGCTGCCAGAGGACGGAGGAGGATCGAGCTGTCCACCGAACATCCAGTACCAATCACATGGCACCGCGAGGAAAAGCCACTCGGCTGGCTGAGGACTGAGCGGCAGTGTGTTCGGGAACCGGTCCTGTCGCTCTCTGTGTCTCCATCTCCTGTTTCTTTTGTGTTTATGTTTTATTATGTGGGTGCGTGGCAGTCGTCCATGAGGGGCTGCCCGCGGTACTTTTGTTTTGTTTGTTTTATTTATTGAAGTCTTTTAGACGTTCACCGGTTCCCACCTCCTTCTTCCCTGAACTAAGAACTACGTTACATGGTGCATTTGTGTAAGAAAAATATCGATTATGTATGCACGGCGAAAGAGTAACCCTTGACGCATGCGTATTGACGAACGCAGAAGCGCAGAGGATAGAGCAAAACAAAACACTGGTAAATATTTAAAGAGAAATGGCGGAGGATTTCGATATAAGAGAAGAGGGGCTTGAGCGTGTTGCCCGCAGCACTATCTGCGAGAGGCGTCAAAGCTAGCGATGCTTCTATGGAATAATCGATCAAATCCTACTGATTAATCAGTGAATCACTGAATAATCGACGATTAGACAATTAATCTTCCAATAATCATTAGATAAATCGATTATCAAAATAATTGTTTGTTGCAGCCTCAGTTTATGTATTAAATTATGGCTTATGATAGACAGAGATCAAGCAATATACTCTCCTGTCTATAACCCTATTGGAAAACATTTTGTTATTACAGTGTGCACATGATTACAGTATCACTGTATTACTCAGCTAATAGACCGATTTGTGGGGCAGAACCTTGTGCAAATCACTCATGGCCGCATTTTAGAGCCCTTTTCTGTATTTCCATAATGGCTCTTGTGGGTTGTGTGTGAGGTGACAGATTAAAGGCAAAGAGAGTCAGGGGTATAATATCAGGTAAAAGCAAGGCTGCCGAGTGTATTTTTGATGTGGAGCCCATTGTGGCAAGTGCTATTGTGTGAGGCCGTGAATGTGTGTGTGCGCTATGGATGCAGAGCGTGTGGGCGTTAGGTTGTGTGTTTGATGTGAAGGTAAAAAGCCTGATTGTGTTTTCTCTGTCCCCGAGGAAGTGACAGGGCTTTATTGTAATTCCACTCTCATTTCCTGCACCATGGCGACCGCAACTCTGTCACTCAAGCGCATGAGAGAATGGCTCTGCCAATTAATCAAGCCTCCATTACGCAGAACCTCCTTTTCAAACCTGCTCTTTTTCTCCTGTGCCACTTTAGCATAACTAAATTTGAGCTCTTTGTCATTGGCAAGCATGGATCGTGATTGGTGTGTTAAGTGAAAAGAAAGAGATACGAAGAGATGGCATATACTGAAAAAAAATATTTTTACTGCTTGTTCAAATTGCTTAATTAAAATGAGCTGAAGCAACAATTACTATACATTTTGTCTTAATTTGATTGTGTTCAATCCACTTAAATATAAATAAAATTTGAAGTTTACTTAATCCATTTGTGTTGAGATTACATGAATGATTTGTGTTCCATTAACTGAAACTGGGCGGGGCTTGTTCCCAGCATGCTTTGCATATGGCTAAATCAAGAGAGAGTAAATTTTATTTTATATGTAAAAGTGTTATTAAAATATATGAAATTGAAGTGGATGAATGAATATATGAAATTGAATGCCATATAAAATTCACTTTGAAACTACTTAATTGGGTCACTTAAAATGTATTCATTCCATGATGTTAAAGTTACATGAACAAATTATGTTTGTTTAACTTAATTGATTCATGTGGGACTGATGTACACAATTAAATCATGTATTATAATGAATTATTTTTCATTTCTCTAAATTGTGACTTATTGTATGTGACTGTGACTTGTGACTTTCTCTCAATGTGACTTTATATTTTTACAGTATGACTAAATATAAAAATATTTCACATTGTAATATAAAATACACTGATAAAAATTATTAAATTAAGTAAATATTAAAGAAAAAACTAATGTGATTTCCACATGAAAAACTTAGTTCAGACAAGAATTAAAATAAATAAATAAATTATATATTAGTACTCAATTCAAGCTTGTAGAAATGAAAGCGTAAATATCAACATTATAAACGTAAGTAAAACTACTCTTTTTGATACTGGTGTCCCCATCATGCACTTGGCCATGAATAATTAATAAGGGTAATTAATTTTTCTCTGTTTTCCAACTCTATTTACACTGTTTTATCATTGCTTTTGTTATTAGGTTTAGTAACTTGACATTTTGAGTTGATTTTTAATATTTAATTTTATTATGTTTTGTATATTATTATGTTTCTAAGTAACGCCTATACTTTAAAAGTGTGGTTTAAATCAGTCTTATATTGTTTGAGTACTTACTCAACCTTTTACTGACCAAGTTAAAATTTATTTATAAAACTTATTTTCTTTGTTCATTTTACTTAACTTAGTTAAGTAGAGTTTACTTAATTCCACAAGTGAAATTTACTTGCAAAAGAAAAATTAAGTACATTTTACTTTTCTTTTTTTTTCAGTGTAATATAAAAATAAACTGCATAGCTAACATTTAAATACATAAAAATATTAAATATATTAAAAAGATTTTGAATAATGCCATATACTGCAAAAAGAGATGTTGGTCATGCTGCATACAAGTCTACGCCTCATTAGTTTATAATAAACAATTATAATTGTATTGTAACTGTACTACAAAATGACTTTTTTCTATGGCCTCTGAGCTTTCGGCAGCAATGGACTACAGTAAGGAATATAGAAAATCATTAGCTTGCATAACTTTATCATCCATCGGGCCGACAGAAAGTGAAAAAAAATAAAATAATTATATGCTCCATATGTATTCACATCTTGAGATGGCGACAGGGCATTTTGGTATGAAAGTGTCTACTGGGGAAATAAATGTATATGAAAGTGTGACAGCCCTATAAATTGAGCCTCCAACTTGTCAGTCATACAAATCTGACAGATATGCACAACTAACTCTCTCTATAATTGGTAACTCACAGCTCACCTTTCCCTCTAAAGAGATGTGCATGTGAAAAGAGAGAATTGAGTGTTCCAGAAAGAAAATAGACACTAAAAGGGGTAAATGTAAGACAGACCACAATGAGATGCCAGGGGGTTAAGCAGTCAAGATCTGCTGTGTGACATTTAAACAGAGCAGAACATTACATTTTTTATTTTCCATTTCCAACAAAGACAAAATTACAACACACTCACAGACATGTCGAGTGAACCCGGGAGAGAAGCAAGGGAAATTAGAAGCAATAGTCTATCTCGAAACTGTCAGTTGGTCTAATTTTGTATGCTGCACCTTGTCCAAGACTTCTGCATTATACAAAATGAATTTTGCGACACTTTAAGACAAATAAAATTGTTCCATGCTGTGACGTTTAATACTCCCCCTGTTGTCTTCAAAAACGTATTCTTTTTCAAAGTAAATCCCTGTGTTCAACATAATAATAAAGAGGGCTGAAAGGCACAAGCATTAATATCTTAAACACTTCATCATATATTCTCTATGGCAAACCAAGGTTTTACCAAGGGTTTGTACTTACACTTACACATACACCATATCCAATAACTATAAATACAATGTGCACTAAACACACACTAAGAGGATATAAATAAACCTAGTAGTTGTCATAAACAGTGAATGAGGTTTCTGTGTCATTCTTAAGCCTTCGGGGCATTTCCAAAGAAAGATATCTTAAAAAAAAAAAATCAAATGTAATGAATGTCCTTTAAAAAGTTAATGATATTCCTCTATCCCGCACTAAGTAGGCTTTAGGCTAGTCATACAAACTGAGGGTGACATTTTCAAAGGTAGGATATATATGCTAATAAAATGCCAGCCCTCTCTGACAGCATTTTAAGTAGTTCCTGACACATTTCGATGCCCCTCTACGATCCGCACTGCAATGTTGACTTACATCAAGGTTTGATCATGTTTTCAAAGCAGTGGGTCACAGAGGCTATTTTCACAATAGATGTAGTGCAGAGTTAGCCTTTAGTTATTCACCGTGGTTCTACAAAATGGCTTCTGCTCTTTTGTATAGAAGCTATACTGAGGTCAGGGGCAGACATGCTGTAGAAACCTATGGTAAACTCTAAGGTTAAGTGCCTTGCTTAAGGGTGCTGGACTGTTGGACAGGGAACGGACATCAGAACTTATGACCTTCAGCTAGTCATAGAGCAACCCCCACTCCATGGGAAGATTCAATGACCTCAGATTTGCTGGGGTGAAGTCTACCTGGCACTTTCCACAAATAGGGTCAATAGCGAAAATGATCAATGAAAGGAGGCTTAACCCTCAGAAGGTCAAACTAAGTAAATAAATAAACAATAATGTATGCGGTTTTAAATGGCTCAGTCTGTTGTGATTGGTCTACTCTGCTCTGATTGGTCAGATGGTCCAGTCTATTGTGATTGGTCTACTCTCCTCTGATTGGTCAGATGGTCCAGTCTGTTGTGATTGGTCTACTCTGCTTTGATTGGCCAGATGGCCCAGTCTGTTGTGACTGGTCGACTCTGCTCTGATTGGCCAGATGGCCCAGTCTGTTGTGATTGGTCTACTCTGCTCTGATTGGCCAGATGGCCCAGTCTGTTGTGATTGATCTTTATAGCGCATAATAATTGCACCGATTTTACCACATCAATTTGAGCACAAGTCCAATGATAACACATTGGAAGAGCTTGTTATTCATCCTGAACCTCCATCACAAAGATGACTTGAGCAGGAAGTTTCTTAGTGATACTATTCAGTTCAAGATTCAAGATAAGATGTTGCAACTGTAACTCCTCATCATCAGTGTATGTTCATCAACAAACTAATTTGTATATTTCAAATTTATTGCGGTGCACATGTGGGAACTGTATCATTAACTGTATCAGTAACGGTGCATACATTAGCTGAGCACTAAATGCGAATGACTGATGTAACAATAAAATTTGTAAAATAAATTTTGCACCATCATATATTATTATTCAAAGTAGTAACAACAGACAATCTGCATTAATAGACACAGTTTTAGGTTATAGTGACCCACAGCTGATTAGCAGAACTATTTCAGTAAGATAGTAATAACTTGAGTTAGCTGGTTAGAAACTACAGTATGTATTTTGAACACCCGTGGAAAATATATACATCAATAATTATTCATACTTACAGGTTGTGATTCTGAGGAGCAAGTTAGTCCAAATAAAGTAGGTACTGTCCCATCTTTAATGGATAAGTGTTTTGTAAATCCCATTTAGACCTCATGGAGAGCAACTGACAAAAGGTTATACTGCTGTGGTTATTTTAACCACTGACACCAAACACCAAGTGTTTACAAAGATAAGTTTTCTTTTGCAGAGTAGAAAACAGTGTCTTCTCAACACCTACACAACACAAACCAACTACAGTGTTTGAGGTCAAGTAGACGTTGTTGGGTAGACATTGCAAATTTGTTTACATTACTACGCATGTAGGTTACGGAAGTAAGACTGGAATTACTGACGACTCGTACTTTTTTGTATTTGCATCAGTGATTCTGTTACAAACCCGATTCCAAAAAAGTTGGGACACTGTACAAATTGTGAATAAAAAGGAATGGAATAATTTACAAATTTCAAACTTATATTTTATTCACAAAAGAATATAGATAACATATCAAATGTTGAAAGTGAGACATTTTGAAAAGTCATGCCAAATATTGGCTCATTTTGGATTTCATGAGAGCTACACATTCCAAAAAAGTTGGGACAGGTAGCAATAAGAGGCCGGAAAAGTTAAATGTACATATAAGGAACAGCTGGAGGACCAATTTGCAACTTATTAGGTCAATTGGCAACATGATTGGGTATAAAAAGAGCCTCTCAGAGTGGCAGTGTCTCTCAGAAGTCAAGATGGGCAGAGGATCACCAATTCCCCCAATGCTGCGGCCAAAAATAGTGGAGCAATATCAGAAAGGAGTTTCTCAGAGAAAAATTGCAAAGAGTTTAAGTTATCATCATCTACAGTGCATAATATCATCCAAAGATTCAGAGAATCTGGAACAATCTCTGTGTGTAAGGGTTAAGGCTGGAAAACCATACTGGATGCCCGTGATCTTCGGGCCCTTAGACGGCACTGCATCACATACAGGAATGCTACTGTAATGGAAATCACAACATGGGCTCAGGAATACTTCCAGAAAACATTGTCGGTGAACACAATCCACCGTGCCATTCGCTGTTGCCGGCTAAAACTCTATAGGTCAAAAAGAAGCCATATCTAAACATGATCCAGAAGCGCAGGCGTTTTCTCTGGGCCAAGGCTCATTTAAAATGGACTGTGGCAAAGTGGAAAACTGTTCTGTGGTCAGACGAATCAAAATTTTATGTTCTTTTTGGAAAACTGGGACGCCATGTCATCCGGACTAAAGAGGACAAGGACAACCCAAGTTGTTATCAGCACTCAGTTCAGAAGCCTGCATCTCTGATGGTATGGGGTTGCATGAGTGCGTGTGGCATGGGCAGCTTACACATCTGGAAAGGCACCATCAATGCTGAAAGGTATATCCAAGTTCTAGAACAACATATGCTCCCATCCAGATGTCCTCCTTTCCCTTAAAATTATACATTTTCTCAGTTTAAACATTTGATATGTCATCTATGTTGTATTCTGAATAAAATATTGCAATTTGAAATTGTTTTTATTTCACAATTTGTACAGTGTACCAACTTTTTTGGAATCGGGTTTGTATTTTTTTTTTCTTGTTTTGTTGCTTTGAATGCATGTATAAAGGGCTATAGAAAGGTACATGTAAAGAAGAAAAAGTCCTACAGTTTTGGGATGAGTAAATGACAGAATTCTCACTTTTAGGTGAACTATCCCTTTAAGAACTTGCATTTCCTTCCCTCATAGTCTCATTTTTTTGCATCACAGTAGATATGGTATCCACTCTGAACAGCAACTCTCCACGGCTGGGAACTGTGTTGGTTGTAACTAGATGTGAAAATGTGTTGAGAACCATTGTCATAGATGAAAACATGCAGACGTACAGTATCATAAAGTATCTGTCCCTGTGATATGTCCTAGAGATATGTTTTTCCTTCTGTTAACATTCTACCAGTGGAGACCCTCATTAATCAAAAATGATTGGCCAGTTAAAAACACTTTGTGCCTTCCCCTCCCTGCAGAGCACTACATCCGAACCTGCCTCTCTTTCAGTTGCTCTCTGTGCCAGAATGAAACTGCTGGCACTAAACACACACAGGTCCATAAGGGACAAGCAATCGATTGCTCTGAGTCAGCTCTGTCCACTTTAATTCATTAAACCCCCCCTGTCAATGCCCTTTGGGTAATTCCAGTAATGTGAAAGAACCTGGGAGTGCCTGTGTATGTACACGCATAGGGTATACATGTCTTACTATATACAGCTTTCCATGAAGACGATTTATGAATCGATTAAACATTTTAAATGGAATTATTAACATTATATGGCAAATAATTAAAATAACAATTAATTGTGCACATCAATATAATTAAAGAAAATAAATTAACATAATTCCACTAAATTATTCCTACCATTATCACTCATAGTAGGAGAATTCCTTATTACTGAATATATTTTGGAAGTGGAAAAACAAGCCAACTTATAATTTACAGTGAATAAAGTAAATTGACATTACCAGAATTGCCTGTGACATTTGACATTTGATGGTTATTCATTTTAATAATTACGTTTCTTGTTAGTTTTGCTATCAGTTATGTACATTAGGGTTTTATGTAATATCTTATGTTGTGTTTAATGAATGTTTATTGCATTATTTTAGTGTTGTTGTGTTACCGTGATGGTGTTTTGCATTTGTGTGTACTTTCTGTATATTAACATTTACCTCAGCTTGTGGAAAAGCTACTTTATTAATTAACCTGTGATTTTTGGTGGTTATCAGAGTATCATAAAAGATACAAAACAGTTTTACTACTTAAAAAAAAAAAAAAAAAAAGTAATACAAATTACTATTTGTTCGTAATATATGCCTATAGGTGGGTGCACAAAGCGGGTACACTCTGCTTATTACACACACAAGGACACACAGCAGCACACAAACATTTTTAAATATTAAAAATAAAAGGATTCCTCTCTGGAGAAGTGTTCAGTCTTTCCGCTTGCAAATTGCAACATGTAAATAGCGAATCCGCCATGGTGCAAGCCCAACTGGCTTTTAAAGGGAATGGGAGATGAGACTCTGACTGGTTTATTGCACGTTATGCCCAAAACACACCTATGACTCATTGGAGACTAGGTACAACCCTTTTGGACCATGTGCCTGGCGCGTCGACCGTTTTTTCTGTCGTTAAACTAGCAAAAGTGGATTCTACACGCCCATAGTGCACCTGCGCCATGCACTTTAGACCATGCATTCAGAGAGTGTTTAGCCGTTGTGGGACCATGGCTGATGCATTACAATGGAAAAGACAATCAGCTTAGGGGTACAGGAGTGCAAGCCAAAATTTGCATTTAGATATTCGAAGGTTAAACAGGTCGAACGCGTCAAAGCAAACAGGGCATTGCGATGCAATGCACACTTCAATATAACATCATCATGCACTCGTTCAAAAAGACAAATGTTCCAGTTTATATTGTTTACTTTGATATGTTCAGTATAGACAGCCTCAAACAGTTGTGCTGCGTCGTCAAAAATACACTGGTGCAGATGCGTTGGACAGGTTTATTATAAGTGAGACGCTCACGTCCACTGTGGAGAGTTAGTCTACTCAATTGCTTACTCATGACACACAGCAACACAGCTAAAAGTATTCCTAATATGCTGGACCTTTCATTGAAATTAACCTACATTCACCTTTTAAGACATGCCTTCACAAGCACCCCTAAGAGCTGTATTTGTGATGTTTGAGTTAGGGAGGCGCGACATGTTAAAGGTGTTTCACAGGAGTGTAATTCCGCTAGGTGCCACTAGTGTCACAAAAACTACATACTTCACCTTTAAATGACCACATTAGGCCATCATGCAGCTCCGATATGAATGATTAGTTAGGCATCAGAACACAGTGAGGCATGAGCCCCACTCTCACGCTATTACAAACCCGAGTTAAGAGCGGAGGACAGAGCATTCTGCGACAAAAACGCACTTGCGATACGTGCACAATCACATTCCACACTTGTCAACTTAAAAGGTCACTGTATTAGTGTGGGCCGTGCGTCCATACTGGTAGCTCATTTTCAATGCTCTGTTCGTTCCAAGGTACTTGATGGGGAGACGTAGCATGGAAAATAATTGGATGTGTATTTTGATGAATTCATGAGACGAAAATAATCTCCATCTTTAGTTTGACATTAAAAACTGCTGTTTCACACAACGGCTGAAGTGGAACCAAGTCTGAAATGAGAATTACAGACCAGTAGGAACAGCACAATCTGACAAGGCTCAGCTTGAAGCTCTTCATCATAAATCTGTAATATGCCGCACAAAATATTAGTAGATATGAACATATATTATAGATCTTTTTCATAGCAAATTAATAACAGCAACTTAAAACTCAGCTTTACATGCATACATACAGTACACTCACATAAAGTGATTTATCAGCTGCTTATCATTACCAAATGTAAACTATCCTATCACTCATCTCTAAACTGCTAAATGCGGATAATTAGGAATTAAAGAATAAACTTTTAACACTATGCATTTATGTAAAGCTACTTTTAAACCACATGTATCATAAAAAATAATAATAATAACAATACGCTGTATAAATAAAATTGACTTCATTTTTAGCTCACCAAGGTTTAATGCCTAGCTCATATCAGTAAGTTTGAGTAGAATAAGAAAAGAATATTTTAACAGGGTTCATTTTGTGCATATGTTCTCATGCTTCATCTTCAAGTCAGAGGTTAGCAAGCTATAAATTTAGCTAGCTTAAAAATTTGACTTAAAATTTGAACCGGTCAGCTCGGGTCAAGGTTTTGTTTACAGTGCAGATTCGAGATTCAAGAGATTCTTACTGCCTTTTGCAGACCTCTACCAGTTCTCCCCATAATTGAACATACTCCTGGCAGAATCTGCAAGATGTTAATAATTTTTAAGAAAAATAAGCATCGTAAAAAAAATGCATTTTGTTTATTTAGTACAGCCTTGAAGCTATTTGACAACAGATATTTACATATATTCCACAAGACTAAATAATACAAAATGAACACATTCTATTAAAAAAAGTTGACACCCATAGTACTTAATACAGACTGTTATTTAAAAGAAAAAAATCCCAAATGTTGTACATATTCTGCAAGGGGCAAGTAAACCTATGAGCAGAAAAAGCCATGTATACTTGAGCAGTACATCAATACTTTTGCTCTTATCAGGATTATGGATTATGGGAATGGTCCACCTGTGCAGACTGTGGATGATGTAGCAGAAAAAGGTAATAATCTGAGTCCCACTGAGCCATAACACTCCCTGGAATCCCAATTCCTAAAAAAAAAAAAAAAAAAAAATCACACACCAACTTCCTTGAAACAGAATATAGTGAAGGTTTTATCACTTGAAGGCTTTATCCCCATTTTTTGGACAAAAACAGCATTAGGATTCTGGCAAAGGGATGTTCCTTATAGCAACCTTTGCCAGCCACTTAATTTGCCGTTTATAGTTTCACCATGGCAGTAATTTAATCTGTAGCCCGCAGAATATTTCTGCCAATGCTGATGTGTGTGTGGCGATGTGAGAGGATGTGTCGTGCAGATCCTTAAAGGAATAGATCACTTGAAAATGGAAATTCTGTCATCATTTACTTACTCGAATGTCATTTCAAACCTGTTGTCACCGTCATGTTCTGTGTTGTCATGGGCTTTCAGTGTTTTCCTCCTGGTCACATGTTCCTTTGTTCTAGTTTTCCCGTCACTTGTCTGTCATCATGGTCACCATCATTATTAGTTCATCTGTGTCTTGTATTATCTTGTTTGTGTTTGCTATTTAAGTTCTCCTGTTTTCTTCAGTCTTTGTCTGGTCTTGTCTATGTACGTCAGTGTATAGAGTGTGTTGCAGTCCTGCCTATATTGCGCACCTGAGTATCCTTGTTCATTAAACCTTCGTTTGAGAGTTGTATTACTGTCTGAACACACCTGTGACACCTGTATGACTTCCTTTCTTCTGTGGAAGTATCAAAATTTGCAGACTGCAGTCCATGTTTTTTTTTCGAGGACTGTAGCATTTAAGCTTCAAATGGGATGCAAAAACATCACACAAATGTGTTCCGTGCGATTCATGCGGCATAATCCATGTTCGATCCAAGTCATGTGATACAGATTTGTGTGAGAAACACAGCAAAATTTATGTTGTTATTTACATAATAATAATCTAGTCTCAGCCTCAGACCTCATGCCCACGGACCGTTGGCTGAACATCTGATGCATATGGCACACTTATCTAGAAACACTTCAGGAGATTCAAAGTCGTCATCTGATTGGTTGAATTCTACAGGATGTCCACAAGATGTGTGTGTTGTGTTCTTTAACGGTCCACCTGAAAACAAATGGCGTGACGGCAAACTCCCTTGTGAAAGAAGAACGCTGTCGTGTTTACAACTGTGACAATGAGAGCTTACCAAGATCAACTAAATGCTGGATTTTTAAAAGTATGTGAAGTTTGTGGCTCCATTCATTGTTGCAGTAAACTTAAACAATGTTCTTGAATTAATAATTTCATCTGTGATTGCTTGCGTTACGTGTCAGTCAAATGTCCTATTGGGCGGTCCTCGACCAATGAAAGTTGCGATAGAGATCAGACCTTTTGCCATCAGTCTGAAGGTCTGGCTATGCGAGACTACAGACAATCTTAACACCTGCCATTGCTTTTCTTAGCATAATCATGAGAGAAGTAGTATATGATTGTTTAAATAATTCTTTTAAGTTTAATCTTTTCAATCAGTTCACACAACCAGTCTAAATGACAAGTTCACAAATCTCACTGACTGGTTGCAGCTCACTCAATAGATAATGACTTAAATTTCAATCTGTTCTTTACATAAAGCTAATCAGGTTTACAACTCGTCTCGTATTGACCACTTTTATGATGCTTTTACAACCTTTATGAAATTTGAAATCTTCAGTCCTCATTCATTGAAATTGCATGAGGAAAAAAGTATGGAAAACGTCCTTAAATGGTCTTTTTTTGTGTTCAACAGAAGAAAGTGTGAAATTAAAAGGTGAGAAAATGATGACAGATTTTTTGGGTGAACTATCTCTTTAAGAAATGTTTAAGAAGCATTTATGTTAGGGAGTTTATGGGCGTGTGGACATCCTAAATGGTCGGTGAACATGCACATTAATATTACTGATAAACATATTTTGTGGGCGAGAATGTGTCTTTCCGTGTGTCGGTGTGTGTTTGTAGTTGTTTTACCAGTTAGCCTCGTGGGATGAAGCAGCGGTATTCAGATCCTCTTATTTAGATGCAAGTCCTAGCGTGGTTGAACAGTGCTGGGAGATGGAGCGAGGTGGGAGGGAAATGGGGGGATTGGCTGTCCTTGTCTACAGTCTCCTGCCCTCTGGGCTTCCCGAGACCTATCGAACCCTCT
Organism: Paracanthobrama guichenoti; assembly: GCA_018749465.1. Classification (NCBI taxonomy): domain Eukaryota; kingdom Metazoa; phylum Chordata; class Actinopteri; order Cypriniformes; family Gobionidae; genus Paracanthobrama; species Paracanthobrama guichenoti. The sequence goes on along the minus strand of CM031952.1, from coordinate 3,852,941 downwards.
CTAAAGGCATAAACAGTAATAACAAAAAAACCCTTTACAGCATTATCACAAAGTAATCACCACTACTGTCCTTTTTAAAGAAATGGTTTTAAACTATACTTTGAAACTGAAGTGGAATCACACCTGTGCCGTTTAATGAAGCATGGGCATGTCATGCACAATTTCTTCATCAACATATATTGAGTTGCCCAGAGAGCTTTATCTTTATCTTTACAAATATTCCCAATGACCTTCAGCTCTGTATTATTCTTTCCCAGGCAATTATTATTCACTCACAGGTCAACGAGAGTCAATTACGGACCGTAGATGTCATACTTACATGCTCATTTATCTTAATCAGACATGTTGCTGCGTGAGCTCATTATTTAAAAAAAAGATTTAACAATCCGTTTGGGCAACCAAACTGATTAAAGCCTTTGAGAGCAAAGACTCCCATTTTCCCACTTGCATATCCCGAAGTGCCGTGAGGTTCGCCCCTTCAATCGCCCCTTCAATCTCTTCAATAGTATATGCTTTCACTAAATCTCCTCCCTTGGTGCTAGCAAATGTCTGGATTTAAAAAAAAAATTGCAGCCTTTGAGAATTTCACTCTGCCTCTTGCCTCAATGTCGCAGACAAAAGCCCTTGAAATTCAACTCCTAAACAGACGGAAATGTTTGTCGCCAGAGAGCAAAGGTAAAACAACACAGCTGTCACAAAAAGTATAAAAACTCCATTGGAAGAGCACGAACATGTCGCGCATTAAAGCAACCTATCAGTCACAACAAAATGGCTGCTTTTCAAGAGCTTCATGACAAATTTACAAGTCAGGTGGCTTGAGCCTGGAAGACCAAAGATCTCCAGCAGATCTAAGACTACATCTGAATAAGTGATTTAAGCATTACTCTCCCGCTTTCAATCCCTTTGTCATTGTGCAGTGAGATCAGAGCCTCACTGTCTCCCCTCATCTCATCCGCCGACTTCATCTGTCCGCGCCACTCGAAGAAAAGCGTCCCTGAACTTCAGAGCTTAATGAACATGTCGGAATTCAATGAATTCTAATTTGGCTGTACTTTCGAAAGAGCTCTGGAAAAAAAGGGGAGGAAATTTATTAGAGAGAAAATTGAAAAGGGGGCCCTCTCTTGCTGCTTGATTTCCTGCACACGTTCCAAGAGGGGCTGAAAAGCAATTAGCTCTCCGGCTATGATAGTAAATGAGAGGTATGAATGCCCAGGATGGATAGCTTTCCAGGAATGAAAATTCTGCAGCGCAAAGGATTATGTTAAACAGTCCATCCCAAAAAATCAAGGTAGCATGGTGCTTGAGCAAACGCTCTGTTAGACGTAATCCTCCCCGGAGACCAATTTTCTTTCCACGTGTATTGATTATTTGAAAAGGATGAAAGGAAACAAGATTTACAGAGAGCATGCTTTATAGATAAATGCATCAGCGGTGAGTAACCTGTTGAATTTGGACAATATGAGCCAGAAAAGAATCCCTTCAAAATCGCTGCGAGTGAAGGTGGTAAACGAGAGGTGTTTGCTGCCACAACCTTTGCAAACCAATTTGTTTAGATAGTCTTTAGTGAAGTAGCCAAATTGCACTGCTCTGACTGCTTTGCATTGTTGTGTCGGAAGGCACGCTTGCATAGAAATGCTCTCTCTGCTAAACACTTAATTAGGAGCCGGGCTGCCGTGCACTGCCCTGAGTCTGTCCAGCCTCTGGCTCTTCCCTGCCAATCAACAAGAAATGGACTACACCTATATGTCAATCTTCTGGAAATTCTCTATGGTTGCCCAGCAAGAACTCGGCTTGAGATGTGTCAGGTTCACAGTTTTAGAGACGATGATGCAACATGTTAACCACAGCTCAGCTACATAAGGGAGAATGGGGAGTGTTGTAACACTGTCAGTTTAACCAATTAGAGCTAAGTTGGAGTGAAATCATCATATATGCCCACCAGCCTCCCGGGATGTGAAATGTTTAAACAAAATGTGTTAAAACACTTGGGCTCTAGTGACAAAACAATGATATACACAGTATTAACATGATGCTTATATACAAAGGCATGTACATAAGGCTAATTACTTGAAATCCTTGACTATTAAAAAACTAATTAAAAAAACAATACAGAACACAATTAACTCTTAAGTAAGTCTGTAGCATTGTGTACTTAATAAATAAAAACACATAAATATATATGACCGTGTGCTGACACATGCCCCTATAATTTAACGAATCAAAAACATTAAAACTATATAACTCTTTTTCTCCAAAAAGGTTTCATGATTTATGAACTGTACTGACCTTGATGAATGTAAACCATCATATGTGTTCCATTAAAATGATATAAAATAAATCGCAACATTAATTAGGCGAACTGAGATTATATACATAACCAAATAAACTCTTTTGCAATGTCCCTTCAGCTTTAAAGAGATTATCAGATGTTTTCCAGTCATTAATTACTACCAGGCAAATGTACATTATTTATGAGTGCTCTATTGCATATGCAAATGAGGTATACTCTCCAAAGCTTATATAATGTCCTGGGCATTATGTCATATATACAAGAACCCACATACCTGCACTCACACAGGTTTACTGCTCTAACTAACCCTTCTCCTTCTGGTGATTTATAGTACTTAAAGGAGGTGACAAGATGACACTGAACTCTGCCATCATATATCTCCCCATCATACATGTTGGTCACATGAGAGGCCCAGCGCAGATGCCCCTGTCATAACCTGAAGCCACTTGCTTCACTGACTGACAGCTGAAAAACTCTTCAAGGAGAAACACAGAGAGGGGAATTCAACTAAAAATTTCAGTCACTAATACTAATACTAATAATACTAATACTAGCACATGCTGCCCACAATCACTAAAGTTAATTTTTTCCTAGCCATTTTACTTTGCCTTAACTTTATGGAGATCGGAACTTTTTTCAACAAAGGGAGGGAGGGAGGGAAGGAGGGAGGGGGAGAGAGAGAGAGAGAGAGAGAGAGAGAGGGGGCGCTGTGTGGTTATGCTGTTGCCTGGTGACAGACTCCATCCAGCTCTCATGGCTCATTGGCCATGTACAAGTATGGCTAAATTTCCCTGCAAAGAAAGAAAGAGGTGTCACGCTATTTGCATGAAGAGTATGGCAGAAAAGCTCTTGCCCGCTCTTTCTCGGTCCCGCACACCCCCGTCCATCACAGTATGTGAGCGCTGTGGAGAGGAAGGAAGGAGAGTGGGTAGTGATGGAAAGTCATTTCTCTGAATCAGTTCTTTCATACAGTTTCCAAGAACCGATTCAGAGGTTCATAATTTGGTCCCTGACATCCCAGTGTGACATTACCTGTTTTAAAGCATTCCACTAAAGCCAAATGTAGGCACATACTGCCGTTTATTATAGTCTTTCTTTCTTTTTCTTTTTTTTATTAATTATGTTTCTAATTCTAATTCTAATTTCATGTGCACCAGTTGAGCTATGATTCAGCTCATAAAAGCAAGCTTATTCATAACCTAAACTCCAGACTCCAGCATCCCCGTGACCCTACAGAGGATAGGTGGTTTGGAGAATGGATACATGGAGAAAAACATAGTTTGCTTTTTAAATTAGCAATACTACTACTAAATCCATTTACTCATCTCTTGGTTGAAAAAGTCAGAATTCAAAGAATTTAACACTAAATATGTGTTGTATATGTGTGCTGATAAATCTGTCATACAATCAAGTCATTGACATATTTCCAGTATGCTGATTTTGCTAACATTCTACTATTAAACATATTTTTCACCCCATACCCAGTTCACACCAAATTACTTGATAACTACTTCTGACTACAAATAGCAAATGTCTTTGAATTAGGTGTTAAGACCAGCATTGTGAATCAGTTCAGTGAAGTCATTGAACAGATCAGACTCTACAATATTTTAAATGAATATGTTGAATCACTAAGAGCAGAGCCTTTTTCCTGGTCTACCACATGACCAGGAAAAAAAAAAATCAAGAAAACATGAAGATTTCTTGTCAATAAATCCTAAAGGTGTCACTTTCCTCTCACACGGACTGTAGTCTATTCAAAATTTCAGCCAACCATATCATCTTACAAAGGCATCATCCTCACAACTGTATTTGAAATTAAGCAAAAATGATTTCACTCAATACATTTCATGCCCACCCTTTGTGGCTATAACAGCTTCAACTCTTCTGGGAAGGCTTTCCACAAGGTTTAGGAGTGTGCTCATGGGAATTTTTTACCATTCTTCTAGAAGCACATTTGTGAGGTCAGACACTGATGTTGGACAAGAAGGCCTGGTTCGCAGTCTCCACTCTAATTCATCCCAAAGGTGTTCTGTCGGGTTGAGGTCAGGACTCTGTGAAGGCCAGTCAAGTTCATCCACACCAAACTCGCTCATCCATGTTTTTATGGACCTTGCTTTGTGCACTGGTGCGCAGTCATGTTGGAACAGGAAAGGACCATTCCCAAACTGTTCCCACAAAGTTGGGAGCATGAAATTGTCCAAAATGTCTTGGTATGCTGAAGTATTAAGAGTTCCTTTCACTGGAACTAAGGGGCCAAGCCCTGATAAACAACTCCACACCATAACCCCCTCCACCAAACTGACATTTCTCCTGGTAACCGCTTTGCATTGCACTTGGTGATGTAAGGCTTGGCTGCAGCTGCTCGGCCATGGAAACCCATTCCTTGAAGCTCTCTATGCACAGTTGTTGGACTAATCTGAAGGCCACACAAAGTTTGGAGGTCTATAGCTATTGACTCTGCAGAAAGTAGCTCACTTCTGCTCACTGTGCGCCTCAGCATTTGCTGACCCCGCTCTGTGATTTTACATGGCGTACCACTTTGTGGCTGAGTTGATGTTGTTCCCAATTGTTTCCTTTGTTATAATACCACTAACAGTTGACCGTGGAATATTTAGTAGTAAGGAAATTTCACAAATGGACTTATTGCAGAGGTGGCAACCTATCACGGTACCACGCTTGAATTCACTGAGCTCCTGAGAGCAACCCATTATTTCACAAATCTGCAGTCTGCATGCCTAGGTGCTTGATTTTATATGCCTGTGGCCATGGAAGTGACTGGAACACCTGAATTCAGTGATTTGGAGGGGTGTCCCAATGCTTTTGACAATATATAGCATGTGTATATATATATATATATATATATATATATATATATATATATATATATATATATATATATATAAAAGATATTAACAGTGGAAAAGTGGTGTGTGAATTTTAAACACAGAGTGAAATTGGAGCAGGGTAATTACAGAATGCTTTTTGCAACAAATGTTACACTCACACACTACAATCCTTTAAAAGACCGTGTTTATCTTAAGCTAATTTCTGAACCGTCCACAGCATTGAGGTTATTTGTATTCATGCAAGCTGTGGCGGTTTAAACGTAAACTCTATTAACCCAGCTTAAAGACCATTCAGCAGAGCTCAGATGTACAGAGGGGACTCTTAGGCAAACTCAGTGTGGCAAATTAACAGCAACACACACACACACACACACACACACACGTTTGTATTTGGCATTATATTTAGAGGTAACACGCAACACTTCAGTCTTATTACAATTCCCCATGCATTTGGAAAATAGGCTCCACTACAAAATGCAGAGCTCGATAATGAACTACAGACAAAATGAGTGAATCATTTATGGGAGGTAAGGAAAACATTACGGGTAAATAGATTAACTCAACTCTCCCAAGCAAACAAATAAACAAATGAACCCCCACCACCACCAACAAAGCTCTTCAAATGGCGGCTTATTTGAGTAGAAGTGAAAGGAATGTTTGGCGTGTGGCTCCTGTTTGTGTACAAGTGGAGCCAAGCTCGGTAAGAGACAGTAAAGTAGCTAATTACCAGTTTTGAAAGATTTATGAGCTATTACGGAGCAGGCTCACCATTCCTTACACTGTTTGTGCATTTGTAGATTAGTTTATTTATTAAAAAGGGTAAATTAAGTGATTAAAAACAAAGGTAATGAAGGTTTTTGTGGCTCTCAGCATGAGCCAAATAGGGTGGTTAAACTCAGTGGATAAATGGTGCTGTTGGAAGAGAGCTCAAACCTCTCTCTCGATCTCTCGTGTGTGTGGTGAGGATGCTTAACGTTGGCCCGAACTTTGGACTCTACAGGGCCATTTATTTCCATTGGCGTTCAACAAATCACCACTTTAAATCTTAACTGTCATAACGCCATTTACTCAAAATGGGACCGCAACAACACGTAATTCAATCTGACCCCCATGTTAATTCAATAAAGAACAAGAGTTCAGATGCACAGCTGCTCTTCACTGTTGCTGTGGGGAACCTTGGTGAGAACAGAAAGTTCTCCTTTCTTATTGGATGGGCTGGAATCATATTGCATTGCTGTCATGCAGGAGTATCATATACCTATTTTGTTTGAGTACTAGCAGTACTAGCTGACTTGGGATGCTAGTAAACATAAGACATGAACCCAAAAAAGTGCCAAATGTTCAGAAATAACATGTTTGCAAAATGTATTATTTGTTTGGATGCCTGTAGACGACTAGTCGGCAAAACTTAGTCTTAAGGAAACCCTGACCTCGTATTTCTTAGACGCAATTTACATAAGATGGATTCTTGCAAAAACAGGATTGCAATGGAATCGAACAGAACACAGGGGTATTAAGTTTTTTTTTTTTTAGATGTTTTATGTTTAACCTGATGTGCTTAAAACTTAAAGATGCAAAAATCTGTTAAAATACCTCAGTTTGAATGGGCAAAATGCTTCTGTTGCTTGCGCTGTACCGCAGATAAGTTGGCCCATCACACTGATCCAGAGGGTGGGTGCCAAGAGAGGGCAGGAGTGAGCAGTGACAAAAGACTATGTAAGGAGGGAAACGAGATGGATGGAGGACTGCAGTAATGGGGAACTACAGGGGCTGGCAGAGACAGGTAGAAGAGACGAAAGTAAATGGGAAGGAGAGCCAGGGATAGGGAGGAAGATAGAGGAGTAGGAGGATAAATGGATGGCAAGCAGAAGAGAATGAAAAGACGTCAGTTTGTGGGAAATAAATGGCTGGCGGAATGCTTACAGGTGAATTTAAAGAGGGATTAGTTGGTGTGTACACGGAGGAGAGAAATGCAATCTGTTCCAATACCTAGTGAGCTGCCTCCGCAGGTGGCATATTAAGGCAGCATACGCATACACGCATTGTGTGTTTTAAACAGATTATAAATGTAACTCATACAATACTGAAATCTACACAAGGTCGAACCTCTGGCATACTTCTCATGTGGAATACTATTTATTTGTATGATGCGTTAAGCTGCAAAGCATCCCAAACCAGTAACTTCTGTGGTTCTGTTTCAGTTATGATGCTGCCCTTGAAGGAAACTGTCTATGTTGGCAGTAGACAGCAAGGCTCTCAAAGAAAGAAGTTAAAAGAAGTTGGCTACGGTCTGGCATGAAGAAATGGGGAATGAAGAAGAACGAAAGGGAGAGGCATGTCCTAACTCAGTTTGGCTCTCCTGGGGAAGGTCCTAAATTACACTCGGATGTGGACAGCTTGTCAATTGCGAGGCCAGGGCCCTGGCTCCAGAGAAACGCTGCATACCCTTCATTAGGTCGCAATATCAGTGGCCGTCTCTAAATCTCAAGACCCTTTATTTATTTATATACATACTTATTTATGTATTAACCTTTCACCTCTTCTTCTTGCCTTGCGATGTGGGCTAGATCCCCCAGGCTTCCTCTTGAATAAGAGATAGCAACAAACCTTGCATTATACTAACCAATAGGGTGTAACAATATAGCAGTCACTATGGTTGCAGTTTATCAGACTCTTAATTGCTCATGTGTGTCAACAGATTGAGCAGAATATATTTGATTTTACCAGTACTTTGTGTTCAGTACATTCACACACTTTTGTGCCTAAACTTTAGAGTGTCCAAATTTTGACATCCACTGATATAGATTAGAGAAGATAAATCTTAATTGGAATTCTTTATATGGGCCTTTTGACTGGTCGCTCTATTCTTCCCTCCTTAAAGGACATGTTAGATCCATTATTGACAAACCATTCATAAAATTCATAAAATAAGAAGCCTGTTTCAACGGGGCAGAGAAAAGAAGATAATTTTAGTGCATTGCTAGATTTCTTCAAAAGAGATCACTCAAAGTAGCAGTCTCCCTGCAGGTATACATCTCTAGTTGTTCAATAATTTAGCCACAAAAAATGTCTTATTTCACAGACCTCTGTAGCTAAGCCCAATTTGAGTGGTACTGTTTTTGAAGGCAAACGGAAGCCCAAGGTTCTGATGTTGCAGTCATATATCCAGACACATTAGCAACAGTGACAACCAAGCAAAAACAAGTATGAACTGTTAATCCTTGAGTGTTAGAGCAGAAATAACCAATATGTGATGCAAATATTTAGGCTATAGAGGCAGTTCTGCTTGATCTAGCCACTAACAGCAATAACTGTCATTTACATTTGATTTCACAAGGCAAGATATATGTGCTAACACTAACCAATGGCTAGAAACTCTCCTCCTAACCTCAGGCTAGACTCTGCATTCAATGATTTATCGAAGGACAGTTAATTAGCCTCCCGCACTGAGATATCTGCAGGCGCTGTCGAGGGGCTGCCCGTCACATGCATCAGTACTGATGCCTGTCAATCACAGAGCTGGCGGCTGAGCCCCTAAAGCCTGTAAAGCTCCTGCTGGGCCCACGCCAGCATGACCAGTTAAGAATGAGAGGAGAAGCTGCATGAGGCTGGACTGAGCTGTTCCACAACTCTGTGATATGAAATAAGTCAGAGTCACACTCCGTTCTCCTTCGTTTCACCTATTTTCTGGGCTCCCGCTCCTGATGTTACCGCCCAACTGTACCGAATGTCCATCTCCCACTGAGACGAGTTATGTGAGATTCCCTGCTGGCATGGGCCAAACCGCCCCATCACACACTCGATGCACCGTAAAGGACACCAAAAGCCAATTCCCACGTAACAAGTTAAGGATTGCAAAAGTACATCAATGGATTAAGTCCTTAAGAGGTTCATTTAGAAGGGATCTACTTTGCAAGGGACAATCCCCCCCCCAATATAAGACAAATTCACTCAAATGTGCAAATTCATAAATCAAAACCATTGCTGAGTATTTTCTCTTTAAAACTGCATTAATATGCATTATACTGCATTAATATGTACGTCATAAACTACCTTGTAACCAATCACGTCAACGTGCGAGCCGACTTTATTAACTATGACCACTCTGAAGCATGGGAGTCTCAAGAGAAGCCCGTTTTTTTATGAAAAATCGAGTAGAATTAGCAATATAGCGGGTGTGTGATGTATATTACTATGTTATGATGAACTATATGCCTTTCTCCACTGACGCTCTTGAGTTGTTCAAGGCATTTCTAAGGATACTGATTGTTAGAAGGCAGACTGAGATGATGAAAGGGAAAATGGTTTGTGTAACGTTAGCAACACATTGTTAGCTGTTTGATAATGTAGTCAAGCAAAAGGCTAATCATATTAATTACCGTTATGTGTCCGACATTGTAAAGAGCGCCCGGTACCATTGTGCAGCGTTTACCTCTGTTAACAGAGTGGATCTCTGAGCTGGTGTGAGCGAGTGTAGGCGGGGCTAATTAGCATATTCATATTCATACTAAATGAAGCATGGGTGTGGTTACATTCAAGCTATTTTTTTCACAGGAAAAAAACATTTAAATATGTCATTTTGGTGATCAACAATTAGTTTTAAGGAATAAAAGTATTGACTACAAGGGGACTTTAAATTATTAGTTAACCCTCCAAAAAAAAAAAAAGGCACATCAAAAGGCTAATTTACAAATTAATGTAAGACAACATTTCTGGTCCCACTTTATATTAGGTGGCCTTAACTACTATGTACTTGCATTAAAAAAAAAAAAAATAAAAATACAAATAAAAGTACAATGTACTTATTGTGTTCATATTGTATTGCAAAACACTTTTGCTGATATTGTGGTGGGATACGGGTACAGTTAGGGACAGGTGTGGTGGAATGGGTAAGTTAAAGGGTAGGGTTAGGTGTAAGGGAAGTGTCAACTGTGTAATTATAAATTTAACTACAGAAATTAATTACAGATGTAATTACATGCAGGTAATTTTTAAAATGTAAGTACAATGTAAAAAACATGCATGTACAGAGTAAGTGCATTGTATCAAATTATTAATTTAAATGTTAGTGCATAGTAGTTAAGGCCTCCTAATATAAAGTGGGTCCACCTTCCTTAAACAAAACATGCAAACATGGGGTGATTTTCAGGGAAATAACAGGGATTTGTAAAGCTAAGCTGAAGGAATATGTTGCTGTGAATCTAAACAGGTTTAGTGAGAAGAGCTGAAAGGTAAAGTACCAGGAGAGTCAATATTGCAAGCCTCATATCTGTTCTCCATATTTCTGAGCACCCTTCCTCAACAAGAGAGGCTCTGAGCCTTTTCCCCCTCCAGTCAAACTGAATGAGCTGAGGAATAAGTGCTCAGCTTGAGTGGGAGAGTTGGGGCTAACCCCTCCAAGCGCTGCAGCAGATGATGGGATGAAGAATAAAATAGGATTGCACTAAGAAAAACAAATGGTGAAAAAGAAAGACAAAGAAAGAAAAAGTGTGTTGAGGTAAATTGAGGTACATTGTTCTGATCATGACAACAACAAAAAATTCAGTTTGGTTGTATTAGTGTTAATTGGAAAGCCATACATTACAAAACCATATTTGGATGGTTAGGCACTGAAAGATCTAGCTCGTAACATCTCAGTTGGATTTTCAATTTAAAACCTTTTCATTTGACTCGTCTTAACTTACATGGACTCTTTAGGTAAAGACTGCCACATGTCATTTGTCTCATTGAAACTTTAATATATTCCTTAGGTAAAGACTGCCATATGAAATTACGGAGGTTGCTCCATCAATGAAGTAATTTCCACAGTGATTTGGTGATCTGCAGTGAATTTGTTGGAGACTGCTTTATTTTGACAAGGATGTTAATGCAGCAGAAATGTATTTATAACTCAGAGAAGGCGTGAAGATGAGGAGTGTGGGGAGAGATACAGGAAAGGAGATTTATCGGGAGGCTCGTTAGACAAGCATCAGATTTCAGCCCTGTCAAAAGAGGGTATAGTACACCTCCACAGAACTTTGTGCCCTGGGTCTTCAACTCGCCTCACATCTTTGTAATGGGAGTCAGCGGTCATTACGTCTGCTCGATGACTCATTCTGCTAGACTTTATGATTCCTGGTTGGTTTCTCTTTTCCTGAGTGCTGCTATTGTTAATAAGGCAAGTACTGCTGCTAATATTGACATTACCTTTAATACTTACAACAATTTGGAAATAAAAATGAAGTAGAACCCCTCCCCTTGAGGTCAATGCCAAAACGAAGCATCCCCAAACTCTTAACCTCTCCAAAGGGTTCCTCTTGACAGATTTGACCTTGCTGCATGCTAGCAGGTGGGGCTTTATTTCTTTGCCTTCCCACTATTGAGCGGCTCATTATTTCTCATCCCCGTTGTGAATTAGCTTTCTACGACTAGCCCTGAATGTCTGGACCATCATAAAGGAGACTGCTGAGCCATTTCAGGACTCTTCCAAATCACCTACAGTGCATTAGCAAACACGCAAGGGAAGCACCTGCTGGTCCCACGACTGCATATGTGTCTAGACCCTGCAGCCCTTCGATCAAATGAGTCTGTGGGTATATAATAAAACTACAGAAGGTTCAAAGTCAGAATTCTGGACTTTTGTTGTATTTGTGGATTTACACAGTTGTGAAATCAGTATGTGGCAACTACAGGAAGTAGTGTGCACACAAGGATAAGGCTATGGGAGTAAAGTTATCTCTGACATAATGTACTTCTTTGCCTTCTTCTTCGGCTCATCTCAGCATGTCATCTCAATGTCGCCAATTTCGCTGCTCACCCACTGCTTAGTAATTACACCACCCATCAAGACTAAACCAAACTCTGAAATACAAATGCACAGTCTTGCAAAAGCAGCTAAACAGGGCCACACTGTCAACATCATCTGCTGTTCAAGACTTATTGTGTCTCTCATAAGTGTATCCATGTTCTCTTCAGGGGAAAGCATAAGCTTTCTTAAACTATCTGGCCATCAGTGGAATTGGAACCGCAGACTATTCAAAAGCTGGACACTGCTACAGAGCCCCTCCTAAACCTAAATGGAAATGGAAACTGGAGCCATCATCTCTTCTCTGACTGCCCATATGGTCCTGCCTGCTGGAGATGCCAAGCCCTCATGGGACTTAGCAATTTGAAAAATTATTTCTATCTCTGCTTTCGGATGCGACTTATCCAGAACCTGTTACCTCCAGGGCAATGAGAAACAGTTGGGATTTTTGAAGTGGGCTGTTTGATATTCAGGGTCCAATGACTAAGCTGTATACCAATTGTCTCAAAATGTCTTGTGTTTCCACTTATGAACACCTGTGTATATGACACAGAGAATATGGGCATTCCACTTGTTCTCCAGCAAAAAGACAGTGGGGTTGTGGGGACAAATACAGGGCTTGTCTCGATCTCTCTCTTGCTCAGAGGAGGGGAGCCATTGATAGGCACAGGAGCAGATGGGGATTGACAGAACTCCTAGGCAGAGAGCTAATTGAAGGAGACTGGGGAGGACTTTGACGGCACTCAAATGCCAGCATTGATGGCGAAATCAATGAAAGCTTTAAACGTACTACCTCCAACAGAATTCAAGGATCTCTTTGCTAATTTTCATGTAAGTGCAAATGATTTAGTTTTTCTGGTTATGGCCCCAGAAAAAAAAAAAAATCCAGACAGTTTCTCTGACATTTTCCTAATAGTGTCCTATATTTAGAAACACGTAGCACAAGCAGACTATGTGAGGGGGACTGGACCAAAAGTAATTTCCCCCTTAACGCTTAAAGCATTCTGTAATCGCTCCACCCCACTCCGCTTCGGGTTTGTCATTTCCTACTCTTCACTCTCTTTCCATTCACTGGTGAGACAAAGTCTGACCGAATTCCCTCAATAGTGAATTAGTCAATAGATTTTGGTATGTTTAACTTTACAATAAGGTTTAATGTTAAGCATCATGATATTATTTTATAAATATACAATTGTTCATTGTTAATACATCTACAATCACAACTTGTAATAAAAATGAAATAAAATTAGCCAAGACAACTGAAAAAGTATTGTAAAAGTACTGTTACTGTTACGCACTTAGTTGTGCATTCTAATGCAGGGCTCGACATTAAGCTTTTTCATGTGCTTGTCCTTCAGACAAGTAAATCGCTCATTCACTTGTCTGAGCAAAACATTTGCTTATCCAGAAAAAAATAGGATTTTTTTTGTGTGTTGTAAATATAATTTATTCTGAAGCAATATTCTCACCAGTGTTCAATCACCTTTGACATATTTATATTTTAATCTTTATAAGGAATTTTCCCTAATTGTTTTAAATATATTGATAAAATTTTAGAATTTAAAATGAAAGATGAAGCATATATTAAATTAGAATAAGACACTATAAGCCTGTTGCCAATCAAATTAAATAATTTACACTGAAAAAATACAACTGCATTAAATAATGTTATGAGATTGTTTTAAATATTTTTATAGATATATAAATAAGAAATGTTGAAGGAGAGAATGTTTAAACATGAAACTAAACCGCCAGTAGGTGGCAGCAGGTGGCTGTCTTAATGAGTGAGTCATTGATTCAAACGATTCATTCAAACAGCTGATTCGTTCAGGAATGAGGTAGTTGTTTATGAATGTGTCATTGAATCATTGACTCAACTGATTCGTTCAAAATGCTGAATCATTCAGTAACATACTGTTGCTGTGAAAAGATTGAAACTACAAACCCGATTCCAAAAAATTTGGGACACTGTACAAATTGTGAATATAAACAGAATGCAATGATGTGGAAGTTTCAAATGTCAATATTTTATTCAGAATACAACATAGATGACATCAAATGTTTAAATTGAGAAAAAATATAATTTTAAGGGAAAAATAAGTTGATTTTAAATTTCATGGCATCAACACATCTCAAAAAAGTTGGGACAAGGCCATGTTTCCCACTGTGTGGCATCCCCTCTTCTTTTTACAACAGTCTGCAAACGTCTGGGGACTGAGGAGACAAGTTGCTCAAGTTTAGGAATAGGAATGTTGTCCCATTCTTGTCTAATACAGGCTTCTAGTTGCTCAACTGTCTTAGGTCTTTTTTGTCGCATCTTTCTCTTTATGATGCGCCAAATGTTTTCTATGGGTGAAAGATCTGGACTGCAGGCTGGCCATTTCAGTACCCGGATCCTTCTTCTACACAGCCATGATGTTGTAATTGATGCAGTATGTGGTCTGGCATTGTCATGTTGGAAAATGCAAGGTCTTCCCTGAAAGAGACGACGTCTGGATGGGAGCATATGTTGTTCTAGAACTTGGATATACCTTTCAGCATTGATGGTGCCTTTCCAGATGTGTAAGCTGCCCATGCCACACGCACTCATGCAACCCCATACCATCAGAGATGCAGGCTTCTGAACTGAGCGCTGAGAACAACTTGGGTTGTCCTTGTCCTCTTTAGTCCGGATGACACAGCGTCCCAGTTTTCCAAAAAGAACTTCAAATTTTGATTTGTCTGACCACAGAACAGTTTTCCACTTTGCCACAGTCCATTTTAAATGAGCCTTGGCCAGAGAAAACGCCTGCGCTTCTGGATCATGGTTAGATATGGCTTCTTTTTTGACCTATAGAGTTTTAGCCGGCAACGGCGAATGGCACGGTGGATTGTGTTCACTGACAATGTTTTCTGGAAGTATTCCTGAGCCCATGTTGTGATTTCCATTACAGTAGCATTCCTGTATGTGATGCAGTGCCGTCTAAGGGCCGAAGATCACGGGCATCCAGTATGGTTTTCCGGCATTGACCCTTACACACAGAGATTGTTCCAGATTCTCTGAATCTTTGGATAATATTATGCTCTGTAGATGATGATAACTTCAAACTCTTTGCAATTTTTCTCTGAGAAACTCCTTTCTGACATTGCTCCACTATTTTTCACTGCAGCATTGGGAGAATTGGTGATCCTCTGCCCAACTTTTTTGGAATGTGTAGCTCTCATGAAATCCAAAATGAGCCAATATTTGGCATGACATTTCAAAATGTCTCACTTTCAACATTTGATATGTTATCTATATTCTATTGTGAATAAAATATTTATATAAGTTTATGAGAATTGTAAATTATTGCATTCCTTTTTTATTCACAATTTGTACAGTGTCCCAACTTTTTTAGAATTGGGTTTGTATTTTCTGCTGAAATATGTCAATATTGTGTCTAAAATGTAAGTGACTTAATATTAATTACTTGTTTATTGAGCTGTCATATGAAATCAGTGTCACATTTTAAATTGTGATGGTATTCAGCACTCTGGGTCGTGTGATGTTGCTTAACTGTATCGTATGTTATAAATATAAAAACTCCACATGCGTGAGCCTCAACAGCACAAACTTGTCTGGTCATGCAAGTAAATTCTTTTTCACTTGCCCCTTCAAAAAATCCACTTGTCCCAGACAAGCGTTAATGCCGAGTACTGCCTAATGCATCCATTAATTTTTGTTTTGTAATAGTGCACATCTGACTACAATGTGCATTAAGAGAAATCATCTTAAGTAACATATTTGCAATTTGTGATCTTGGAGTGAAAGAGAACACCTTTGTTCCATTGTTCCAAAAAAGGTTCTCATTTCAAGCAAAATCATAAACTCCCTGCT
This sequence comes from Paracanthobrama guichenoti, assembly GCA_018749465.1. Lineage (NCBI taxonomy): Eukaryota > Metazoa > Chordata > Actinopteri > Cypriniformes > Gobionidae > Paracanthobrama > Paracanthobrama guichenoti. Next base: position 3,837,162 of record CM031952.1, on the reverse strand, counting down.
CTTCTTCAATGCACACAATCTCATTACGAACTGCAAAATGTCGTAGCTGCAATATGAAAAAAAAAGTGGTCAGGTCTGCAGACACTCTGGATAAGCAAGTGGCACTGTGACCTTGAGCCACAATGATATCCACCTATATATAATCACAGATATCAGTACATCATTCATTTGCAATGTGTAAGTCACTCTCAATAAGAGTTATAGGGCAAACAAGTGGCTAGTCACATGCGATTGATGTGTTGCATGACTCACCGGCATAGCCAGCCATTTCATTTTACAGATGGCGTGAGACAGACGACAAAGTGGAGCACCTTCAGATCTAAAGTGGTAGAGGATGGTGCAGACTGAAATGCCCAGCAAACAGATTCTTCAGGTTGAATGACAAAGTCGAGCAAACTCTATCTGTGATTCATGTTTCCTTCTGCTGCAGACAGGTACTGTGTACCTAACCTAGATCAGGGTTTCTCAAATGAATACCATGGACCCAGCATGTGATAAGCCTCTTGCAAGGGACCCCCCTTAAGAAAAATACGTATCTTTAACTTGTGTCATGTCTTGCGCTGCCCAAAATCAGACTCACTTTTATTTGGTTAAAAAAATTATAAAATTACAAATAATCCTGAGGCACATTTTAGACCGATGCTCAAGTGACTGCAATGAGAAATTATTTATATTCTTGTGAAGTAAAATAATAAATTTGGCAATGAAACTCTTGGGGGTATCTTTAACTTTGATAGTTGGGAGATTGCGACTTTGGTTGTTAATGAACCAATTCATCATTCATGGGGAGGCGAAGTGCTGATTATGACTTGATTCTCTCCCAGGCTTTTTGATGTCAGATAAGTTGCTAATCCATTGATAGCTGCCACTTGATTTCAGGCATCTAAATTTTAAATGAAATGAACAAAATTACAAAGATACAGAGTCACACAGTCACACAGGACACAAAATAAAAATTATGAAAATCCATAGGCTGGTAGAAAGAAAGGTGCCTGGACAAAATTGACCATGGTTATGTGTTGCCACAGCTAACAGAATCAACACTACCGTTTTGAAAACATTCGGCCTACATAGTAATGCGTTTTTTTTTCTTCTTCTGCCATTCTCGTCTATTTATATTGCTCTAATTAATCTCTACTATCTTTAGTGCAACTTGATTACACACCTAGAGTTACACGGCTATCTTTTAATGCTTTATTAACTGGCATCAAATACTCACTAAATCAGTTTTTTCTAACATTTTGAAGATACATGGCTTTTTTATATTGTACCAGAGCCAACACTAATTAAAATGCTTAGAAAATGTTTACTTTGTATCAAGTTAACAGTGCATCCTTTTCTCTACCCTCTATTAACATATAAACCTGAAGATAAATAGGTAACGCTTTACAATAAGGTTTCATTAGTTCGCATTAGTTAACTACAATTAGTTAACATGAACTAATAATGAACTGCATGACTATACTGTAGCAATACATTTGTTACTGCATTTATTAATCTTTGTTAATGTTAATTTAAACATTTACTAATATATTATTAAAATCAAAAGTTGTATTTGTTAACATTAGTTAATGCACTGTGAATTAACATGAACAAACAATGAACAGCTGAATATTATTAACTAACGCTAACAAAGATTATTAAATACTGTAACAAATGTATTGCTCGTGGTTAGATCATGTTAGTTAATACATTAACTAATGTTAACAAATGAAACCTTATTATAAAGTGTTACTGATAAATATTTAGTTTAAATTCAGTTAAATTTATAATGCACTTCTGACAATCTTTTTCTCTCAAATTACCCCAGGACCTTTGTAGACCCATTTTGAAAAAGTATGTTAAGAAAGTATAGTATGAATTTAATCTGGACGTTCTACATTTGCCATGTTGCCCTTTTCACATAACTTACCAGCGTCCATTCACAAATCCTCTCCCGTGGTCTCATGGGATAGTAAAGTGTCCATCATATGCACACTTCTGAATCTCGCAGGAAGTAGTAAGTCATCCGGGTACTTTTTGCCTAATCTTTTAGGATTACTGTAAATACTTCTTTTGTCACATACTGTTTACTGTAAAACAGTAGGGAAGTATGTGATTTCGGATGCAGCCATGGTCTTCTCTTTTGCCAAATAAGTAAGAAAACTTCAACAAAACTTCAAAGCGAACTCTTAACACATTATGCTCCATCACGTCTATTGCGGTCTCAAAACTCTGGCCAGTTGATAATCCCTAGAATATCAAAATCAACTGCAGGTGGTCGATCCTTTTCCAATTTAGCACCTAAACTCTGGAACAGTCTTCCTAGCATTGTTCGGGAAGCAGACACACTCTGTCAGTTTAAATCTAGACCAAAAACGCATCTCTTTACTATGGCATACACATAGAATATTATCAATCTCTATTATTCAAATCAGTAAATGACTGTTAGGCCGCATTAACTAAGTCAGCCGGAACCGGGAACACTTCCCATAACACCTGATGTACTCGTTACATCATGGCATCTACGCTAAAGTTGGTCTCTCTGTTTATCCCGAGGTTTACTGCAGTCAGCCGGACCCGGGCCGTATCCAGATCAGATGGTGGACCTGCGCCTGGACATGACCAACGCATCCCTGAAGTGTCTGCAGAGAGCGTGTCAACTAAACTCCCCCCTGTAAAGGCCGCATGACACGACATCCTTATTAAACCTGTCTCCAGCATGACGACTCCAATAATTCAAACAATCTTACGAATATCTATTTACCTAATATGACTTAAGACCTGAAATGTTGCCAGAATTATAATCATACACTGTTTGTTCGTCGGCCGGAGGAGAACTGGCACCCCGACTGAGCCTGGTTTCTCCCAAGGTTTTTTTCTCCATTCTGACCCTGAAGGAGTTTTGGTTCCTTGCCACTGTTGCCTTTGGCTTTTGGCTTGCTCAGTTGGGGACACCTAAATTTCAACTAAATTACCAATCTGCCCACATTGACACTATATGAAAATTGAAATTAGCCGGATAACATCACCGTTTTCACCAGAGTGGCTGTACAGCCGAATCAAATTCTGTTGCATTATTTTCCTGTTAACACTGTGAAGCTGCTTAGAAACAATTGGACTTGTAAAAAGCGCTATATAAATAAAGGTGATTTGAACACCCATAATGCACTAGGCATGTTGCTGTCCAAGACCACTTCTACTAGTCTGCTAAGGATACGCCTACCAGAGTCAAATGCTGCCATGTTTGAGTAGGAAATACTTCTTAGCCAACTTTTAGTTCTTAATGGTGTTGACTTCTATTGTGAATTCAAAGAGTAAATGTTTAGTGTGAGTGAGTTACCTTCGGTTTCCAGGCTACAAAGAATCATACATACAGAGAGAACGCCTCAACGGAAAATTTGTAGACTGGAGAAACTGGAAGAACTATAAGAGATGGCGACTCTCTGAGAAAAACAAAGGAAATTGACATCTGAACTCACTCTTGCGCATTTAGCATCCCCATCTGAGACAACATCACACTGAGTTGATCACCCAAGTATTGCCTTAATTTACATTTCTTTCCCTTCACTGCCTCTTCCCCCATCATCTCTCCTCTATAATTCACCCAACATCTACATGGGTAAATGTGAACAAGTACTATACAGTATTATACATGTTTGGTATCATTTGAAATGTCTAATAGCTAATAAAGGTTTTAAGAGTTTAGAGATATTTTGCTTTCTGTGGTGGGTGTGTCCTCTGCCAATTGGTCTTTCATGCATATTACCTCCTGCCCTCAAGGTCTGGAGACTTGATTAATGCAAATTCCCATTGTGAACTCATGTTTACATTTGAAAGAAGTTTCTGTCTTAGTATTTAAGGGAATGTTGCAGGAGGGTCAGGGGCGATTCCGTACTCAGGGTCAGGTGTCTTCCAGACCCTCAGTGTTATGAAACTGTCAGGTATGTGTATTTTACTCTTTACCTCAGAGTATTTGATGTTATGTATTTATTATCTTTGAATTGATTATGTAATTGACACATTTAACAGGCTAATAATAAATTGTTACACTAGATTGTATTCTGACTTACTCTGAAATTATTGATTTTAGTACATTACGATGTATCCTTTGTTACCGCAAATCTGTGACCAAGGTTAAGTACATATTAGATCTCGAGCTGTATAGAGCATGGGGCACATCTGACGAGATTCTACTTGTCTGACTAACTGCTCGACTTTAACTAAGTTGTTATGCAGTCAGATTCACTATAGGGGGGCAGATAAAATACTATTAAAATAATATGCCATTATTTTATGGTACTGGCCATAACCTCTGGTTACTGTTTCAACTTTAACTAAGTTGTTATATAGGCGATTGAAGGGGGCTACATGGGTACTTTTTAACAATAGCAAGCATGGGCGGCATTGTTAAATCATTTTAGCCATAACCTCTGGTTAATGATTGGACTGGTGAGTTTGTGATTGTGGGCCCGCATAATGGCCGGTGAGAGGACCCTGTACATCTCTGAGAACCAAATGAATGATTTCAATAAGAGTAAAGAGTTAAATAGAATAATCAAATGTGTAGTTAAACTATTATACAAATTACCTAATAATCAATCGGCATTCTAACCTTAATTTGAGGTCATGATAAAATGGAGTCAGATAAAAGTAAATTGGAATTAAATTACTTTGCCCCTGCTGAAAAGACCGAACGTGCAGAAACCTTCACCCGCTTATCAGAAGCTTTCGTTGGGACGATTGGGCGGGCCTTACAAAGTCAAAATTTCAAACTAGATGACCACGAACACAGTATTTTTACAAAAGCCCAAAAGAACACAGTCAAAGCTGTCAAAAGTCTGCTGTGTTTTCATTTCTCGGTTCAGGTAACACAGAGAACAAGTAAACACTGTTAATTTACATATACTATGGACATTGTAACAATACAAAGCAGGTGGAAAATGTGGAATTACTCTTTAACTGCCCTTTTCAGAAAGAAAAAAGTGAGCATAAACCTCACAAAATATGACAACTTCACAAAAACAACTGCATCAAGAATTTTACATAAGCACAAGCTTTTGTTGCCTCTTTTTTTCCTCCTCTCAAAAAAAATTCAACTCACTCAGAGAGTACGGCAGAGTAGTGGGTGGTTTGGGTAGCATCTGACTTATCTGACACAGCCAGAGATAGCCTGGAGGGTGCCATGCTAAAGAGGCATATCCAAAAATTGGAGCTTGAATCAAGCGATACAGTAGGAGGTGATAGTACCTTCGCTTCAAACTAAAACAAAGCTTACCTACTCAAGAATAAAACACCTCAGCATAGATCTTGTTTGAGAACACACTACTGCAAGAGCGCAAACAACCGTGATTATGTGCGGAGAAATGCAATATGAAAATCAAACAGAGAGCATCTTGCATGCATAATCCCCATGAGGAAACAAAGATTGTGGGAGCTGGCATACACGGGTACAGTACCGCTATGATAGAGGAGGCGTATGTTAGAATTACAGATGAAAAGTAGGGGGCTCTTGAGGATGCGAGGGGCATAGGCAAAGTAAATCATAAGTGGATCATTCCATTTGGGACAGTCGCAAGGCACCAGTGTTGAAAGGAGTGTTTACCACTCTGCAGCCCCTCGATGGAGGTATTAAGGAGCCCCACTTTAAAAAATAGGCCATCTGTAAAGCAGCAACCACTACACTAGAAAAAGATCACTGCAATCTAAAAATTCACATCTGAAGTTCCACTGCTTTTCAGAGATACAGCAAAAATAATTACCTAGTACATCCTGCACAAAAACCCTAAAGGGGGTTACAGAGAGGCTCAATGGTAAGTGCATCGTTCCTCAGTCGATGACTGCTGTGATACCCTTGAGCAAGGCACTTAACCACTATAAGCTCCAGGTGTGCTGCAATATAGATGAATTTATGTTGCGACAAAAGCAAAGGTAGCTCAATCAAAGTGTTAACATTTTATAAGAAGGTTACTGGTTTGAGAGAGGGGCAGGACTAATCAAAACTGACCAGATTAAGGTATCTTAGTAGACAGGTTGTAATATTGAATTTGGACACGCCTTGGTGCCTTTCGCACCAAGCCATTATCTAATTAAATGTGAGTTCAGGTAAGAAAAGAAAAGTTTGAATGAATTGCACCTGAAATATCCTTCAGTTAACCTAATTTTATGTGGTAATAAATTGACTAAAACTCGATATTTAGATACATCCTCCTAAATATAAAGTAGATGTTAATAGCTAACCCTGCTGAAGATAATAATGGATTAGAGAACTGCAGCTAATAAAAATAAAATTCAAAATTGCATCTGGGGCCAAAGAATTGCAGGTGCCAGCAAAACTGCAAATCAGCTTGGCACTATACTTCGAATAGTTCACAATGAGACCCGTGAGACCTTTGAGACACTGAGCCCCAGTCACAGGGAATAGTCATTACCTGCAAAACCACACTTGGTTATCTCACCATTCTGACAGGAGGCAGGCTGTAGTCCCAGGGCTCAGTTAAGTGCATGCTCCCAACAGGCCTTGGTGGGAGACAAGACATCGCAGACATTGAAATGATGCATGAAGGATCATATGGCCGCCAAACAACACTTCCAGTGATGGGTTAGACATGTCATCCTCCCACTCTGTCCAGGGACAATGTTTTTCGACCTCATTGCCATTGAGATTGTTCTCTGTGCACTTCTCTTGACATGAAGCCGCCCTAGTTTAGTACAGAATACATGAGCTTGCTCTCTTGTGAGTATCTTTCCTAAGATAAGTAAAACATACATAATGAATGCCATGATAAAATTATGCCAATTAAAATTAAGATTGTCAGAGTCCCAGGTAAAATCTAGAGGTGAACAGGTTATCATTTTTGCTGATTAATTAGTGCTGATAGCAGCTTATGTACTACTCAAATATTGGCAAAAAATGCTGATGGGATTTTACTCTTTTTTGTAAATAAATGTGCCCTGACATTGCATATACTTATAGTAAAAAAACAAACAAAAAAAAAAAAAACTATATACTGTATCTATATTAGTGAATAAAAAAATTATAATAGGCACTACAGTTCTCAATCTTCTGTTGATGTATTGCTGTTGTTCATATCTGACAATATTTACGTTACAGTGTTATTATTGTAATGTGTTATAGAAGACTGAATGTGTGTATATTTTGTTTTGCTTATCTGTTAGCCACCGGGGACCAATTTCAAACCAATCTCTGGTGTATTTTGGGGTTGTTTGTAGTTAAAAGCCCATATTATGTGCCTAATACTCTTTTTCCCCCCTTTTTACTGGAAATGTCAGGTTGCACAAACTGCACCTACATAATTTTATAAAACTACCGACCAGTTAATTTGAAAATCAGCCTTTCTCTCCAACTTAGTTATCAGTATTTGCAACATCCAATATACCGTAGATGAAATTCTTGTAAAAACTGAATTCTGGCAATTATACCCACTTGACAAACTGTCTGTCAAAAATTTTTCTAACCATTGGGGTATAAATTTCTGAGACACGGCTTAAAAGGTCATTTCCCACATCACCTCTCCTTACACAATGAAGGCTCTACCGTACTCATTTCATTTCCTCAACCTTCCTGAATCTGCCCTCTCCAAAGATAAAAAAAGAACAGGTCACGATAAAAGAACCAAAGAGAAATGTGGCGACTGCCATGGTCGTGAAGAAGGTGAGATGACCTTGATATGCAAATAGACCATCATGAAAAGAGAGAGAGAGAAGAAAGTCTCTAAAGATATTTATCATGCAGTGGGCCATTGGCAGAAATATAGATGGGTTCTGCTTCATTTAATTATCATCATCTATTAGAAATTATTTTTGAATTTCCCAAATGCTGGTAGACTAAATATTTTAAAGGAGGTTCCTCAGAAGAAGTCATACAGGTTTGGAATGACATGAAATTGAGTAAAAGATGACAAGATTTAAATTTTTGGTGTGAACTATCCATTCAAGCACAATGAACCTCAGCCGTAAACAGCCGTTTAAGTTGACAACACCCTTTCTTTACATACGCATGTGCTGTGCAGAGTCTTGACATTTGAGGTTCTGCTAATTCTACCCTTGCATCGCTGCACTATAATCATAATCAGCGGTATTCTTCTGCTCAAAACTGAGCCTCTGAACGAGAAACATGCTCTAGCCCACCATGCGCCGTGTACTTGAGAGGTGAGAGCTTCATGTGTGCCTACTGGGCCAAATGCCTGCTCAAGCCATGACATGATCCTAATCGACATGAGCACACGGGAGGGCTCAAGCCCGGGGCCGTGGGCCAGACACTGAACACAATGACCAGCTCTCCCATTCCGGCATCTCCGAGCGCCTTACAAACAATGCCCGGTCAGGAAAACAAGCCCTCGATATCTGTCCACAGCTGTGCTTTTGTCTCTCTCTCCATCCGTCAGAGACACACCACGCAGGCTTAGACACCTACGCCGTTGCCTCTGCTGCCCTCTGTGACGGAGAGAGCTTGTTTATCACACCGAAGCATATTGCCGATGTCCTCGCAAGGCGAAGACAGAAAGAGAGAGACAAGAAGATAGAGAGACAGACACAAGGAAAGGGAACGAAGGAGAAACAGAACAAATAGAGGCTGTGAAAAAGATGAATAGAGAAAGAGCAGCAAATAAAGCGAGAGAGAAAGGACACAGTAAAAAATGCTGAGATAGAGAGCGGGTGAGAGAGAAATGGAGTGAACGCATTGGAAAGCACATAATGGAGGGGACAGAGGCTAATTAAGGAAGGCCGGATTAATTAGGCTTTCAGTCTGCCTGCCTCTCATTCTCCCACTGTGTTTCCTGCCAGCACCACCCTCCATCCCCTCATAAAACACGCCGCATTGTTGTTGGATGGATTTTAGGGCTCTGGTCTTTGGAATGTACATAAGTCTGTAATTTCCAGTGGGAGGGTAACTTGGTTACCTTTGTGAGCAAATACAAGGTAAGCCTGAGCGGTATGATGGCACATATAATGTGTGATGGAAGAAATGTGTAAAACATGCTATACCACTTATACCACAAAAGTATCCACAACGTAATTAAAAAATCTGACATGAAGCGGAAAATTATAGCCTGAGGCAGCAAGTTTTATGTATTGCTCCGTGAGGTAGTTAGTGATTCCAGCCCTAGCATCCAACAATTTCCAAATAAAAGAATGTTAATAATAATAAATGTCCTTAGAAATGCACAGATATTAAAATTCTGTCTGAATCTGATAATTATTTTAACTGATGAATGATCAATTTTGAAAATGTTTATGAATGAAAAAATAAAATAAAATAATAATAAACTAAAAATCAGTTATTTACAGTTCAGTACAGTATGAAAATGGATATTCATTTTCAGATTTGCTAAAAGTTACATTTAACAGTGTCATTAACTTAAAGTGCTCTAAATGTAAAAATAGGGAAATTAGCATATACATTTAATATATCCAATTTTAGTTGATACACACACACACACATGTTGGTGCACGTTTGTTTTTGGGAATTGTGCGGAAATTCCATAAGCGTAATGGTTTTTATACTGTTTATTTCTATCCCCCTACACTACCCCTAAACCTACCAATCACAGGAAACTGCACATTTTTACTTTCTCCCAAAAAACCTCATTCTGTATGATTTATAAGCCTTCTGAAAAATGGGGACATGGGTAATGTCCTCATAAGTCACCCTCTCCTTGTAATACTTGTGTCATACCCATGTCATTATACACATTTGTGTCCTGATATGTCATAAAAACACACACACACACACACACACACACACACACACACACAAAACCACTACTCCAATATAAAAGGACTCAAACCATGATATATTTTAGTTATAGGGTCATTCCATGTCAACTCAACCAAAGGGTCCCCGGCTCAAATATTTGATTTTGTTCATATTTTTATAGTGGAGAAAGCCAAAATATTAAATGTCACAGATGTATATTTACTGAGTAATCCACTGTTTTCTTCAGATATTCCTCTTTAATAGGAAAAAAAAAGTATCAGCTATATGCAAAGTGACCCACATTTGGTCTTTGAAAATATGTACAATTTACCAATTTACTCATGGAGCCATATTAAGATCTCCATATCTCTTTGATTGAACCATATAGGGCCTTTAACATTAAAATACCAAAAGAAAAGTTTGTTAAAAACCAGCATCTAAAATGATATTGAGATACCTTTAATACTTCTTGTGTTATAGGCAAGCAAACTTGAGGGAAAAAAAAAACCACAAGATGATTGCTAAAGTCAACAGATTTTACTAACAGACCTACCAATTTGGCTCCAAATCTCAGGTGAAAATTGTCATTTTGACTCTCCTCTTCAAAATAGTGGATTACTCAGTAAATATACATCTGTGACATTTAATATTTTGGCTTTCATCACTATTTATGTTTGTTTTCATATAGAAAAAAATAGAAAAAAATTTGGAGTTTTCTAAGTTTGGTTGATCTGACACGGAATGACCCTATACAATAAACTTCCTTGTGTTTTAATTTTTTTATTTTTTATTTAACTTTATTGTCATTGTGGTAACTTGGACGTTTAGCATAAACTGTTGACACTACATATCAGTGCAATACGTGATGTTTGCTCATGTCAACAACCTAGTAAAAAAGTACTAAAGATTTATGGGAGTTCAGATGTGAATCAACCATTGAATTACTGCCACTTTGCAGCCAAGAGCGCTTGCACTCCAGTAGACTGTCATTTACAAAAGCCTGAAAACAACATCTATGCTTTAAATAGACGACTTGGACCAGCCTCCCGTACAATCCAATTAGGCATCAAATCACTCCAACTCTGTTTTTCATAACACTGAGTGCCATCTGGGACACAAAATAACCCCCACCCCCTTAAAAACCCCAAAACAATAACACTCTCTCTTCTCAATGGCACTGGTTTCATGAGCAGACATGAGGGGCCACTTTTGCAGCGAGAGCCCTCAATGGTTCTGTTCCTCCTCCCTGCTCGATGGAGCAAACGACGAGGACCCTTCAGTCCTGTTCACTATGCAGGATCCTTGGCCAAAAATGACAGGCACTGATGAGCATAAATATTTATCAGGTGCCAAAGCTTTGCCAACCTGAAGATACTGGGACAAAAATCAGAAGGGTTGGAGAAAAAGTGCGGTAAGCCGTTTCATGATGATTGACGTCAAGGCTCGCTATCAGAAAGTCATCCTGAGAGGGGAGGCTGGAATGCCCTTGTGCCAGACTGCAAACTCAAGTTTACGATAATCCCAATAAATTATAATGTGCTCCGCAGACATTAAAAAGCATGATTTGTACTAAATTAAATGGGCTGTGACTCTCAGATCACAGAATCTAGAAGAACAGATTCATCTAACTCTCATTCCTTCCTTCATTTCTTTCTATCAGAGAAAATTCATTCAGTAATATTCATTTGCAGTAGGGGAAAGTGGGGTAAACTGTGCCACTTTATGCTTAAAGTCGCCATGAAATCCAAATTTTGTATGAATATATTAGCCTTAAGTTTATGTATAAGTAATCCCAAAATAATGCCAAAATTCACATTTAGAAGATATAAGTGTTTAAAACTTAGAGTCTCTCACTTTTGCCATTATGGATCAATGATTTGGATGACATCAACTTTAGCTTCTCATCAGATTTTTCGTCCAATCAAATATGAAGTGTCCCGCCCCCTCCATTATAAATAGCTGCGGCTGAAATCGGTCACTAGTTCACACATTTACGATTTTCTACATGTTAAATGCAAGCCTGTAGCACTCCTCTCAGAAACCGAAGCCTCCGCGCCTCGATCGGCCATTTGATGATATAAAAACGCGGGGTGCGACGTCATGATTGACAGCTGAGACTTACGGCTTCTCGGAGTGAAGTTGTCACTGAGGCACTAACAGACTTTTTTGGGATTTTTGGGAGGAGATTGGAGCTTTAGCTTTAATTTCTACATTTCCATAACTGTTTATATCATACCAACATAATCAATTGTTCTGCATCTGCGAGAGTGTGGGCGGGCTTTTGATATCGCACCTCTACTTCCTGCTCTCTACTGCAGAGACTCCGGTCCCGAGATCTCTACTGCGCAGACTTGGTCCCAAATCTGCGCAAGATGTCAGCGCCATATTCGGACCTCCAGAGGCTTCAATTACTTCAGCTGAAAAGAATGAAGTCGCAACGTCCATTTTTTTTTTTTTACGGTCTATGGTTAAATGCCACAAAATGCACTACAGGGGACAGGGAACTATTCAGACAGTGTAAATATACCTTACATTAGGGTGAATGAAGTCTGGTTTCACGTTAATGTCACACAAACTGCCGCAGCGTGCACGGTCTGCTCCGCTCCAGAGACATGATATGCACGATTCAGCTCAGACCACAAAACGGACTCATTTGAATTCTACACAGAATACTATATTTTAAAGTGACATGGAGGAGATTACAAGGAGAAACGGTAGACTCTGCATTAGAAACAGCACTGAGTAGAACAGATAACACCGGTGCCATGCACCAACATAAATTACACACTTTTTTTAAGCTACACATCCTATGCATGATTTTGTTTAAATCTAAAAAGGGGGATTCTATTAGACTGTGGCTGTCATAAACGGTCTAATGCGGCCTTGCTGAACTCGTACGGCTCTGGCCGAGCGCTAATTTAAACGAAATGCTATTGGCCATTTGAAAAAAGGGGAGGATCTGCTCAATATGCCCTGCCCTGTCTACCTGTTAGAGTGGAAATTATGTCAACACATTGAATAATGCTGCATGTTTCAAAGCACTTCAGTGGGCCTTTAAACTGTTCTCTACTCAAAGAGAAAGGTGCAATTAATACTCCTGATTATATTTCAGGATGTGTGGTATCAACTAAAATTAGAAGAATGCATCTATAATAGAATCTTTGAGAGAGAGAGAGAGAGAGAGAGAGAGAAAGGTCCAATGACAATAGAATTTAATATATATATATATATATATATATATATATATATATATATATATATATAAATATAAAAATATGTGCTCTGATATTAAATACATTTAGAAAATGTGTAGGCAATTTACTTCAATATGCAAAGAAATCAGTTAAATTTTGAGTTTTCTATGAACACGGGCAGCTGTATACGTTATATAAATTTTTAATACAAGATCACATGACAAAAACACCATGCACAATTTGCTTGATTAACGCATCGACACACCTTACCTTCTCACAAACCCTGTACCACTCTCTCATTCAGTTGACTTTTTTTATTTTGCCTTTTTTGATCAGTAAACACAATGGACTTAATAATGCGTGCATTTTTTCTTCTTCACCTTTCTCTCATAGTTTAGTATAGTTCCTAGTTTTTAATTCATGAACCCATTCTGAACCGCTAACCAGATTTGTGGTCCGAACGTTAATCTCCAGCAGGCACTTTTGTCTGTTGCGGGGAGGATTAGTCCATTTTCATTATTTGCAGGGGTCAAAGGTACTGTCCAACACCAATTTGTTAACTAAAATTTGTTGAGTCTAATGATGATTAATGCCCTTGTTGTATGCCTTCCACTGTTACACCGAAGCAAAGTTCTTGTTCTTTTTTTTTTCTACAAAAGCAATTAGAGCAATTTTAAATCCACGAAACGCATCACGGGCTGACAGGTTAAGCTTTTAATGCAAATGTGACAGCAACATAATGTGCAATACGACAAAATGTGATGGTATTGGCCTAATTGCTCACAACTAAAAAGAATTAATATTAAATGAGGCGCCTTCAAAAACTGCTAGAGGATTTCAGCCCCTCCGTGCGTAAACATATACATACATACACGATAGCCCCAATGAGCCTAGCAGTGTGACGTCCTCATTCCTGCACTCATGTGAGTATTTTATGTTTTATGAGAACATGTAATGAGGTAAAAGCCGCAATGTAAGGATAACTGATGGGTTTGGTGACATCTCCTAGCCACTACAGTAATAAATATTGAAAATGGAAGACTGTCACCTATTATAAATGTCAAGTGGTGTTTTTTTTTTTTTGTGTGCTTTTTTATGTTAATAGTATTAACCAAAAATAATAAATCACAACTACAATAGCAAGAAAAATAATGCAGTTCTACACTCTCAGAAAAAAAGGTACAGTGCTGTCACTGGGGCGGTACCCTAAGGTACAAAAAAGTGAAAAGGTACATCTTTGTACCTTACTCACCCCTAAATGGTACATATTATTACCTTAAAAGGTACATATCAGTATTTTAAGAGTGTGTATTAGAACCTTAAAGATACATATTAGTACCTTTTCGGTTTTGTACCTTAGGGTACCGCCCCAGTGACAGCAATGTACCTTTTTTTCTGACAGTCTAGGGCAAGATTTACTAACAGTTTGCGCTAGCGCAAACCCTCTTTTGGCGTTAAAAAACTACTGTCAGGATTTGCTAAAGACATGCTGTGAAAAATTGCGGCTTATTTTGTGGCTGACCTTACTGCATATGCATTTGTAGGAGTTTCCCTTTCAGATGCAAAATTCCCTTTCAGATGCAAAATTCATGGGAGGAGAGTATTTAAATGAATCATGCAAGGTGATTTACTAAAGCTTGCGTCATTATTTTCCGCCCTAAAAAAGCACGTCTTAAAGGTCTACTGTGTAATATTTAGGAGGATCTATTGACAAAAATGCAATATAATATACAAACTGTGTTTTCAGTGGTGTATAAAGATCTTACATAATAAACAGTTATGTTTTATTACCTTAGAATGAGTCATTTCTATCTACATACACCGCGGGTCTTATGGTGAAGTCGCCATTTCGCGCTGCCAAGTTTCTACAGTAGCCCTAAACGGACAAACTGCTCTAAAGAGCGCTAGCTACTCTCTGCTGTATGAGACCACAATATTTTTGTCCTGTGTCAGCCACCGTAGCTTTTCTATGTGCTTCATAAGGGAGGGGTGAGCGGTGGACGGTTGCAAATCGCAACCTCACCGCTAGATGCAGATAAAATGTACACACTGAACCTTTAAAACAATGCTTTTTTAAAAAAACTAAAACTGGTAGATTGTGTGGCCATTATGAAAATGATCTAGCTGTGTCTGTGTTCTTTAATTCAGTAGATGTGCAGAACTTTCCACTCCCATCTGCGCTTTTTTTGAATTTAGTTTTCACGCTAATTTGTCCTTTTTAGTAAATCTGGCCCCTTGTCTGCTATAGCAGTGACTTTTCAGTAAAACAAAGTTCATCACCTAAATAAATGGATTGAATGGGTACTTCATCCACAGTTGAGCCTTTATGAGTTGAGTTCTGACGATAAAGACCTTCGGTTGATCTAAATCGTTCAAGGAAGACATTAGATCTTGGCATTATATTTTATGATGAAAGATGTCGAAAATGCATGACAGTTTAACAGAGAACCTCTCTCAAGGTGAGGTCAGAGGACAATCCCTCTTAGCAGTCTCTTCCACACTTTTTTGCCATTTGTGATTCGCAACAGAAGCAATGTAAGGCATGAGAAGAACACTGGTTTTCAAGACAGGAGCAATCTGAACTGTGTGTTTGAATCTAGTCTTTTGGCTTGATGTGAAAAGCCCGTAAATCAGGTGCGCGCGTGGAATACCAAATCACAGGAGAGAGAATAGAACTCATCAATCATGGGTGACATGCGCTTTGCTGCACGGGAGGGAAGCCAAACCACATTAGTGTTGATGCAGCAATGCTGTGGTGTGGAGGACGGCAGGGGGAAAAAGGAGGCAAACAATTCTGAATTATAGACTATTAATCGAAAAGCTTTATGGGAACAGGTCAAGTAAGTGACCTCAACATGAGGCCTTTTGATGATTATGGACTTGACGGGTCACACTAAACTTTAGGCAATAGTTAGCAAGGTCTAAGCGAGAAGGTCTTTAATACCTGTAGAAAGCTCCATTACCATTTCCATTCATCTCAAAGTGAGTGCCCCAGAAGCATGACAAAGGCAGCAGAAAGGAAAAATAAGGTAACTGTATGCTTTTAAAGATATTACAAGATATTTTGGAATAACCGTCAATGGACAAAGAAATGAAAAATGTTGGTAATAATGAATTACAGCTCCATTATACTTATTTATGAAGTATTACTATTCTATAAATATATAAAGAGTAATTAAGACCTATACTGCATTATAAGAACAGTTATAGTTACATTGGTCCCACATTATATTAGGTGGTCTTAACTACTGTGTACTTATATAAAAAAATAAGTACAATGTACTTACTGTGTTCATATTGTATTGCAAAACACTTTTGCTGATATTGCGGTGGGATACAGGTACAGTTAGGGACAGGTGTGGTGGTATGGGTAAGTTTAAGGGTAGGGTTAGGTGTAAGGGAAGTGTCAACAGTGCAATTATAAATTTAACTACAGAAATGAATTACTGATGTAATTACTAGGGCTGGGTATTGTTCAAAATCTTTCGATCCGGTGCCAATTTCGATACCGGTTCCTAACGATACTTTTTTCGATACCATATGTTTTAAAATCCATTTCAACATCAACAAAAATACATTAAACACAAAACTTTTATTTTTCATCTTAATTCAAACTAATTCTGGTAACACTTCTCATTCAGGGTAACATTATTAATAAAACTGGTTGTGCTTTTTGGATGGCTTGCTCACCTCCACCATGGGGCCTCCACTGTCGAAAAAGGTAGCAAACTTAACAATAAACTCTGTGACTGCTCTGTGGCACTGATCTCGTCTTTGCTTGGATATTTTCCCTCTTGCTGACAGTGTGAAGGGATTGACACTTTCTGGTATTGTCTTCCTATTCCTAACATCAGGGTGGACCGGTGCAGAGGCTAATGTGAAGGGGGAAATAGACAGCGCTAACGCTACAGCAACCGACTAGCAGCACAAGCTAACATACATAAAGTTGTAGTCAACGTTATGGGGATGCATTCGGTTTAAGTAGTGAAATTACAGTTATCTGTCAAGTATTTCTAAAATGTGTAACCTTAACGTTACGTTGGAAAAACAAAGATGTTACCTGCCTGGTCAAAGAATAACGTTATAGCTCCTAGGTTACATAGCAACGCAGAGTTGCATCCACACATTCAAACCACTCACGTTAGCGTAAAAAGGTGACCTTTCTTACTGCTACAATCCCAGAAATGCCAGATGATGTTGACGGGGGCGAGTTTGACTGCGATCCTCTGGTTCCATCTTTTTACAGTCGAATACCGTGCAATTTTCTGCCTTAATATTGATCCCCTGCATGGTCAAGTACTTCATTAAATTGGTGGTATTGCCGCCTTTGGTTGCAATACTCTTATCGCATATGTTGCACTTTGCTGACTCGGCATCCACTTTTATAAAGTGTAGCCACACTTTAGACCTCTTTGGCATTGTAAAACGACGCGGTAGAACACATGGGGAAAAAACTAACTACTTGTATGACTGCGGGTATCTTCAGAAATCCTACCCGTCACGTGGTGGTGGACAGCCAATCGCCGGTGCTTTAGGTCCTTACATGCAAGTATGCTACAGGCTCACACAGACACAGCCGCTTGGCTTTTGGAACCGAAATTTGGGGACCAAAAGATAAATAGTTTTTCGATACTCATAGTATCAGAGTTTTTCGTTTGATACCATAAAAGTATCGCCGTTCGGTGCCCAGCCCTAGTAATTACATGCAGGTATTTTTTTAAATATAAGTACAATGTAAAAACATGCATGTACACAATAAGTGCATTGTATCAAATTATTAATTTAAATGTTAGTACATAGTAGTTAAGGCCACCCAATATAAAGTGGGTCTGTTACATTTATATTATTTTTATAATTATTTATGTCATGTATTTGATTTTTCAATGCGCATGTTCATAATCATTATACACTGATTTATAAATGATCAAATATAAAATAACTCAAGAGACTTTGAGTTGTTAATATCTCCTCAGCCATACACTAAAAAATGCTGGGTTAAAAACAACCCAAGTTGGGTTGAAAATGGACTAACCCAGCGATTGTGTTGTTTTAAGCAAACATTTAACCCAACCGCTGGGTTAAAACAACCCATTTACTGGATTAAAGCACCCCAATCGCTGGGTTAGTCCATTTTCAACCCAACTTGGGTTGTTTTTAACCCAGCATTTTTAGAGTGTATGCATGGTATTTCTTAGCAGTTTGAAAATATACTTTAAAAAATATTGTTGCAGTGTTTTGCTAGTATGTAACATTACATTTTATTTCATTATTTTATAACAGACATTATTGTTCATTACATTCACAAATAAACAACTTAAAATGTATAATGGTCACATCTTTATGATTTCTTAACATTTGCTTTAGGAAAATTGCATCCTATGTTTCACTTTACTTAAAGCCATCAATGATGCATTCATAGAGGTTAGTAACTGTATTATTACTCACAATATGTATTTATAAGAACACAACACAGCTATTAATAACAATATATTCACTTATTTGACAGAAATCTGAATTACTAAAAAGTAATTGTAACTATAATATAATAACCTTATAGCAATGCAGGCTGCATCTTTATAAATACATTCATGGAACCATACAACTGACTTAATGCTAATGATTTAAGTGTATAATGGATTATGAGCATGCTCACTGAAAAAGCAAATGCATGACTTATATGTAAGTATAAAAAAAATATAAGTGTAACTATAACTGTTATTATAATGCCTTATAAGGTCTTAATGGGTCTTTATAAATATATTTATAGTAATAGTATAAATAGTATAAATAGTGCTATAATTCATTATAATAGTATAAATAGGGCTATAATTCATTATAAGCATGGGCTTCATAGAAAGTGTTACTAAAACTTTTACTGCCATATGGTGAAGTCACAGCATTTTCCAGCACGGGCTAATGAGGTCATGCTAACAAGCCAAACCAATAGGTGGACACCATGAGACAAACTGTTTTCTTCTTTCAGTTGCTCTTTCTTGTGTTGCCAAGATATATCATCATAAGGGGCAAAGAGGGTCACATTCTATGTAAGAGACTTGGGGATTTGCACGTAATAAAGAAAAAGAGTTTGTTCCTTGACTTGGGGAAATCACAAGAGAAAAACATGCCAATCTGCTGGACTCTGATGTGCACCTCTGATCTCTCAAAAACCGCTTTGAGGCGGCAGATCAGAGAATGGACAGGGGACCATGTGGAGAGGTCAACGTCACTGTCAGGATGTCATTCTGTGTGCCTTTGTGCTCTCACCCACCTTTATAGTCTTTTCCTCCTGAGACTTCATTTGGCATACCTGTTTACCATCATGCCAATCGACCTGCTAGTATGTCTACCTGCCTTTCTTGTTTAACTCAGGCCTGTCTTGCTAGCCACAGCACATATGCCCTATCATGGCTCTGCCAGAGGCACTGTGTGCCTTTAATGACACCTTACTGCATTACTGACAGGTTTCTTAGCCCGAAGGCATAAAAGGTAACAGCTGCCCCTTGGGGAAAGCATGAACCTATGTAAATACAGTGAATCATACAAACCACACACAAAACCAGATCCTTAAAAAGCATCTATTGACCCCAGCTGCCAACACACACGTCAGTGGAGTCCTGAGTGACACACTGAGAAAATTAGTATTTTGTAAATTGAAACTGCAGATTGTGCTGAAGTATAAAAGGGGGTGATCTAAAATGAGGGAGCGATGATTCAAGAGAGAAAGATGAGTGTGAAGCAAAGATAAGAGGCTAAAAAATAGGTATGAAGTGATACACATGGAAGAAGTCAAAAAGAGCCCTTGGAAGACAAAGTAGGGGTGTCATTAAAGACATTCTCATAGCCCTGGGAAGATCTCGGGAAAAAAAGAGAGAGAACATAGAGAAATAGAGCTGTTTCACTGAGCATGGATCAAACAGTGTTGAAAGAACCAATGAGTGTATAGGAGTCAGGATTAGAAGGATGGTTAGGAGGTTTTTTCATTAACAGGATGTGTTTGAAGTTCCCCATAGACTAAACCATTCCATTTTGGTCTTGGGAGTAGTTGAGCGTACATATTTTAATGAGGACAAATAAATAATTGTGACACAGCAGCTTTTTGAAGGAGTTTGTTATCCTGTGATTACTATTTTTCACAAATATCTATAGGGTCAAAAGAACAAGCAAGAGCCTGCCTGAGAGAGCATAATTAAAACCACCCTATCATCTTCAAGTAGATGCCAACCATGTTGAAGCAGGTATTTCAGGTACACGTGTATAAATGCATTATGTTACAGTCCAGACAAAATCAAATGAATTACCAGGACTCCTCCAATATGCACTAACGAATCAATATGTAATTGTAAATTAACACCTTGTCTGAGGTTAAACAAATCGCATACTGTGCCAAAAACATTTAAACATGTCCCTCCAAAAATATATCCCTGCCAAAAACATATCCCACCCACGCAACAATCTCCGAAAAATGGCATCAAAACAGCACAAGAACAGAAAAACTTTTTTTTTTTTAAGCAGCTAAAGAATTGACCTATTTCCCACCAAACCCAATGGATTGTAAGTTGAGGTATGGAGTCTTACCTCACATTCTCTAGAGCCAGAGATGGTGTAGGTGCATGGTCCAGTACCATTGACTAGCACATCTGTGCCCTCTGTGTTATTAGGCTTGTAGTCCACATAGTACTCCTGCAATGGTGTGCTGAGTGTGCGCTCTGTCTCCCGTGACTTTTTCCGACGTTTGCGAGCTGCAGCCGAGTTTTCCTGCAGCTGCTTTACACTGCTTGGATAGCGCTTCCACGAGACGTAAATTACCAGGAGGATCATAGCAACTGACAGGAAAAGGGCAACACTTCCTGCCACTATCTTGTGGAATGATACAGGTTCGAAATCTTGCTCAGGTGGTGGGACAGCGGGCTGAGAAGGTGCTGAAGATGTGGTACCTTCCAAGGATGTCCCCAGGCCCCCTCTGCCATCTCCAGATTTAAGAGTCGGGACGAAAGAGCTGGCTGGAGTCTGTGTAAAGGCGACAAAAGGGGTTGAGGGAGCAATTACGGTTGATGGCGTAGCAGGGGCAATCATGCAAACTCTATTGGCATCAACTGCATCCATAACCTTCTCCCCTTGAACTTCTTTGGGTGATGCACAAATCATATTAATTTCTTTGTTTCCACGGAAGGTTCTCAGCCAGGCCACTAGCGGACACACAACTGGTCCACAGTCCCACATGTTTCCTGCCAGACTAATTGCAGTCAGAGAGATCCAGGCATCCACAGCTTCTTGAGACACATTGACAAGCTTGTTTGAATCCAAGTTAAGTGTCTGCAGATTTGGCATGGCCCGGTACACTTCTGCATCTATCTCCTGTAGGTCATTTCCTGAAAGGTCTAGCTTCTGCAATGATGTCCAGGTCCACGTAAGGCCTTCACTCATGGTCCTAATGCGGTTCCACTGTAGGTAAAGAGCACGTAAGTTATAGAAGCGCGGGAAGTTGAAAAAGTTGATTTTGGAGAACTGGTTATGCTCAATATGCAGCTCAGTTAGCTTCAGCAGGCCAGACATTGAATTGCGAGTAATGCTGCGCAGACGGTTGTAGCCAAGGTCAAGGAACTCAAGATTACGGCAGTCCTGAAAAAGGCGAGAGGGGAGGTTCTTAAGGGAGTTGGAGCGCATGTGCAAACTAAGTAGCTTGCGTAGACCCTGGAACTGCCCTGGCTGCAGAGCTTGTAG
The DNA here is from genome assembly GCA_018749465.1 of Paracanthobrama guichenoti. Lineage (NCBI taxonomy): Eukaryota > Metazoa > Chordata > Actinopteri > Cypriniformes > Gobionidae > Paracanthobrama > Paracanthobrama guichenoti. The sequence continues at coordinate 3,815,547 of CM031952.1, read as the reverse complement.
CTTGTTATAAGAAAGGTCCAGGTTTCTCAAGTTTGGTACCAGGTGAAATGTGGTGTTATGAAGAAGTGTGATCTTGTTGGAGCTTAATATTAGCTCTTTGAGCCTCCGTATCCCTTGAAAAGCACGTGCATCCACATTGGCAATGTAGTTGTGGTCCAGGTACAGCCAAATGAGCTGGTTGAGGCCAACAAATTGGCCAGCCTTTAGGCTGGCCAAGCTGTTATACCGCAGGGACAGGCCCTGACAGCCGCCAGAGAGGTTCTTGGGAACATCACGGAATGCACTAGACTCACAGTATACAATCTTGCCATCACATCGGCAGCTCCGAGGGCAAGGACGCTCACCAAAGCAAGGGGTGGCAGAGAGCCATGCCTGCATTAGCAGTGGCACCATGAACCAGCGGTGCCTCATGGCAAAGCCTGAAATGAAAAAAGAAAAGAACAGTCAACAAACTACTTATTTCCTGAATGTACAAATACATTATAATTTGATTATACCTAAATCATGCCACTTCAAAAAGGTTTATTCAATTCAACTTATATTTAATGCTTACATACAGTACTAGACACAATACTGGGCAAAAGTGAAGCAAACAAAGTTTTAAACAGATTCCCAAAGTATCTCTGTCACTTGTTTGGCTCAGATTCAGTCGTGATCCTATTAGGACGCTGTGATATATTGCAATGTGTTAAATCGTGAAATGTGCGTTGTGATGTGCACCATAATGTGAGGTAGCTGACAATACCCAGCCCTAATTGTTGAGCAGTTTCAAAGCAGAGATTAAGACGATTAACGAGAGAAGAAATATTGTAATTGTTCTGTGATTATAAACCCTTGAAATATTACATTTATACAGCAATATGATACCACACAGGACCCAATTAACAGTGGTGATTGTGCAAATCAATCCAGTCATGCTATGTTGTTTAATTCTTCTCTCTGGCAATGGCAAACATGCCTGTCTTCCAATAAGCCTGGACATGAGCCCACTACAGTATGAAAGGAAATGTCCTGGGAGATATGCCTCGGCCATCGTATTAGTCCCTAATTATAATCTAAATGATTGTCAGTCAACTAAATCAGTTATATTTGCCTGGCTGTTCAGTGACTACGCTACCAGCCTTTGTCCATATATCCTTAATACACAAAGGAAAGCCTAGGTGTTGTTCTTGTCAAAACAGATGGGAGGTTGAAGTGAAGCATTATATCAGCATTGAGTTCACAACTAAACACTGGATCAAGAGGTTAGAGGTCTGGGTAAAATACGCATGTTCTTTATGGGAAGGTCTTGGCTGAAATCTGGACATTTTCCAGTAATGGGATTTTATCATTTGTGCTGTGTGGGTCTGGCCTTCATTCCAACACAGTGTTGCTGTAAAAGGGTTTCAATTCCATCCCTGATGCAACTTTTACAAAGCTGGCTAGAAATAGCATTCTGAAATGAAGTTCCCGAGGCATTATCTGTCTGTGTGAGACAAATAATGTGACACATTAAAATTGTCATAACAAAAATTCATGAAAGTGGTTGTGAAATATGCCATGATTATAAACCATCCAAATAACATCTTAAAATGTGTTTATAGAACTGAATGGTTTATCTGAATCTATACTATGTTAAAGAAATTCTACTAGATGTTCTCTAAGGTTGATAAGGAGAAACTGCATTTAAACAGTCAAGAACATTATTAATGCATCAAATAAGTTCCTGATTTTGTTCCAAAAATCTGTACACTTAAGTTACACCTACAAATGTATGACAAGAATGCATTAAACATAAATCATCTTCTAAACAAATGTTGGTAGATCTCTACACTGCTATTTTTGCAATGAATTTTAACTAGCTGATCTTGATGTGATTATTAGTGGATGTATTAAGCAGTTCCGCCTAGTTGACAACCAGAAAATGTTGAAAAACATATTTATTGTTAACATGTAGAACCTAAAAATGGTCACTTGGTTTGATATTTTCTTATGTAATGCAGTGCAATTCATACATTTATGCATGTGGCTTCAGCGTCCAAACAATTTTTGGGATCCACTGATAGTGATTAACAACCATCACAAAAACAAAGCACTGAGGTGCTGATATCTATGAGTGTACACTTGCCAACAACTGATGCACAAGCAGGCTGCAGTACAATAAAGTAATTACGTCACTGGCTTCCATTCATACTAACCAGACAATCAGACTGTATCAGCTTAATGACATTTGCTAATGAAATGATGCTGATAAAGTTAATGATCCAAGTGAAGTCTAATGAAAATTCATTTGTAACAAACTTGCTCTGCCACTTTTCTTATTTTAAATGCAACTACACTTTTTCTTCTCTTGGTAAACCTGATTTTGCCTCATAGGCCTACATACCCTTCAGAGCGATGCTCCAAAATTTTGCCAGGTTGGTTATTTTATGTTTGCTGTCAAGATCTCCCACTACAGTGCCGCAAAGCAGCAAGCATAGCTCATCATTTTACGAGCTGTGGAAGGCCATCTCGCCGCACGCCGCTAACGAATAACAATCAGAGCAGGTCACATATCTGTCAAATAGCCCCTGTAAAGTGATTGAAAGCACATCCATAATCAAGTACTCTAATGTGGCCATGAAAAGGTCTGTGACTTGCAGTTAATTGCAGTGCTTAGTTAAATAATGAGTTTAGTAGAAATCATTAGAAAAATGTAAGAAATATAACTCTGGTAAATATTTATTGTAAGCATGCAAAAAGCATCTGTTAATTAATGCAAAATGAAATGCGAAAGTCACACTGTTAACACTGATGCAACGCATACTGATTCTTCGCTTCTCTGTCAATAACTAAAATCTATGTGGCTTCCCCTTCCTTTGAGGAAGAAATAACTCCAGCTGCTCAAACAAGCAGTTTATGCAAACTGAACAACTACACAATAAGCCTTCCAAGCATTGTATGCACACTTGCATTGAAAAACATGTGTACACATAACAATGCATGCACACAATGTGCACCTTTTCCAATATCACGTGTAAATTTAAGAAATAATGTGAACTATCTCTGTGCGATCTCCACACTATCAATAATGCGCAGGCACATTCTGAGAAATTGCCTTACTGCCAAAAATGTGGTTCAATTAGCATTCCAGTGTTAATCGATGAGTTGGCATCAGTCTGCTATTTAAATCAGTGAGAGATGAAGAATAGTGATAGGCCAATAATCAGTTTGACCAATATTTGTTTACCCATATTCACACAGCTTAATTGGTTGTCAGGTTTATGGTTGAATGGCACAGTTTGGATCGCAACTGAACAGCACAACAGCTTTTACAGGTCAAATAAGTTATTCAATTTATTGTTTAGACACTCAACTTTGCATTGAACCATTCATTCTAGTGATAAACATCTAGCTTAACAATTAGACCTTATCACTAGCCAAACTAAAGATTGAAATGAATTTGCTACCAGATCACCAAGCATCTTTGCATAAATACAATAGCATAAACAGCAATAATATTTTACACTAATTTTGTAATACATACATTATATAAAATTATTTTAAATAATTAGAAAATATACTAGAAGTAGCAGCGTAAATAAAATATTCATCATAATACATAACGTGTTTTGTTGTAGTAAATGATCATTTAAATATTACTGTGACGAAAAAAGTCAAAGATCAGTTGTGCATATCAGTCATCAGACAACATCTGAATAAAATGAATTAACATCGAATAAATGCCCACCGAATAAATGAATGGACGGATACACTTGACTGTACCGCACCGAATCACTGTGAACTGAAGTGAATGCAGGGTCAGATTTGATCAAGAAATATGTATGATTATGATGCAAAATAAATCAATGCATGCAAATTGTCTTAAAGACGAATGCAGGCATAAATATGCATATATAATAAACATGTTATGCTTATCAGAGTGCATGCAATATATTTTGTTTTAATGCATAGACACCGTTTGAAGACAATTCACATCTCAATGAAAAAAAAAAAAAAAAAACACAAAAACAATTCAACTGCAGGAAATGTGCCCCGGATTTATCAGCATACAACTCCCGTGGTTTCCATGTTCACTTAGGTCCGAGTGATAACAGACAAACTTACCCATCACCGCGTCTCAGTCAACTCCTCGCCACAGGTTTTACAGCTTTCTACCGCTCGAGACCCGAAACGGCATGGCACGCGCTCTCTTCAGATGGTTCGGTTCTTCCACACGCGCACGTCCCCGGCTGTAGTCCTCCACCGTAGAGCAGACGCGGGAATTCTTCAGGCTCTCCTGACTGACCACTGACCATATCTTTCAATTCCGCTCAAAACAAAATGTTCATAATAAACATCCACTCGAACAGAAAGAATCCATTTTAAATCCTAAAATTTTACATTAAGTCACAAACAGAGCCGAAGACGCGCGATTCCAAATCCAAGTTATCTACCACAAGTCAAACTTATGGAAATCCCAGCAATCCCCTTCCGCATCAGTATATTCCATCGCAGCATAATGCGCAAATACTGTCTTTCCGAAAGGATGATGCTTACCGTAGATTAATCCATGGATATTTTATTATAAAAGATAATTATGATGTTTAGGAGATTTCAATCCAGTCCAAAACATTGCACTCAGAGAATATTATTTAGAAGTGTACTCCACTCCATCGGGAATGTTTCTCCTCTCCCGTACAGTTCCCGACAGTACAGAGATGCAGCAGGATTGTGAGTGGTTAACCACAACCGCCTGTCGCACCAGAACTTTGTCAGACAGAATCCGAATGCCCTCTTCTGGCGAACTGACATCTCCAGCAGCAATCTCTTCCTCTCATTTCACTCTCACTCGATATTTTCCATTGGAAAACGAGTGGGTGACACAACAAGTCTATTAGATCGACTAACATAAAAGAAGAACAAACGATGCAGCTGAAGAGAGAAGTCTATTTCTTGGCCCAACAAGAAATCATCACAAATCTCAAAAATCTTTTTATGTACCGCTTTTATGCTCCCTTTTAAGTGTTATATGCTTTATCCGAAAATAAAGGAAAACTGAATTTCGACTTCGCTGCGTTCTAGTGCTCGTGGAAATAATTATGTCACTACGATTTTAATTGAAATTAAAATTTCTCGATATACAATTTCTTATGTTTCTTTCTTTCAACTGTACACTTTTAAGAGCAAATGATTCATATTAGGTGAGTACTTAATGATTTATCTGTTTGTTTTAGCATTCTCCTGCTGCCACAGAGGATGGTGGGAAATGTAGTTTTCTTTTTATAAACATAAATATATGCACATAATTAAAGGGTTAGTTCACCCAAAAATATAGATCCTTTGCTCACCCTCATGTCATTCCAAACCCGTAGGACTTTTGTTCATCTTTCGGAACACAACTGATTTAAAAAAAAAAAAAAAAAAAAAAATCCTTGTGATTTCTGTTGCTCCACTGACAGTGCAACTACCAATTTGACGCTTCAAAACGTTCATAAAGAGATCGTAAAAACTATTATGAATTAACCTCAATTAGTCAAAATTTTCTTAAGCAACACGGTATGCTAAACAGATTTAATTTAGATTTATTCACATATAAACATTCTTCAACACACGGTAAATGGCAGCTCAAGCATGTTTGACGTGTGAGAACCAATGAGGTTCACTCTTGTTACGCAGCAGTCTGAGCATCTGCAAAAACCAATGAGGTTCATTCTTGTGTTACGCAGCACGTTTGAGGTTCTGCAAGAACCAACGAGGTTCGTTCTCGTGTGTTACACAGCACATTTGAGGTTCTGCAAGAACCAGTGAGGTTCATTCTCGTGTGTTACGCAGCACGTTTGAGCTTCAGCAAGAACCAGTGAGGTTCATTCTCGTGTGTTACGCAGCACGTTTGAGTTTCCACAAGGACCAATGAGGTTCATTCTCGTGTGTTACACAGCACATTTGAGGTTCTGCAAGAACCAGTGAGGTTCATTCTCCTGTGTTACGCAGCACGTTTGAGTTTCCACAAGGACCAATGAGGTTCATTCTCGTGTTATGCAGCACGTTTGAGCTTCAGCAAGCACCAATGAGGTTCATTCTCGTGTGTTACACAGCACATTTGAGGTTCTGCAAGAACCAGTGAGGTTCATTCTCGTGTGTTACGCAGCACGTTTGAGTTTCCACAAGGACCAATGAGGTTCATTCTCGTGTGTTACACAGCACATTTGAGGTTCTGCAAGAACCAGTGAGGTTCATTCTCGTGTGTTACGCAGCACGTTTGAGTTTCCACAAGGACCAATGAGGTTCATTCTCGTGTTATGCAGCACGTTTGAGCTTCAGCAAGCACCAATGAGGTTCATTCTCGTGTCACGCAGCATGTTTGAGCTTCAGCAAGAACCAATGAGGTTCATTCTCCTGTCACGCAGCATGTTTGAGCTTCAGCAAGAACCAGTGAGGTTCATTCTCGTATTACACAGCACATTTGAGGTTCTGCAAGAACCAGTGAGGTTCATTCTCGTGTGTTACGCAGCACGTTTGAGTTTCCACAAGGACAAATGAGGTTCATTCTCGTGTTATGCAACACGTTTGAGCTTCAGCAAGGACCAGTGAGGTTCATTCTCGTGTTACGCAGGACGTTTGAGCTTCAGCAAGGACCAATGAGGTTCATTCTTGTGTCACGCAGCATATTTGAGCTTCAGCAAGAACCAGTGAGGTTCATTGTCTTGTTGCGCAGCACATTTGAGCTTCCACAAGAGGTTTGTTCTTGTGCATTGAGCAGGTTCGATTAATCTTGTGTTTATGTATGCTGATCAGTGTTTATATGCGAATAAAAGCCTAAATTCAATCTGTTCATCATGTGTCCATCAGTGGAAATTACGTAACACATTGAATAATGCTGTGCATTTCAAGGCACTTCAGTGGGCATTTAAGTAACTAAATAAGGACTACAAATGCTGATGTATTCCTGCTTAAGTCATCCCTTGTTTTCCTGATAATAAATGTGTCAATAATTTATTTGAGATAGTTTTCAATTTGACATAGACAGACCTAAAGGCCCTGGGTTTGATTGACATTGCTGTGGAATTCATGAAATTCCACAATGACAGTCAAATCAATTATTATGGGTTTTCACATGGACTTGAATCTGATTGGCTGCGGTTGTCCTCCTTGCAAAGGGAACATTTGAGTGGCAGTGCTATTTCCTGCTTCATCATTAGCACAACCCTGCAATTTCTGTCCATCAAGTGTCCCCTTCAAACTAACAAGCCAGTTAACAGAAGCACTTAACCTCTCAAGGCTAAGTGAACTGATTGAGCAAAGACAATTACTGAGAAGTTGACCATATATATATATATATATATATATATATATATATATATATATATATATATATATATATATATGGTCAGCTATATATATATATATATATATATATATATATATATATATACACACACACACACACACACACACACATATATATATATATATATATATATATATATATATATATATATATATATATATATATATATATATATATATATATACAGTATACTGTATACAGCATACAGTATATATTACATAATATGGGAATGCCTAATGAGAGAAATGTATAGTTTCCAAGAATGAAAGAGGCTTGTGTTTCCAACATTTCCTTCTTGTTTTTAAAGAGAACAGCTTATTCCTGTGAGTCTCAGCAATTGTACAATTGCCTAGAAATCGAGGCCAGACAGCTGCAGTCTTTAACAACAGTTCAGAAAAAGGTCATGGCAGGAGAAAAGTGTGTTCCTGACTACGTCAGTTTATTCACCTCAGGGCCACAAAATATTTTTGTGTGGGTTTTGGTAGTTATCAACACTGCTAGGATGCTGTTACTCAATTAGTCTGAGTGGTTTTAGCAAATTACTATGCGGTTAGGGCATTCTGGATGGTTGCTTGGACCGACTTGTAAGGTCCAGGAGACATTGCGAACCTGCTTCATCTCTTCCATCTCAGATAGGGGTACCCGAATTTAGAGAATCAGGCAGATAGGGATCTATTTATTACCATTTTATTTTTATTTTTTTAATTCTCTTTACAACTGTTTTAATTATCCTTGTTTTTATTTTTAATTCTTACACATGCTATTTATTTATACACAATTCTTATTTCTTATGCATGTTATCACTATTTTAATTTATTTCTATGCAAAGCACTTTGAATTGCCATTGTGTATGAAATAATATAAATAAACTTGCCTTGCCTTGCTATGTGTTTGCTTACAGGCCCAAGTCAAAAGAGCCCACCTGCAAGTCTCTATGATATTCTGGCCCCAGTATATTAGCCTGGTCCTACCAGACTCTCGTACATTTAATTTGTACAGAGAGTCCATTGACAAGCCTTAACTTCCTTGTAGGCGGGCACTCTGTTGAAGTTTAAAACTATTGGATCTGCCCAGAGCCACTCGGGATCTGCCATAACCAATCGTTAACGTTTGGTCATGACGTATGTCATCGTCATCGTTCTCAGCCACTCCCTCTGTTCGATGATTGGACCGGTTAAAATCTGACCAGAGAAAACCAGAGAATATACTGGAAGCCCAGACGGAGTACTGAATGAAAATGAAAACTGAGCGGAAGTACGTAGGAGGGTGGAGCCAGGCTACCAGTATATGGCTCCTTCAATGTAAATCAATTGGAGTATTTTGTTTCTTTTCTTTTTTTTCTGCACAGCAAGCAAAAATTGAATCTTCAACAATTTGCATACTGTTTTATGAACACTAAACACGTACTCTTATCAGTTGTTGAGCCTGTCATTCTGTAAGTAGGTATAATTGTCAGTAGCACATTTTGATTCGCCGCTGTGAAAATTACCAGTTCTACCTGGCCTCAGCACTTTTCCTGAAATTGAACTTGACACCTCAGTCTGTAATGCGAAAACATCATTCCCTGGAACTCTTACTTACATACCTACTGGACTTCAATTTGGCTGATGGGCCGCTCCTTGGCCAGAGTTCAACAAGCAGAGACAGTCCTGCTGACAGCGGTGAAACAATTAATGCCCTGTGAAGTTATGATGCTGGCAGCTGCCCTTGTCCCATGTAATGCTTCCACTCTGGTGACAGGGCTATCCTTCTTTTTGCAGCTTCACATGGCGACATTATATTTAGATATCTGTCTGGGTTTACATCACTGGGAGGAGGACACATCAAGCTAAATCTGAGGCTTTTGCGATAATCAAGTGTGTTACCATTTCAAAGAATTGACTTAATGTCCAAGAAAACCATTATACTATACTCTGGAATAACAATTGTGCAATTGTGTTCTGCAGTGTTGTTTTTTTTAATTATTAATATGTTTTATATAAACCACGCAGCTAGCTCATTAAATCAGAACAGCTTAGAAAGAATATAATAATCTTCTGGACAAACTTTTTATTATTTTTTTAATTTTTTGGCGCACCATAGATCTTGGGGGTGGAGCATGAAGTGGGTCCTTCCCAGAAGTGGTGATGTCACACACAGATGTGGAAATAGGCTGTGAATGAGAATATTCATTTATTTAAAAATTAAAAAAAGAAGAACTCTTGGCCAGTTCTTTTCTGCAGAAATGTTTGACAGACTGGTAGATCCTCTAATATATGAACTGCTCTTTTCCCTGCCACATCCTCTCAAAGGATTCAGATCAGAACATCGACTAGGCCACTCCGAAACTTGTATTTTTGTTTCCTTTCAGCCACTCAGACATGCAATTGCTTCTGGATTTGTTTTTTTGTCTGGCTGCATCACCCAGTTAAACTTAAGCTTCAGCTTACAGACAGATGGATGGATATTCTCCATAAGAATTGCCTGGTATATAGAATAACTTATGCTTCCCGCAGTGATAACAGCAGAAAACATCCACATAGAACCAAACTGTCACTATTATGTTTCACTAGATACTGTATGAAGTTCTTACAGTAAAATGAGGTGCTCATATCTCCATAATATTTTCCCAGAATTCATCCAGGGATCATCCATGTGCAAACATGAGATGAGCTTTAATGTTCTTCTTGGCAAGCACTGGTTTTTACCTTGCTATTCTTCTTATTGTTCTTTTTCTTATAAGTCATAAGCACTGACCTTATAGCTGATGCTAGCGATATCTGCAGTTCTTTGAAAAAAACTTCCCAGAGGAGGTGCCGCTATGTCCTTGGAGAAATTTTGGCAGGTTGGCGACTTGTCTGTGCACATTCACCACCAGAGTCTCCTCCAGTTGCAGCTAATGACTCGTGGTTCAATTGAGTCAAAGGCTTTCTAACCACTGACAGGTGAAGTGAATAACACTGATTATCTCTTCATCACGGCACCTGTTAGTGGGTGGGATATATTAGGCAGCAAGTGAATATTTTGTCCTCAAAGTTGATTAGACTTTAGTAATATTAGAAGAAGGAAAAATGGGCAAGTGTAAGGATTTGAGCGA
>CM031952.1:3173580-3189289 GCA_018749465.1 Paracanthobrama guichenoti | reverse complement strand
TTAGCTAATGCATTCTGTTGTGATTTCTCACTGTATTTGTCAGTTTACCCTCTTTTAAGTTATCTGGGCTCAGTCTGACTGAGTGTCACATGACCATGACAATTTAATGCATTTAGCACAGATATTCCCAGCCTATGTGTGATGAAGTAATCCCCTGTTCCAATGGCACTTCTCACTCTCTCATTAAGAGATCTCTCTCGCTAATTTACCTCTAAGCCAGAATTTTTGTTGTCAGTAGCATAAAGACACGTCTTGCAGGCATAATTTCACACATTGTGTCCTATAATCTGTCAAAGTGCAATTCATAATTCAGTGCACGTATAGATTTCATTTTTGTCACAAGGCAAGTTAGCTGAAGTTAGATGAACTGTCAACATTATAAAGTGCAACAGTCGGGTTCCCAAAGTAAAAACTCATTTTTAAATGAAATTCATTTTTAACAATAACCAAAACAAGCAAAGTTCCTGCCCACTCCCATGAAGCACCATGAATATAACGTGTGTGTATATATTTCATTGAATCATATTTCATTCAATATTTTGCAGTGCTTCATGGGATTGTATAGTTCTTTCACTCATTTAAGCCATTAAGTACACAGTCTTGTACCTTTGCTATTTGTCCGATTTTCAAACACTTTCATGCTTCAAATCTAAATTTGTATTTTGATTCACCTCATAGCTGGTTGGTTTGGTTGGTGGCTTATAACTCTCTAAAAATGACAAAAAAACAAAACAAAACAAAACAAAAAAATCCCTGTGGGAAAAATAATTCTGGAACAAAGTCTGCTTAAAAAGTGGGTGGGCACTTACTTGTTGAACTCTATAGCCAGCTTCCTGAAGACATTTGAAAATAAGTTTCGCCCTCTTGAGTATCGGATTCTTGAAACATATTTTCTAAAAAAACAATAGTCAAAGTCACCCTTTAAAAAAACCTAGTTGGTTATCTACCTAGACAGCAATTTTAGGTGCACTTGTGATGAAAACACTGTTCCAGAAGGTTGGCATTTTTCCTTCAGGCAGTCCCAGAATGCACTGCAACAAGCTCAGTGAAAGAAAAATGAGAGAAATGTAGAATGTAAATATTTAACATTAAAAAGCATTGCCAAAAAATTCCAATTAATTCATTTCTTTTTAATTCTATGCTTATTAGACTATCAACATGCTAACATCAAACTCCCTTGAAATCAAGTCTTGCTGTGTGTTGCAGCCTATGTAGAGTGCTCTAAATCAGTCACTTTTGAGGGTCCATCTGGGTCAGGATGCTGTGTAGGCAGAAGAAGGGTTTTGCAACAGAGGTTTTGAGTCTCCTTTTAGAGATACAGCTACAGGCAGCCAACCAGATAAAGACCTTCAGATGTGAAATGTACTTTGTAACTCCAAAAAAGAGGCAGACAGGAAGAGAAAAATGCAATATAATATATTGCACTGACTGTAGATAGCTTTGTTTTTACTCAAAAGGGGCCATATTACCCCTACCATCGCAACATAACACAACACAATGCCTCCTCCTTGTGCAATGTCCATGTCAAACATGCTTTGATCTTCCTTGCGTAGACTATATAGTAGGAAGCGTTTGATCTGTGAAGTTATGTGATCGGTTTAAGCCATATTACAGGCTTTCTTCTTTATATGTGTGTGTGTGTGTGTGTGTTGGCGGTTAGTTCTAGTCTGCTCTGTTGAAATTTATTGGCCAATTTTTTATTTGCTTTATCACTCACTGTCATGACGTCAACCGAAGGGCTCTGACAGCAGCTTACAGAAAACAGGGCTGTTTTTTGCCGGAAATATATTGGAGTCCTTGCTTATCCCAGAACGCTGTGGTGACTTTCGGCCCATATGATTTCAATGGAAGCACTGTGCGGTAGACTTGTTTTTTTCTTTTGCAGTAACTTTTTCTCAACCAGATGGTGTCAACAGATGTCAGATGGCTTTGAGATGTGTTTCTGTTTCTAGAGTGACACACGCATACACCCACAGCGTTTCTCTAGGAGAATCGCAAGTTGCCAAAATCGCATAAACACAAACATGAGTGGGAAGGTTTTATCTAAATTGTTGTAACCTTTCTAACTTTCCTTCCTCCCCCTTTCCCCTTTCTTGCCGTCTTTGTCCCGTCTTCAGTGTTTCAGGACGTTCTGCTGTAAAGGACCTCCTCCTCCCAGACCAGAATATGACGTGGTTTGCATCGGTCTGACGGGTTCTGGGAAGACCAGCCTGCTCTCCAGACTTTGCAGTGAGGCAACAGACAACATCGTCCCCACCACAGGTCAGCCCACCATCATAGAGCAATACCAGACACGTCCTGCAAACACAAACACAGATCTTTGCACTTCCTCTTTGCCAAACACTTTAAAAAAACTCCCCCTTGTATTCAGATTTTACCTTGTGATTGTCTTTTAAAGAGTACTTGATTAAATCTCAGTCAGTGTAGCAATAGAGGTGTTTTTGTGAAATCCTCATGGCTGCGGTTGTTAATCTTGTTCAACTTTTATTTACAGGTTTTAGCATTAAAGCTGTCCCGTTCCAGAATGCCATTTTAAATGTCAAGGAACTCGGAGGTAAATGTTCTCTGTTTTTCATGAGAATACTACTTTCATTTTATTTTTTTTAATCACAATATATGGGCCAATGACAAATAAGAGTGTCCACAATATAGAGAAGGAAAAAATCTTTTAAAAATGAAAAAAAAAACAAAAAAAAACTGAAGTTTGTAGAAAATGTATCTTTTTATTTTATTTATGCTGTTCCATATGGTTTTGAATAAGCTCTGGCTGGTAAACACCTTGAACTACCATTGGTCCGTGGTGATTATGTAATAGGAGGGTGTGGCTCTGAGGCTCCGCCTTCTTTAACATGGAAATCTTCTCCGGTTCATTTCTTCTGTTTAGTCCCTTGAGGTTGGACTAAGTAGGTCTGTGAGTAAAAACATGAACATGATCCTCTCTATAGTAGAAACAGTTCTAAAAAGTTCTAACGGAAAGAGACACTGACATTGTTTTTTCACGTGTAAAGCTGCTTCCTTTTAAAAAGTGGTATATAAATAGATGTGACGTGACTTTACTAGATTGCCGAATTGCAGAGCTTGTGCAAACATCCACATTGCTTATGATCAGATGCTTTCTTAACTCTTGTTTTCTCACCGCTGCAATTTTTGTAAAAAAAGAACTGAGTATATTGGGGCCTTAAAGGGTTAGTTCACCCAAAAAAAAATTTTACATTTTAATTTACTCGCTCTCAAGCCTTTTCAAACCTTTGTAATGGGAGTAAATGGTACCTTCGATTTTGAAGCCCAAAAAGTATCCATCTATCATAAAAGTAATCCATACGGGTCCAAGGTGTTAATAAAGTCCTTCTGAAGTGCCTTGAAACGTGCAGCATTATTCAATTTGTTGATGTAATTTCTACTGAAACAGGAAGACAGGGTGGGACAACCAATAGCGTTTACTTCATATCACAGCTCGGCCAGAGCTGTTGAGCTTGGTAAAGCTGCAGTTTCCTCCTAATCTCTAACCGTTCTCTAATCTCCTAAATATTGCTTTCTGTACAGAATTCAAATGTGTCCGATACGTTTTTTGGTATGCGCTGACTCGCACATATGATCCGCTCTGTGCTATCGTGTCTCTGGACCGGAGCAGACTGCATGGCTCTAACGTGAAACCAAACTTCATTCGCCCAATGGAAAGCATATTTACACTGTCTGAATTGTTCCCTATCCATATATAGTGCACTATGTGCCATTCATCAAGTGGAAAATAGTAAATGTGTGAACGTGACTGATTTCAACCGCAGCTTCAGGGTCTATTTATAATGTAGGGGGTGGGATACTTCAGATTCTAGAGAGCATTTGATTGGACAGAAAGTCTGATGAGAAGCTGAAGTGCAGAGTGATGTCATCAAAATCATTGATCCATATTGGTGGAAGTGAGAGACTAAGTTTTGAATGCTTATATCTCCTAAATGCAAATTTTGTCATTGTTTTGGAGCACACTAGCTTATAGATAACAGTAAGGGAAACATATTCATACTAAAAGCCAAAAAACATCAATTTTGGTTTCATGGGGACTTTAAAAAGATAGTTCATCCAAAAATGAAAATTCTGTCATTATTTACTCACCCTCAAGTTGTACCAAACCAGTATTTATTTGTATTAATTTATTTGTTCTGCTGTACATGAAGGAAGATATTTCGAAGAATGTTTGTAACCAAGCAGATCTCGGCCCCCATTGACTACCATACTATTTTTTTCTTCCTACTAGGCAAGGCAAGGCAAGTTTATTTATATAGCACATTTCATACACAATGGTAATTCAAAGTGCTTTACATAGAAAAGGTATGGAAGTTAATGTGTGCCATCAACTGTCTGGTTACAAACAATCTTCAAAATATCTTCTTTTATGTTCAGCAGAAGAAAGATACTCATACGGGTTTGGAACAACTTTAGGTAGTAAATGATAGTCACCTTTTGACTGTCCCTTTTCAATAGTCAGCCATTTTTGGGTGAACTATCCCTTTAATGTCTCCTTGCTGAAAAGTCTTACTAGCCCCAAACCTTTGAATGGCAGTGTATGAAGTGCATTCAAGTCATTGTATGTATGAATAAATTAATATATCCAGACAAATAATTTGAGCATTATGTCATTGACCCATTAGTTAATATCTACAGAAACATCTGTAACAACATTTGAAACCATTATTTCACAATTATTTCACATACGATCTTTTGAAAAGTAATCTTTGGCAACACATCATCTGACACAGCATGAGGAATATGAATGTTATTTAACACAGATGTTACATGAGGACCCAACCAGAAAGGATACAAACTAATTTCTTTGATGACTAATAGTTTTCTCTTCAAGGTAAATTGAACCACAGGAAGCGACAGTTCTTGGATGCGGCACGCAAAGGAAATGTCTCAGATGTCACTCGCTCACTGAACCCAGAGCCATCTTGGCCCGTGTTTACTTTTTTGTAAGAGTGATGGGCTGTAGCTTTGAATCTGTCTTTAAAATGAGTGAGTGATGATAAGAATAAGAGGGTGTTGAGGACGCAGGGAACCCTGGGGGAAAGGAGGGATAGATAGGTGAGGAGAAAAAAAGGCTGGATACATAACTGCTGGAACTGAGATTCTTAAAGGGGGGCGTTTCCACCTGGGCCATGAAGGCTGTAGTATTAGAGAAAAGGAAATGTCAGGGTCCCGTCTCTCCACAATCGACTTGGCATTCATTTTTGAGTGCAATCCAATGAACAACCAATGGATGAACCCAATCCTAAACATTTTTTTTTCTTTTTTGATAATCTGTTAAGATGTATGTCACACTATGGAAGAAAAGATCTGTCACCAGATTTAAATTTCAGCCTGTTCCTAACAAAAAACTTGAGAGTTACATATCCCACATTCATGATTCCTTTAAGGTGCTTTTGTGTCTGTATTGGAGCTTGAAGTCTTCAGTCTCCATTTGTTTTGACTGCATGGAAGAGATCGACCGGTACATTCTTCCTTTTGTGTTCCTCAGAAGAAAGTAAATGATGTTTGAGTGAACTAATCCTTTAAAAGTTCATTATTATTATAATTATTATTATTATTATAGGAGAGTTTTTGGTGAGAAACAGCCCGCATTGGGAAGTCATCTTTAAATTGATGAACCTCTGAATTCTCCTTGAAAACCGGTATAATTATGTCCTATTTTCCTTTTAAGCACTTTAGAAACCTTTCCTCCAGACCTCCAACGAGTTCAGCTC
This sequence comes from Paracanthobrama guichenoti, assembly GCA_018749465.1. Taxonomy (NCBI): domain Eukaryota; kingdom Metazoa; phylum Chordata; class Actinopteri; order Cypriniformes; family Gobionidae; genus Paracanthobrama; species Paracanthobrama guichenoti. The sequence goes on along the minus strand of CM031952.1, from coordinate 3,183,551 downwards.
CGTGTCAGGGGCCTGCGGAGCGCGACCTCCTTTTCCTCAAAAACATCAGTGTAAGGTTACGGCTGGGACATTAACCTTGAACCTGACGCGGAAGGCTCATGTCACACTTTATTGATGGAGGTTGTGTGCCGGCTTGACATGCTGGCTCTCCCATCATTTCCGCCACGGCCATCGAGACAGTTTACCGGTTTCTCGTGTTATTGGTTGGTCTGCCCGTCTGGCCCGTGTTTTGGGTCTGCGTGAGTGATGTCAGGAAGCCGGGAGACGTTCAAAGTGCCGTACTGTCTGTGCGCATTTCCCATCAGTGTCACGATGACACCCTGTGCGATCTGCCAGGCTGACAGGCGCACCAGAGAAAGGAGCCCCACATGCTCACATTTACCATCTCGCAGTGGCCATCTGAAAGCACTTAGCAGGCTCTCTCTCTTTGTTTCTCTGGATTCCAGCCATGATGTAATGATTTCTGCGAAAATGTGCTTTAGTTGCATTATCACGAGATTGTCATGCACCGGCCCGTTACTGATAAATGCTGTTTTGTTCCGTCACATTGTTCTCGTCTTAATGCACATGTTTATGCATTTGAAATGAAAGTAAACCACTGCTTTTCAAAGCCCAAGACGCCACAAGACCTCCCAGTGTTTTGATTTTATTTTCACAGCCAGTAGATGGAGACTTTGAGTAAAATGATACCTCAAAGAAACTGTTGATGTACATTTGTGACTGATGGGACGTTGTGTTTTGGAAAAACCAGGCCATATAGGAAAGAAATATCAGGCTGTATATGCTAACTAATTGTGCATTAATATTTAATAGTGCTTGCTAAAATGGCCACAGCAGATCAAACGCTTCTTAATTAGATGAGTCAGCCTCGGACATGGACTGTCTGTGAGGATCCCAAATATTTATTGTGAGTCACAAATTGTCTAAACATCTGCTGAAAACATTATTATTTCTTTGGCCGACTATCGCAAAGTGTGTTTGCTATTGCTGTCAGGCTTGCATGTCAGCGGTTGGAAAGCTGTTGCTGAATACCACAGTGGATAATACCTAATGAGAACTGGAAGTATTACATTGTACATCATACAGAGCGATGATATCGGGGAGTCGAGCTCTGAAACTCAATCTGATAGGTGGAGTCTGTTTCCAAATGTGAACCGAGACCTCTAGAACAGTTTTAGCGCTGATAATTTGGCGAGGCATGACTAAGAGCTCAATTTGTGGTGTGACAAAGACTCAGAAGTTTGGAAGTGGAACCATTAAACTTGCGTCCAGTGTGTTTAGCGAAGGGGAAAAAAAGGATTGCGCAGCTGCTTAGTGTCAAGCAAACAGCTTATACGTCTTGGCCGAACTTCAAGAGCTTTGAATAAAGCTGTCGATTACTGTCTGGCATTGATTTTTAGACGCCACCTTTTCAAATAGCATTCTCTTTATTATTTCATACTTTACGATGAAAAGATAAAAGGAATAAAGATACTTTTTAGGGCTCTTCATCGCAGGAGATGATGCGAGGCATGCTAGTAATTAATACAGCGCATTCCAATCAGAAAACTCACAAGAACTAGAGGTATAGACAAACTGGTCTCTGTTTTTTCATGGTTAGGGTACAGGCCCCGCAGTGACTCACTTTAACCAAAGCCATGCTGCGCTTGTGTGTCTTGGTGGCCACATTTTTGTACCCCCAAATTGCTGTGCACAAGAGAAACCATATGTTCACTGTAAAAGTGGGCCCATTTGAACTGTGCTGTAGACTGGCCATCAGAAGAAACCATTTTAATATGCTCTCAGGGTCGACTTTAAAGAAACACTGTTGCGTTGAGCGCTCTTCATTTGGACACGGCTTTTCCCACAGGCCTCCCCGAGCGGGAGTGCGAGTTGGCATGCATTCTTGAAGTCATAAAAATACATAATGCAATATCCGCAATGATTTTTGAAAGGAGGTCGGGGTCCTCACCAAATGCATTCCAGCAATGTTCGAACTGATACTGTGTCGAAACACGCTGTAGTTCATTTCCCGCTCAGTTGCCAAAACGCTTTCCAGAACTTTTCATTGTGCTTTTCTTTTCTTTTTGTTTTGTTTTTTGTTTTCGATAAAGCTTTGTGTTGTTTTCGCCACGGGCACCATCTGATTTATGTCTGACTGGAAAACCACCTTTTTACTGTGAAGGGGTTAATGTGTGTATTAAATGTTATGACTTCCTTGCTGTGATCCTGATCGTGTGAATTTATGCGTTTTGTGTTGCAGGAGCGGACTCAATTAAAAAGTACTGGAGCCGGTACTACCAGGGCTCTCAGGGGGTGGTGTTTGTTTTGGACAGCGCTTCGTCGGAGGAGGATCTGGAGGTGGCGCGTACGGAGCTCCACTCGGCCCTGCAGCATCCGCAGCTCTGCACGCTTCCCTTTCTCATTCTGGCCAACCACCAGGACAAACCTGCTGCCCGCACTGTACAAGAGGTAACCCGATACCCGCTTAACACTTCCCTTCCTCACCCTGGCTAACCGCCAGAACAAACCTGCCGCCTGCTCTGTACAAGCTGTAACTTTACACTCGCTTAATACTCGCCAAATACTTCCCATCATCATTCTGGCCATTACCACTAGGACAAGCCTTTGTACAAGAGCTAACCTAATACTCGCTTTGTACCTCCCATCATAAAGGGATAGTTCTCCTAAAAATAAGCATTCAGTCATCATTTATTCACCCTCATGTCGCTCCAAAACTGTAGAACTTTCGGTGGAACAAGTAAGATGTTTTGTCAGTTATACAAGGAAAGTCAGTGGAGTCCCAAACATTCAATGCATTGATAAAAGAAAAACATCTTCTTTTATGTTCCACTAACGAAAGAAATTCATACAGGTTTGGAACAATATTATGGGTAAGAAAATGGTGACAGAATTTAAGAGGTTTCCTAATACCAAAGTCCCTTTTAAGGCAAGATGTCACTCATCGCCATTGGCAGCTATTTCCAGTCATGCAAGTACAGCTTCTATTAACTTTTTAATAGGGATTGAGCAAAACTTCCATAAACTGTTTGTCAATGTTACATTAAAACAACATGACAACAATAGTATCATAAATTGTGTTTCCTTAACCCACAATCACACGAAAATACTGGTTTTCAGGCAAGATGAGATCATGCACATTATAAAAAACAACAGATTATGCCTCTGTAAAAAACTGTTAAGGTAGAATCATAACTGCCATATTGAGTGTTACAATTTTTGCATGAAATGCATGAAGCACAGCTCAAATGAAAGTCACTTTCAAACCAAGCAGCTTTGTTCTGGTCAACACAGCGAATTCACATGGCCAGTTTGCGTGGGGAACTTTTCACCCTTGCGTCAAACTCCCAAACGCATGGATTCCTATTAAAATGACTTCGCCCACAAAAATGTACTGAGCAACGGTAAATGTGACTGCACCTTTATACCTTTGGTGAGATACAAAAACTTTATATGACTTTTGAGATATTGATTGTAAATTTTAAATGATAACGCCATTAGGCATTGCTCCGTTTAGGGAGGTGGTGTTGCACCGCTGTAGTTTTATTCTCACAGGATTCGCTTGTTGTTTGCAAACACTGACAGGCCACAAGACATTCTCCCACAGATCTGCTGCACCCAGCTTACCCACTTTCTCAGGCTTTCCTGACAATAAGTCTTTGTATTGTTGGGAGCCCAAAATATTGGTGGTGTGGGGAAACACTACAGCTGTTGTCCCATCTCATAAGAGTGTATTCATTTTACCGATCCCTAAATTTGAAATTCTTTCAAACATTGTTTCAAAAGCAAGTGGCATCAAAATTAAGATGAATTACTGACCGCTGTTAGTAATAGCAAACAGTTGGAATGCATGGCATGTCTCTGCTGTCACATTTCTATTTTAATGGTCCCCTTGTCACTTTTATGTTTGGAGGATTGAGTTACGTCTTTTCCTGAATGATTTGGTGTCTGTGTGTTATTTGGCTAATACCATGCACATTAGTTTGTGTGTTTGTGTGTGAGTGTGCATGCGTGCACATCTGCTTCGAGTGGAGAAATCGGTCCGCGGGCTGCAGGGTATCACCCAATGCGCAAAGCGCTAATTAACTGCCTGAGAAGTGGTCCTGAGTGAGCAGTAAATATCTGCCTTTGGAGAATAACACATCCCTGTTCACTGATGTGTGTCAAAACGGGGCTTTTCAGTTGGCAGCGACACTTGCTCTCCTTGCTGGAGATGCAACTTGGGTTACACAAGATCGGACCTGACCAGCTTGTTTTCCATTTAATTGCTCTCAATTGATTTCAAACTGGATCAGATCTCGTGGACCTCCTATGGGCATTTTTTGAAAGAAGAAAAGATCCAGAGTGCAGAAAACTGGTCAAATAGTTTTTGGTCATTATAAGGGATAAAGTTTCTGCCAGCATTTTAAAAACCAAATCAGCTGTTAAATTAAATTACGTTTCCACTTTTAATATGTGACAAACTATATCAATCTGGTTTTCCAATCCCTTTTTTTTTTTTTTTTTTTTTTTCTGTTAATTGATCAATGTCACTGCTATTTAAATGTATTTATGAGGATGCTGTACAAATGTATACTGTATATATTAGGGGTGGGCGATTAACTGGTAGACATTGGTCAACCGGTAGAGATTTTGGACTATTGTGCCTATCACGTTTATACTCATGTGACGTTACTGTGCTGTGCGGTCATGAATGCTTATTGTTTGCCTGGTATTTTAAGCACTACAGTTTTAAAACAGGTGATTTTAAACCATTGAAGCGCAATTAGCAGTGAATGACAACTAATTTCAGTATATGCAGTATACACTGTCTGAGAGATGTGCCGACATTAAGCTGCTGCTCATAAAGCGTGTGAGAACTAAAGTGCTTGAACGGTCACTTTGACACATACCTGTGTCAAAGTGACATGTATTTGCAAATAAAGAGTCATTTATGTCTTAAGTGAATGTAAACCGTTGAGAAAGAACAACACACCAGTATAATGGATCCGTGCAGTCGGTCTTAAAGTGACAGCATCCAAATTGACCTGCTGTCTTTATTAATGCTAATCAAACAACAAAAAAAAGATGTCTTACTGCTCTTGACTGAATCACTTTTAATCTTGTAAAAGTTATTCTTGTAAAAGAATAAATGTATATTTAATTTACACAGTAGTATTTCTAGTGCTTGATGTTTTTTTCTAGTAGGTCGATTTCATTTATGTCTTTGTTCTATTGTAGTTTGCTCTTTCTTTATCACTGTTTATTTGTCTTCGGAAAGAGCTAGAGAGTATTTTAGGCTAGTGATAAGAATTATGAAATTTCAGTCGTATCAAAATGTTTTATATCATAAAAACCTTATTTAAAGCAAAAATAACTATATTGTGATGTATATATTGTTATCGTTAAAAATAAACTTTAGTCATATTGCACAGACACTTTATTAATTACACCTTGCTAACACTGGGTTGGACCCACTTTTGCCTTCAGAACTATACCTTTATTCTTCTTGGCATAGATTCAACAAGGTGCTGGAAACATTCCTCAGAGGTTTTGGTCCATATTGACATGATAGCATCATGCAGTTGCTGCAGATTTGTCGACTGCACATCCATTATGTGAATCTCCCATTCCAGCACATCCCAAAGGTCCTCTATTGGACTGAGATCTAGTGACTGTGGAGGCCATTTGTTTATAGAGAACTCACTGTCATGTTCAAGAAACCAGTTTGAGATGATCTGAGCTTTGTGGTATGCCATGTTATCCTATATTAGCCATCAGAAGATGGGCACACTGTGATCATAAAGGGATAGACGTGGTCAGCAACAGTACTCCGGTAGGCTGTGATGTTTAAACGATGCTCAATTGGTACTAAGAGGCCCAAAGTGTGCAAAGAAAACATCCCCCACTCCATTACACCACCAGCAGCAGCCTGAACCGTTGATACAAGGCAGGATAGATCCATGCTTTCATGTGGTTTACGCCAAATCCTGACCCTAAGATCTGAATGTCGCAGCAGAAATCATTTTTCCAATCTTCTGTTGTCTAATTTTGGTGAGCCATGAGAATTGTAGCCTCAATTTCCTGTTCTTAGCTGACAGGAGTGGCACCGGTGTGATCTTCTGCTGCTGTAGCTCATCTGCTTCAAGGTTCGACGTGTTGCATGTTCAGAGATGCTCTTCTGCAGACCTCAGTTGTGACGAGTGTTGCCTTTCTATCAGCTAAAACCAGTCTGGTCATTGTCCCCTGAACTCTGGCATCAACAAGGCATTTTCACCCACAGAACTGCCTCTCACTGGATATTTTCTCTTTTTCAGACCATTCTTTGTAAACGTTACAGATGGTTGTGCATGGTTTCTGAAATACTCAGACCAGCTTGTCTGGCACCAACAACCATGCCATGTTCAAGTTTGGTGAACATGGCAGCAGATCATGTCTACATGCCTTAATGCATTGAGTTGCATGTGATGGGTTGATTTATATATTTGTGTTTTAACGAGCAGTGTACTTGGGACAACACTGCATTTGCCATAGATGTAGTCCATAAGTCTATATAGCCAATAAGAAACTCTGCACTGTACTCTGTACTCTGTACTGCAAAGCTGTCTTGCTGTTAAATGTTGTCTTGAAATACAATCCTCCCTCTGTACTACTTCATCTGCACACGCTAGTCTGTGGAGATATTTCAGATCGTTTTTCATTTTTGCCAGATATAAATTGCTAAACGTATCAAATGGTGGTCTGCTTCGCATTCTGGTTTGGATGGAAGTGGCCTGTGCGCCAGCATCAACCTGTTTTGTTTTATATTTCAGGGTGTGAACTGTGATGGATCATCTGTCTTGCCCTGGATGACCATTTCATAATGCGTTTGATTCCAGTAAAGCAAGTAATCCACCTTTGTCAAGAGTTTACACATATTTTATTGTCAGGGACCCCCAAATTTTAGGATCCCCTTTACGATGGACTCTTAATAAAATATGCAGGCAGCTGTATATTTTCATGTATGCAGACTCATTTAAACTGTGTTGAAAAATAGCAAGTATCTTGTTACTTATAAAGACAGCGCATTGTTTGCAAAAATGAAAAAGTTTTTATTTTTATTTTTACAAAAGAATAAATAAATTGAAATGTTATTTTAAAATTGCATTACATAGTACTTGTTCAGCACTTTTAATGATTAATATAATTTCAAAGATGACAGATCTAGAAAGATACAACAATACCTTCAACATTTACAACAAGTAAAATGTTAAAATGTTACAAGGAAGGCGGTATGAAGAAATATGTTTCGCAAACTATATGCGTATCTTTTTTTTAAAATTTTTGCTTGCTGGTAAGCAATAGTAACAGTTTACATTTGTTTTATCTTACATTTTCTCTTCCAACCCCCTGGGAGTCCCTGAACACCAGCTTCAAAACCAGTCAAGCAAGGATAGATTGAAGATATCTAGTGTGACTGATTTCTGTTTTCTGCAGGTTGCCCCATGATTGGTTACATCAGTTGATTGTCTTCTTCTGAATCCCTTGTATCAAGCCCAGTCCCTAGATGAGGAGGTTACAGACAGGTGACAGGACATTAGACTTAGATTTTGAGTCTCGCTTGCTTTTACAGTATTATTTCTGTTTACATTTGCACATAAATACTTTGATTTCCTGTACTGAGATTAAGTTCAAATGAAGGACACATTCAGCATGTGCAGTGATGTGACCATCTGATCTTCAGCCTGAAGAAATATGAATTAATATGTGAATCATCAGTATAACAGTTTTTTTAATTCATTCATTAGGATTGAGCAGAATGAGCAGAATGATTGACTATTCGTCCTACAACCATTTAGTTAATTACTTAGGTTGATCAGTTTATCTTGATTTTAAATAATGTCTAGCTTTAATAATTTTTAGCCATGTTGCACTAGACCGACTAGTTGACTAATCATTTAGACAACTTAATGTCTAAATTTGAAAAAACTTAATTTGAAAATATTTTCACACATCACCCAACAACATATATGGTTACGCCTTTGCGATTTGGAGGCCCGTTTTAAATAATCAGTTGGAGGCCCCACAATGAGGACAAAAAGACAAAACATTGTCATATTTCACTCTTAATAGTCTATTTATAAACACATTCTATCTCTTTAACTAAAACTATTTTTACAATCCTGAAAACAAAATTATACTAAAACCGCCAGTAGGTGGCGGAATATCATTCTCAGCGTCTGAAATCAAATACCTTCCTACTATACAGTATGTGAAAAACAGTACACCTAAAGAGTAGTACGTCCGAATACATAGTATTTGTACAATAGGCGAAAAGACCCCGGAAGACCTTTGTGAAGTGTGCATTTGTTGAACACTTTACTAACCCATGAGGCCACAGGAATGGATTTATGAATGGAAGTGAAGCGACACAACTGACGCTGGTAGGTCGCACAGTATTTCAGTATTTATATCCGAATTTCATTGATTCACTTTTTCGTGCTCAGGCAGAGGCCCCTTCTGCTTCAAGATCTGTTTCAGGTGAAACATAGCAAAGGCCGCTACTGGTTAAGAGCACTTAGCTTGAGATTGAGTTTTGCCCAACTGTGTTTGGATTGGAGTTTGTCAAGTGTAAAATTTCTGTTTTGCATACAAAATATGATGCAGGAGGAAAGGGTTGCGATTTGTATGTCTGAAAAATGAGAATTTCAAGAAAACTCATTTTCGTTGACTACTAGAGTTATGACTATGTTTTCCTCTGTGCTTTGTGATGATGAGAAAAAAGTAAATTTAGGACCTGTTGAGATGTTTGAGTGTGAGAATAATACAAGTGATTGAAAATGTGGCAGTGGGGACCTATTGTATTGAAAATGAATAAACCAACGCGCAACTATCTCAACAACCACATGAAAAATAACATATAATTCTCTCCTTCTTGTGTGCAAACTTGTGTCAAGTTGACCAGAGACTGCAATTAAGGTTGCTTAAGGGGACAAATGTAGCCATGCAGAGCATATTATGATGATTGAGATTTGAAAGGGAACAGGGAATTTCTTTACTTGTAGATATGGAAATCTGTCATTATATTATTGGACTGCTGACAGTCCAGAGCCAAATGGATGGGGAAAAGTTGTGACAAGACAAAATGAATGAAGATCTAAAAGAGAAAAGCCAGTTACACAGTTAGTACCATTCAGCGAGTACATTAACACAAGACTAGATCCAAGCTGAGAGACCGGCTCAGTTCAGTCAGTACAAAACTGGAATCTGTCCTTCGTGGTCACACAGCAATCTGGGTCCGAACAACAGACCCGCTTGTTGTTTTCCTAGGGGGCTCGGAATTTGCTCAGCCGACATTGGCATGGTTTTCGGTGCTGGATGCCAAGGCCAGTGTCAGATCAGCAGGAGAAACACCATTCTCCCTCATACCACACGCACACACTCACTCCACTGTCTGGGTGTCTGTCTGGCTTTACACCCCTTCCTCAGTCTCTAATGCTACTTGCTGTGGGAAAGATCAATGCTGCCCATTTTTGCGCTCTCTCTCTCTCTCTCTCTCTCTCTCTCTCTCTCTCTCTCTCTCTCTCTCTCTCTCTATTTTGATCATGCAGATATGCTTGTGCCTAATGAACCGCATGATTCAGACCAGAGGCTCTTCACTGGTTTCGCTTCAGGACACAGTTTGATATTGGAAGTGGCAATCCAGCGCAGTACCAAAATAGTTTATTGTTCAAAAGTAAACAAAAATGTCCATAAAATCAAATATTTAAATGTGTTCTAATATTTATGAATTACCAAGAAACACAACAAGCTTTGAGCAGGAAAAGAATCCCTTCACTCCACATTTTGGGAGATAATCATATTTTAAGAGTTCTGTTTTGCTTGGCCACAGTGCGAAGAAAAACTAAATGTAGTAGCAGTGTAAAATGACGACTGTAAGCCTCAGTTTAAAAAAAAAAAAAAGTTAAACATTGGCCGTGGACTGAGCAAATGCAGAAGCAGCAATCAGTAAT
>CM031952.1:3047252-3059938 GCA_018749465.1 Paracanthobrama guichenoti | reverse complement strand
TGATTCCAAAATCCAAAGTAATGAAACTGACACAGTTTCAACAGACTGGACAAAACTACTGTTCTTATACACTAAATGACCAAAAGTATCTAGTATTTGATGTTATTTATGACACAAAGAATTGGTCAGCATTTATTAATTCCGTCCTATTATCTGTAGTGTTATAATCCACAAGCCTGCTTACAGATGAAGGATGACTGGAATACAAAAGCCAAGACGGCTTGCCAAGACCGGGCAGCCCGCCTGCAAGGGTATGTATCTATGCATTTATGTACTATCTATGCATTTATGTATGTATCTATCTATCTTCCATCCATCCATCCATCCATCCATCATAATTTAAAATGTAATTTATTCATGTCTGTCACGTAACGTGTAGTAGAAAACTCTCACAACAAGAAAGACTTCAAGGAGACTAGTTTTAATAACAAAAAAAAAGCAGGCTAAACTCAGGAGCAAACACATTAACAACCATGCTTACATTAACGAGAACGGACAGAGACTAATGCACGATTTTCGTGCGGATCACTGCTCTTTTCACACTGCATGACTATCTGGGGTGGCTTTCAGTTGTTGTTGTGTTCACACTGCACGATGGCTCGGCGACAGGGGATTTCACAATGCGTGACTGTACAAGAGGAAGAATCACAGACGACTATCTTGTCCACAAACTACGTTTCACAACCAAACACACGAGAAGTGACAAGGAAATAACGCAAGATCACGCGCGCGTCAGATCAGAGTTCTCGCGTGAGACTGGAATTGTTATTAAAAATAAAGACTTATTTGCAGCGAAAAGGAGAAAGAAAAAAAAGAGTATGGAGGAGGAAATGGTTGGGGATACGTGGGGATCAAGGATAGTGTTCTGCAAAGAGTTGGAGGTAAATAAATAATTTTGCAATGTGCTGCTGTTGCGGCTGGTAATTGTGAAAAACACAATTAAAGGGGAACACAAAACATAGGCTACATGTAACAATGACTGCGTTTACATGTGCACCAATAATGCGACTATTTATAAGTCTTAAATACAGTAAGGTCTTAATCGCAGTAAGATGTTTACATGACATGAGCAGAACTCTTCATTCCAGTTTACATGCAATTTTCATTATTCTGATTATTCTCTAATAAGTGTGGTTATACCACACTCAGATTATGAGTGTTACCGGCCATTGTTTTAATCTACGCATCAAATTCAAAATAAATTTTTATGGACGTAGCTTACTGGATATTATTTGGCGGGTTTGCCTGCTGCCTTCGTGTTCTTCGTGCCGTATAGATGAAGATATGGAGCAGAGACTGCACAGCGAGTTGTGTTGACAGAGTTTAGTGATTTGGAGAAGAGAAAACTTCAGAATAATGTCACGAAGTTCATTGATGTAGTTGTGTTCATTCACAACACCTGGACACCTGGAAAATGCTGCCTTTGGAGGACACATTTCAAGGTAGGAAGGCATCAAGGCATGTCCGAATCTAATGTTAGCTTCACTTCCTGCCTCCTGAGATACCTTCATCCGATCGAGTTTTGAAGGCAGCATAAATGTATCCTTCACTGCCTTTGATTTCCCACAATCCTGTGCGTTCCATTCGGTAACAGTTGAGCTAGAAAAAAAAGATGTCGTCCGAAAGTTGAGGTTACTGGTCAGTTTGTGTTTAAATGTACATTTTTGACCAACATTTTCCACTTTAGCTGTAGATCATTAAACTGTTACACTGCCTTAGAAGTCTGTCCGAAATCAGTTTCGTGAGGTGCCTTCATGCACAAACGCTGCCTTATAAGTCATTGTCTGATGAGGCAGTGAGGCAACAAGTCAGCTGCCTAGGTTTTCGGACACAGCCACAGTATCCGTGTACGTCTGCACACATGCGCACTTTGGTCAGAATGGTAATAATGCGATTAAAGCATTTACATGCCTGTTTTATGCAATTAAAATCGGCATACGCCACCTAGTTTAATGTGACTATGGTTACTACGATTATGAGCTTAAACACATTAGTTTGATTGAAGCATTGCGTTTACATGAGGTAAAGTTTAATCGCAATATTGTCAAAATCCTATTATAATCACATTATGAGGGAGCATGTAAATGTGATGAATGTGATGGCAAAGCTGAGATTTCAGTAGCCATTACACCAGTCTTCACCAGTGTCACATGATATATACTGTATATATTTGTTAATTTATTACTTAAACAATATAATAATTAGTTTAATATTATCTTCCAGGTATGACAGGCTTAAGATGTCAAAAGCAGTAGTGGTTGGAGATCTGAATGTGGGAAAGACGTGCTTAATAAACAGGTAGAGTGAACAGGTTTACTTAAAGGGTACGTGTTGTATTTTTTCATGGACATTAAGGTCCATTATGTTCTTGTATACCATAGGTTTTGTAAAGATGTGTTTGAGAGAGACTACAAGGCTACTATAGGTGTTGACTTTGAGATCGAGAGATTTGAGCTGTCTGGGCTGCCCTATTCTCTTCAAATGTGAGTAGTTTTTTCTGAGCGATATAAATAACATATCTGCTCGTTTGAAATTTTCATGTGTTTTATATTCGTTTTTGCCCATTACAAATTTTGTAGATGGGACACTGCTGGCCAAGAAAAGTTCAAATGCATTGCATCAGCATATTACAGAGGAGCTCAAGGTAAAATGTAGATTCTCATTTAATTCTCTAGATAAGAGTCTGTTTAAACCCTCATATAATGTTTTCTGTTTCTACTCTAAGTTATTATTACTGTCTTCGACATGGCGGATATCAAGAGCTTGGAAAACACACAGTAAGTAATAATTTTGAAGATGAAAATGTTAGTTTTTATTATTTTATTTACTTATTTTTTGTTTGTTTGTTTCTCAGACAGTGGTTATCGGAGGCACTGAAAGAAAATGAACCAAACTCCTGTTTTGTTTTTTTGGTTGGCACAAAAAGAGACCTCCTGGTGAGAATAGTCCCACACGCAAGCATGCATAATTGCATATGTACACATACAACATGTAAAATCTATTACTAAAGGGGTTCTATTATGCTTTGTTACATTTTCATCTTTATTTAGTGAGTAATGTTGCTGTTTGAGCATGAAACGGGTCTAAAAAGTTACAAAGAACAAAGTTATTCTCTATGTTAGTGCTCACTGTTTCTGAATTCACTGAAACGCTTGATTGTAATCTTGAGTTTTCTTCCTGGAACAAACACATCACAATATTCCTCATTCAATGAATTCCCGTCAAAGGCATATGCACAATAAAGGGCCGAGGCCTGGATGAGTTAGTTAGTAGTGTGTTGAAACTCAAGGTTATGGTTAGGGGCGTGACATTTCAGAAATGCACTCAAAGTGGTTGACCAATCACAACACACTGTTCCAGCCAACCAATCAGAGCGCAGTGAGCTTTTCAGAAGGAGGGGCTTCATTGAGAAAGGAACTAAACAAAGCAAGAATGTTACTGACAGACTGGGCAGACAGTACAATATGTGAAAAATGTTTTTTTTTAAAACATTCAAGCATGAAAAGCTATTCTACTATACCACAAAACTGTTTTTATGTGAATCTGCAGAAGAGTGTGAGAGAACAGAGAGGGATGCCATAAATATGGCAGCAGAAATGAATGCGGAGTTCTGGTCGGTGTCCTCAAAAACAGGTACATTCTAAAAGGATAAGAATATGTATACTTCATCTAGTCCATTGTCCATTATAAAGATTATAAGACCGTTACTACATGTAACTGTTAATACTATTGGTTTAGGGGAGAACGTCCAGGAGTTTTTCTTTCGTGTAGCAGCTCTGGCCTTTGAAGATTCAGTTCTGAAGGACCTGGAGACAGAAACCAGCACCGCTCAGATCGGAGATGGAAGTATTCTCAGTAAGAGATTTAAGTCTAAAATCATAAAACAGAGATGTTCGCTTATGTAAATATTGTGAGGTGTAAGATGATGTGGCTTTATTATTTCAGATGATAAAGCACTGGAAGATGCACAAGAAAACCCAAAGAAGAAGTCCTGTTGTTGATCCTGGAAGTAAAATAACCAATTTGTATTACAGAACAGAATAAATATTTAACATAGTTGAAAAATAAGTGTTTTTCCCTGACATAACCAACTCTTGAGTTGGTGCATCACTAATGTACTCTCTGAGAGGGACCACCTTGTCAGAACACACGTAAGGGACTGATATCCAATATAAAAGTTCAAACATTTCATTTATACTGTAGTATTAACGTCAGTATTTTGTACTGTTCAATAAACTGCCATTTAATGATTATATTGTGTTATATTGCAACCTTTTGTACTTTTTTCCTTTGGCAGGCAAAATAAACATGCATTATAATAGAACACAGCTTATGAAATTAATTATTATTTGTCTTTATATTACCCAAACTTGAGAAATCTACATGTTCAGCAGTAATGGAAGGAAACATGCTGTTTATCAGTAAAGAAGCATAGTTTGACAATGTATCAATTGAACCAATTGCTTCGCAAAATGAAATCACTGTTTCAAAGCATTCAAAATGCCACACCCTGGTGAGCCCTGAGTTACCAGACCAGTGGGCGAGGCCATAAGGGGTGGGGTCGGGCGAAGGGGATCATTTTCATTGCGTGATTTAAACACCCATCAGTTTGAAAACGCCCACAAATTTAGGAACACCCACTTTTGTTCTCTGCAAAAATGTGCAATCTGCATCGAGGGCACATATCGACCGCAAAGGGGCCACTCATGAACACTCTTCTGAAACCTATAATGACAAATGGGACACTCCTGCCTGCCTCCCACTCAAGTCCGATTACTTTCCCAACTGCCAAACCCTGCAGAATGACTACACTGAGGGCTGCTACGACCTGCTGCCACACACTGACCTGGACAGGTGCAAACACATTGGGTCCAAAAATGATGTCTTTCAAATTACTTTTAATTTTAAGGGATGCACACTATATATTGCACTATATCGGTTATCAGCCGATGTGCTTCAGTTAAAGTCACAAGTTCCCATTATTTCAACTTTTTAATAATCATGTTTAACAGTGGAATTTCTGTTGATAATAATTTTTAACAGTGAAATACAGAGTATACTCCAGCACTGTAAAAATGATTGTTGGTTTAACTTTAAAAATTAAGTATCTGATTACCTTGATTTGAGTTAAAAAATGTAAGATTGGTTTGTTCACCAGAAACTCAAGATATTGTTATCTGAACCACATACATTTATTTATAAACAAGTTTATTTGACAAAAGAAGAAAAGTTGTGATGAATCATGAAAATACTTTTTTACAGTTGCCGTTAGTTATAATTGACAGGTTAACTTGAAGTGTTTTGTGTGGATTTTCTATCCTGACGTCGTCATACTCAATTCTAGTCAGAATATGAGTCTGATACTGCTCCATTGGACTGTGAATATGAGGTGTGTTTCAACCGAACCAGGAAAGAAAATTCCTCTGCAATTGGATAGACTTACAACCAATCAGAGCAACGGAGTACGTGATGTATGTTGAGCAACGCATAGGTATCAACAGAACTGCACGCACGCTGGAAGTAGAAGAAGAAGATGAGTGTAAACGATCTTTGCTGGTGTTGTAAAAAGAATTTAAGGATTAAGTACTTACCAACACGATCATCATTTTTGAGAGAAATAGTAAAGGTGAATGCATATACGAATAAGTTCTCCGTTTAGGATTAGAACAAATTCATGCAAAGCGCTCTTTGGTGACGTGAATGATTACGTTACGGTTTATCATCTGTCCATCCGTACAAAGCCCGCCCTGACAATTTGATTGGTCCGAACAGCTTCTGTTTGGGCATAGTTGCTCCACAACGGATCAAGTCCAGACCGAACTTCCCAACCTCAAATGTTGTGGATGGGGCCAAGTTCGACTGCCATCCAGGCTATGCATTTTTAGTAAAGTGGGTACTTTTTAAACAACATGTAACAGACAAAGCAATAGTGACACATGGGCTGTATCCAAAATCGCCCCTTATACCCTTAAATGCTGTCCGAAACTATAGTGGATGTTATCGAGTGCACTCATTCAATCCCACAGTGCACTGCGATAACGAGTGCATCTTTATAGGAATCATACAACAAAGTTGTGCGACAAAGAATGTGCGGTTTTGGACAAGTAAACATTGTTGAATGTACAGTAAAAAGGTTTGTTTTTGTTGAGGATATTATAAGGAAGTATTGAGTGTTTCAAGAGGAACTTTGGAACCTCTTACAGTCTGATTAATCACATTTAGCTTGATGTTACTGATAAGGTAACGTTTCTGTCCAAAGAATACAGGTCTAATATCCTTAACTGAAGTGACACTGGTGTGATCTTTAACCAAAGAAACCGTGGAAAAAGACGCAGACGGTGAGGAGGATAATAGCGTTAGCGTTGACCACGTTTCTCCATAGAGGTTTCTCAGAGGTGTCGGTGAGCTTCAGCTTCATCTCCGCCTCCTGTTCTTTAGTCAGTTTCGGGGCATTGCCTTGATCAAAGCCACAGAACCAGTTGTAGGCCTTCTTACAACAGCCTGGTTCCTCACGCACCTCTGCAGGGTCAAAAGACAAACGGACAAACGGTTGCTATTGGTTATTAAAAACAAATATGTTACATGAGCAATGTGATTTACACAAATAAAACGTGGATCAACATCCTTTGTTTTTCCTAGAATAAACTAATCATGGCCATAATAACCTAGTCTCAGCATCAGACGGCACACCCACAGACGCCCACAGTCGGTTCACTGAGCCGCGTGATGCACGTTGCACACAAAAATGGTGAGTGCTACCTGTGCTACAGTGGCTTGTGCCGACGTACCTTCTGTTTCCATTGAGTTGGAATCCTGGTCGTCAGTCCAGTCGTCTAATTCCAGATCTATCCTCTCCTCAGTGTTGTTCCTCAAACTCCAGCAGAGCCTGTACAGCTGCACAACAACAAGGGGCCACAGAATGAGGGGCCATGACAGAGAAGTTGCTTTTTTATAGATAGAAATATAGTTATACATTTGCTTCATAGACTGACTGACTAACTATCTAACTATCTATCTATCTATCTATCCGTCCGTCTGTCGCATCCTTTCTGAATAAAAGTATTCAATTATTTAAAAAGAAAAAATCTTTTCATCAATTTTTGAACTGTAGTATAATGTTATAGTGTATATAATATGTGTATTTCAAGTAAAATAAGAATACTTCATATTTGTAAAAAAAAAAAAAAAAAAAAAAAAAAATTAAATGGAAAATATGGTGGCACAGAAGCATGATTAATAACTGCATAATACTGAAGAGTTGTAGAAGTTTTGTTATAAGACGAGCTTACATGTTTGTCGTCAATGGGTTTGGTCATGAGGGAGATGATCAGTATCAATATACAGGACAGGCTGAACAGGATGAGTGCAAAATAGAGGTAGTGCACACCACAGATGATCGTGGGACAGTTACTGGGGCTCACGCAGCTGCCCGTGCCATAGGCAAACTCGGTTATCATACGCGCCAGACCGACCAACAGACCAATACACAACCCGTAGAAAGCTCCCTGTGAGGGAATATNGACATTATGTGTCAATAGATAAAAATGAACAGCAAGATTTTGATTTTCTGGAAATAAACAAAGCAGTTTTGAGAGAGAAATTTTTTTTTTTTTAATACCAAGCTTAATTTAACAAGCAAAATGGAAATAAAAGTACATGAAACTGTAAAATGTGAAGGACTGACTCACTGGTTCATTGACTCATTGACTGGTTTCATTGAAAATTGCAAGGGTGAAGACAGCGTCGATGGGCGGAGCCAGATAACTGGTTATGGACTGAATGTAGTCGAAGAGCTGTTTTTCCAAACCTCTTGTTTGACCTTCCCAAGGCTGACAAACTATAAATGGTTAAAATTGATTTGAAACACTGTTCCTGAACATTATAACCCCAACGTTTATCTGTGTTCTGCACATTTTACGGAGAACAGCTTCCAGGACCACAATACAGGCTACGCACAAAAGCTTCTCCTGAAATGGAGCAGTTCCCACGTTGTCGGGACAATCAGTTGTTTGTGGATCACAACTTGTAAGTATGTCTTATTATTTGTAGTTGTGTTTTCTTTTAACAGTTCCAATTATAAGTTTTATGTTGTTGCTATGATGTAAACAAAAGGCAAAGCTTTGCCTCCACTAGCCAACATTAGTGTTGATAGAGTGTTTACTGTAGCTTTTGTAAGCTCTCGCTTTTGTAAGGCTCTTCACCGCCACTAAATTCACCTATAGTATATTCTTTTCACACTAAAGTATATTATTTCCATAATAAGTTCTGTTTTTAAAAGGATGCTAAAGTGTACTTATTGTCTTAAAATATCAGATGATCTGATATATTAAGAGACATATTAACCCTCACCCACAGTCATGAGGGTCTGCAGGGGTCCTCTCTATGCTATAATTTCTGCTTTTGCTTTTTAATGCACATTTTTGCATGTTGGTCAAACCACATGACTTTGGTTTGGCTGATAAATAGCTCTCTAAAGCCTTAGTATCAGCAGTTTAGCAGCCACAGGACCATGCAAACACTCTCGTCACAGCTCATGTAAACATTTACAGCTGGCAGGATGATGTCTGATTTCTTACAGTTTATTTGTGGGCTAATTCCTGAGATAAACCCATTACACAACAGACCATGGGGTTGACAGAAGTTTAAAGTCATAGACAAAGTTATCATCTATTGTCAGAATGGGCAATTACTCATAACACATACACATCACGCTACAATAAGCATCCGACCGCATGGTCCTACAACCCTGGACTTTACTCTCTGTTGTAGTATAAACTTCAGGGACCATATAAAAATAATATTTGCTTCCCTGAAATGATTTTTGAAAAAAATGGAACGCAGGGAATGTGGGTATGATGCAAATATACTGCATGCAAATGATAAATGACCACTAATATATATATATATATATATTACACATACACACACCCGTGGTCATATACTATATAATGTGTCAGTGTAAAGTTTGCAGTACGTCAACAGACCTGTTACTGTATAAAGAGCTGTAATCATCAGCAGAATAATCACGGCCAGGTAAATGTTCAGTCCCAGAGCCTGGTTGATGAAAATGGCTCCTGCAAACATGTCCGCCTGAGAGGAGGAAAAGGGCGACAATTTGTGTGGCGCAATTGTTTGAACTGTCCGTTTCAAAACAAGGTCTTTATCTTTATAATCTAAACCCATTTTAGTCTGATAAAAGATATTTCCACATGGAAAGCCCTGCCGTTTCAGACTACAATCTGTGTTAGTGAAGACTACAGAGGCTGGACAGACAGCAGCATATTGTGAAAATGTTGGCCAGTTCAAAGTTCCAAATGATTTTTCAGTGAATCATTGTCAATAGAAAAATAAGGAGGAACATTTAAAATGTAAGGTAAAACTTAATATAAATGCATATGGGAAAGTTTATATTTTTAGTATTTTAACTGATACACCAACTGGTTACAATTTATTTTAAGCCTTCAGTAGTTTATTTCAAATGTTCTTTTACTTGATGTGTGCATGTAGTCTCATAATTGGTCAAAAAAGCTGCATTCATAATAATTAATGAAATAGCAAAATGTAGTTTAAAATAATTTTCGATTGAGTTTAGCATGTTACACCGCTGATAGTATGTTAAAGTATCCAAAAAGTATTGCATGACATCTTCCTCTCAAAGTACCATGCTATTATGATTTGATACCTGTACTTTTCTGTAAGGGCTGAGACAGATTTTGGACTCACAGAGATTTTGGTGAAAACGTAGAGAAACAGGGACAGCACGGAAAGGTAGATACGGATACGCTGCCCACCAAAGCGTTTCTTCAGGTACTCCGGCATGGTCACAACCTGCAGATAACGTCAACAATGGACCATAAAAATGATACCACAGAGATAAAGTACACATTCATGTTGTGCAAGTAAGCAATATTTGACAGATTTGATCTTAAATGCTGGTTGTAGAGGATGAAATGTAAGCATACCCCAGCCTTTATGTAGATGGGCACGAAGAGCCATCCCAGAATAATCACAACAACAAGAGCCTGGGGGGGGGGGTTAAAAACAGATTGTAATTACAGGTATTTGGTTTGTTATTTTTGACACAATCAGTGTTGTTATTAACTAAAACAAAAAGAGTAACACTTTATGGTCCAATTCTTATTAGCTTATTAGCATGCATATAGGATATTGGCCGTTTAATAGTACTTATAAAGTATTTGCTAACTATTAATAAGCAGTAATTAGGAGTTTATTGAGGCAAAAGTCGTAGTTAATAGTGAGACTTAATGATTCATCAACGAACACTGCCTCAGCGTGCTTACGGCCCAGACACGAGGCAGTGATCAAGGTGCTCTTTTAATTGTTGAATCGTCCAGGTTGAATTGTTGTCAACCACTCTGCTCCGAAGCGAAAGCTTGAATAATTTGTTACATTTTATATTGCGCTTTTTCTGGGTACTCAAAGCGCTTTACATATAGAATATCCTCAACCACCACCAATGTGCAGCATCCACCTGGATGATGCGACGGCAGCCATATTGCGCCAGAACGCCCACCACACACCAGCTGATTGGTGGAGAGGAGACAGAGCGATGAAGCCAATCAGTATATGTGGATTATTAGGAGGCCAGGATGGACAGAGGCCAAAGGGCATATTTGGCCAGGATGCCGGGGTTACACCCCTACTCTTTTTCCGAAGGACATCCTGGTATTTTTTTATGACCACAGAGAGTCAGGACCTCGTTTTACCATCTCATCCGAAGGACGGTGCTTGTTACAGTATAGTGTCCCCATCACTATACTGGGGTGTCAGGACCCACACAGACCACGGTGAGTGCCCCCTGCTGGCCTCACTAACATCTCTTCCAGCAGCAACCTGGTTTTCCCAGCTGGTCTTCCATCCAGGTACTGACCAGGCTCAGCCCTGCTTAGCTTCAGTGGGAAACCAGTCTTCGGCTACAGGGTGATATGGCTGCTGGATCCCAATGAATGAGTGAGTTGCACACTGCCTTATATACCTGTATATACAGGGAGTGGTTTGCAGTGCACATTGGCTTGTTTTGTTACCACTCAAAGGTGATTGGGCTTAGATGAGAGATCCCAATGTATCAGTCAGTTCTCCCCAATGTGAGATAAGTGAGATCCCGATGACGTAACATTGTGACATAACATTCTGACGTAACATTGAACTTGACTGATAGGGAACTGAAATTTTTATCATTACAAATTAATTATTCTTTAAGTATTAATAAAATATTATTTATAAAAATACAATATTACAATAATATAGTTCACTTATATGCAAAATACTTATAAAACATTATTTTTTATTTTAATGATCCACATAGTCATATGTAGTAGGTTAAAACATAAATTAATGACACATCATAATTATTAAATAACATAAATGCAATTATTAGTGTTTTTTTTAAACATACATTCCACTCAAAGCCTCCGATGGCGATACCAGCAGCTGCTCCAGTTCCTGCTATTCCCACAAAATGCCCACTTCCAATGTTACTTGCAAAGAGAGAGGCTCCAATCTGAAAAACGTTTAATATACTTTAGTTGTGCTTCATATTATATTTACTAATAAAAACACATTTGATATTCAGGGTGAGGGGTTAAACTCAATAGAAATCCATATCTAAGTGATCTGCTACCTTGTCAGAATGGTTACAAAAGTCATTAGCATAGGATTGTGGGAACTGCATGTGAAGTGTCTTGCTTCAGAATATATTAACTCTGTCTACTGTTTGACTATATCTGGCAATACAATCACCATAATGATAAGCTATAAAAACTGCTTCTTGTGCACAACTTAAGGTGTAACTCAAACAATAACGATTGCAATGAACTTTGTAATAACAAATAAAAATCTTAAAACTTTCGTATTAAGTGATAACTTTAGCATGGACCAAAGCATGACAGCTCCATAAAAACTGCATGAACAAAGCATATCAGCTGAAACGAATTGTTGGTTGCATCTGCCATCAGTGCATTATGGCGCCATAAAAAGATTTCATTCAGCCTATCATGATATCAAGGTTCTGAAATGGAGGGGCAGTTAGGGTCATTATCATGCCATATCTGTGATAAAGTGAAATCACTGGTCATGCTATTGATAGATACATAATCAACTCCTATTTTTATGGTGGTTTCAGTCTTGCGTAAAACATTATGACAAAAAAAAAATCACTGTATTTTGCCGACTGATCACCACTATTGGTATAGTAAATGATCAGGAAATTTTGTTTATGTCCATCACATTTCCTTGGCAATAAACAACTTGCTTTAAGCTTAGTCATCCACCATCTAGGTCCATTTCCTTACCGGCCACCACACCATACTTCTGCCAGCCAGGAAAAAGCCTCCTACTGTGGATCGATTGGTCCGTACCATTGCCTTTGAACAGAAAGAGGCATTCAATTCAGGATATAAAGAGTTCCAGACACTAAACATTTTAGACAATATCCCATTTGACTTGAGATCATACCTGCAGACACATTTCACAATAACACATCACATTTGCAGTCTCAAAGTGTCGATGAATTGGCGTTCAATGGCCTTGTTTGTTGTTTGATTAAATATGTTGGAATTTTTGGAGGTTTTAAAATTATATGGTTTTCCGATGTTCAAATACAGGTGGAAAAATATAATGGCAGTAATATCAATGCCCTCAGTTAAGATACATTAAGACTAATTGGA
>CM031952.1:2935000-3014245 GCA_018749465.1 Paracanthobrama guichenoti | reverse complement strand
AGTTCAACAGGCCAGGCTTTCTGAGAGCTGGCTGGAAACCAAATAGCATTTGTAGACTTTTTAATGTAATTTTTATTGCAGGCTTTTGAAGGTGATACTCTGTTGCCACTTATTATTTCTGTTTATGTCTCATACAGGGAAAAATGAAGCAGTGTCACGAGAGGACTTGAAAATGCGCAATGTGCAGGCTCTCTATGTCTGCACGTGAACCAGATGCAGTGGCATCATCATTGAGGAATCCAGTTAACACTGATCTTGATCTGGCCAGGGCATGTTGCCTGCCTTCTGGGGATGACATATGTTTCTGAACCTGCAGTATCACCACAACTCACCAGGCGCATTGTTTGAGGTGTTCCAAAGACTTTTGTGGGACAGCGCACTGCTAGCCTTCCTCGATTAGACACTAAAAAACAAACTTCTGAGTTAGTTGGTCCAAATGCCAGCCTCGCACTCATAAATACTTAATCTCTTTGTATTTTCAGAGTTTTTCAGATGGTTATTTCTGAATGTTTAATTGTTAATTGGCTGTTGTTATATGGCTGAAGTTCTGTTATATAAACCATTTTGTGGTAAAATGTTTTAATATATACTATAGATGTACTGTAACTAACCCTGTATAAATAAATTTTATTTATAAAAGAAATAATTAAATAGTCTATTAAAATGATAAACTAACTAGAAATGGAGTAAACCATGTAAGAAAAATTAAGAAATCAAAGTGGAAATGCATGTCAGTGCTGATGATTGACATCTTAATGATTGACCAATTCACGTAAGTTTATGTTGGGAAGGCCCATTTCTTTTTAACAATGGAAGCTGAGTGGAAAGCAGGCTGCAGCATAACTTTGTAAAAGTTTAAAAATGTGCAGAGAGGATTAGCAGAGAGAGACATAATGGTTGATTTTCTTTTAGTTTTGATTTGGTGAGACACACATTTTTGGAAATGTAGTAAACTTATCATAATCATGATTTAAATGAGTAATGATGTATTTCAGTTGAGAGAAGAATGAAAATGTGTTGTCAGAATGAACTGTTGATAAAGATCTGATCTTTACTTAGGGTAAAAAGAGATGTAATGATAGAAAGAAATAGTGTGTATACAAGGTTCCTAATGTTCATATTTTATTTGGTACTGAGTGGAGTAGGTTTGTGTTTGACTAAACTGTAATATTACCTAAACCTGTCAGATTACGATGGAAATATAAGCATCTTATATATTAAAATAAGGTGCCAAATTGCTGTGTAACACTATTATTAAGCTGAAATGAGTAAGATTTGATGTGTGTTGTGAACTAAAACTGCCTGTGTGCACATACAGATCGGGTTTTTAGCCTACACTGGAACTATTTCAATTCAAGCGTGGACCGTGATAGTTCGAGATGGCCAGAGCCTTTTTCCCAGTGAGATGAACATTGTGAACTGTGAGATTTGAGTTCCAAACAAACACCTGAGAAATTGGGTAGGAAAGATCTGATTGCCACTGTTAGAGGAGTAGAGATGTGATCTTGAGTGGATTGTCCCACATTTACAATTGTGAACATTTGAAATCGATACTGAAGGTGTATGTTATTTTTAGAAAGTTTGGATAGCCTAGAAGGGTGCACCGAACAAACAAGAGAGTCAAGAGTGAACTTGTTCAATTATAGTCAATTGAGTTCATATAACTGTGATTTAATAATGAGAAAAATTGTGACATAGTTTGAAGTATTTTTAATTTTATTTCCTAATTTCTTTTTCCTTCAAAAGAGATTTCATTTTCACTAAATATTTACTTAACTAATTCTACGAGTGTTGTCTTTATTACTCCCTCCTCAGTCAAGACCCTACTGTGGCCTATGAATTAATACTAACCTTAGAAATTGCAATATTATTTGACACACGATGCTACACATGTGCACCTACCTAGTTGATACTGAAAGATGCACGTGATCAAAGCTTTCCCTGTATTTTATTTTTAATATCCTTGCAAGGATGTATGTAAGATTATACTTTGCTTTTTATTTTAATTTGCATATGCACTCTTTGCTTCACCTCTTGCTCAGTGGGCAGTTTTAACTGAGAAAAATGTGGTAAATCTAAGCCTGAACTTTTTCAGTCAGTGCAGGCATGACCACTCCAGCTCCAGTTCTGTTATAATAAATGCTGAGGTCAGAGGCCCTTTTTTATTTCATTTATCCAAATGTTTTATTATTAAAAGATATACTTTGAATTGTACTTAGCGTATTCTTATAATGTAGTTTAACCTGTTTTATTGCATATGAAAAGGCACTGTACTGTGTGCACTAAAGTCCAGTCATTTTATGCTGTAAATTGCTCAGGTCAAAAGTCACTGTATTTTAATGTCCAGTAACTAGAGTACACAGATTGCACTTTAAGGTGTTCTATGCTGCATAAAGATGAGGTCAGAAGTTTCTGTCATTTTTAGTAACCAAAATGTTTACATTACCGTGTTATAATACAGTAACATTAAAAGTGATTACAAAAAATGAGTTCTACGACGATTGTTTATATACTTAGCAGCTTAAGAAGCGTGGATGACATCTCCTCTATTTCCTTATTTAAGTTATAGTAACTTGCTAACTAATTATTTCAAGTGGATTGAAGAAATAATTTGTCTAAATTAATGAGAGTAGAGGTAAATTAGTAAAAAGTAAATTTAAAAAAAAAAATCGCTTTGTACACTTAAAATGTTCTTTTTAACTTAAGTATGATTTGAGTCAATATGCTACTCTTTGTCATGGATAGTTAAGCTCAAATGTTTTTGCTTTATCTTTTGTAGAATACTTAATTTTTAACTTCAGTTAAATATAATGCTGATTTTTACCAACTCAAAATACCAAGGAGTTCACTAAACTTACAAATGTAGTTGGAATATGTTGCCTTCATTTTTTTAGATTTGAAGTTAAGTAACAGTTTTTTACTGTATATACTAATCAGTCAAATTAATAATTTGCATTTGAGGATTGGAAACTGTGTGTGCATAAAAATATTAAGAGACTACTGTCAACGCCAAAAAGAGTGTTTTCTATTAGCTAATTTAATTAAATTATGTAGCTTACCAAATAACCAATTTAAGATGGAAAAATAGGTGCCATACGCCAAAAAGCTATTTATGAGTTATAGGTCAAGTAGAAATTGACCCTTAATTTAAAAAATCAGATTCGAAGAACAGGTTACATGCCAATACTGCGTATCATTACATACTCCTCTCACATGATCAGTGGAGTCACCAGTAGAGAGAGTAGAGCAGCTTCAAGTACCTGGGTGTAAACATCTCTAGAGGACCTGACCTGGACTGCACACATTCAGACACCTGCAGGTGAAAAAAGCCAGGCAAAGAGCCTTGCCACCTGCGCCAGCTGAGAAATTCAGGGTTTCTACCAGCTATCACGAGGCTTTCTATCTAGAGGCGTCAGAAAATATATTAACTAAGAAAATTACCATCACAGCGTGGTATCGCAGAACAGCACCAGTCATGGCTGCAAAGCCCCTGCAAAGAGTAAGTGCGCTTATCCCATCTCTGCAGACATCTACACCAAACACTGCAAAGGTAGAGTCACTAAAATCATCAGGACTCTAATCACCCTGCAAACCCACCTCATTTCACGCTGCTGCCATTTTGGTAAAGCGCTTCTGGAAACCTGATGAAGCTAAAACTGAGAGACTCACGAGGAGCTCTTCCCCAGGCCATCAGACTCTGAACTCCCAGTCACTTAACATCACGTGACTTCACTTCAGGATAACCATCGATATACTGACATTGCACTGCACTTTCTGTTCTCGTTGTTACTGTGTAACAACCTGTTATAAACCTGTTTGCACATTATACTTTGTACATTTCTATTAACCACATATTTAAAAAAGGCTACAGTTTACTTACTGCACAGTATATTTCAATTTATTTTATTTTTTTATTCCACTTCTTTATTTTATAATTCTACATTATATATATATATATATATATATATATATATATATATATATATATATATATACCTATATCTACTCCTCCTACCTCTCCTCTATATATATATATAAATGCACACATTTATTCATATTATAATTTCATGGATGAAATGGAAGCTAGTCCATGGAGCGGACCTGTTTTTACATTTCACTGCTGGTTGCTTATATTCTTGTATATAACTCAGTATGTGACAAATAAAACTCACCAGATCTTGAATCTTGAGTTGTCTGAACTTACTCTGGGACTCATTTTGGAGACCAGCATTGAATAAGCAAAGGTTGATTTAATAAACTGAGAGTTCAAGGTAAATGTGATGGTAAGTTAACCTTGCTTTCTGGAATACCCCCAGGCCTGGTCCTCTCTCGTACTTCACTGGTATAAGCTTGTCCTTATATGCCTCCGGGCTCCCTCATGAGAGAACTCGAGACTGGTGTGCCTCGCAGGTGATGCTCATTCTCAATCAGGCACCGGTCTCACACGTCTTTCTCGCCGCCTACCTTTGCCACAAATATATCACTATTTTCATAGTATGCTGTTTACTTAGTAAATAGCATCTGCAATATTTGCACTTGAGGTGTAAATATCATCTATTACTAAGAAAATGTTTTCCACTTAGTGTAAATAGAACCTAGCTGCTATATATATATATATATATATATACTTAGTATAAATAGCTTCTATCACTATTTTGCAGTTAGTGCAAATAACCGCTGCCTTAATAATAAATGTCATTCAGTGTCTATTTCAATGGGCAGCAGCTTTTTAGTCTAATGCTCCTTTCACAATGAAATGTTCTCCAATTCAACCTGTTAAATTTCTGAATCATGAAGCAATATTTGTAAGGTTGCTTTTGTATTTAAGAAATAAAGATTACCACATAGGTTGTGAATAATTTGTGTTTATTTAACAGCTGTGGTGGTGGTTATAGCTCACGGCATAGCCTATATCTTGGACTACCCTTCCATCAGGCATCTTTCCATTGCATAATCAGTTTAATTTTTCGGAAGGTGCGATGATGGGAATTCTAATGTCATCTAGCCATCCACCACACTGGAAATACTAAAGGAAATTCTAATTATTAGGTTACTTCCAGAAGTTGCAACATGTTATCAAATGAGCGTCATTTATCAGATTAGCCTCTTTTAAACTGATTTCTATACCACTGACCTGCAATCCTGTACTGAAACTCCTCTTTGATGGCTCTCACGGCTGTCACAGTTATGTTCAGTTTGTGTTCATGGACATTCAGTTTGTTTCATTAGTCACGTGTCTTTGGTTTCAATTTTCCTACCACCCTTTTAGTTGTCATGGTAATTAATTTGATCAATGCAGGTGCTCACCATTATAAGCCCTCATTTACAAGTGTTTAAGTAGCTGTCTGTTCATGCTTCAGTTGTCTGGTATTGTCTGTGCATGAGCACACTTTTAATATGTTGGCTGTTATTTGTGGAGTTATATATTCAATTTTGTAGTTATTATCTTCTTCATTTAATTAAATGTTATTTACAATGGGTTTGTGCCCAGGAAGCAGACACCAACATTATAAGAAATAGTGTGAGGCGAGGAAAAATGTCCCTTACTTCTCTGCATACAGCTGCCTTATATGTACTCTGTATTCCCTATGTTATATAGAAAACTATCATTTAAAAATTATACCACTAAATAAATATGCATGTGGAAATGGCAAAAATTAAAATAAATAAATAAATCCTCCCCGACATAAATGTAACTCCCTATGAGTTAATGCAGCCTCCTCTTCTACATGATAAGAAGAGGAGGCTGACGAACACAACTTACCCGACCGTCTGCTAGCTGTCTCCTGTTACAGAAGTCAGATAAATCCCAACACATAGAGACTCATTCACCTAGATATTATCACATAGAGACTGTGTCTGTTCCCCGAATTAAGTAAATAAAAAACCATCAAGACCATTCAACAGTAAAAAACTTAATTTATGTCAAACAAATAAACAACAGATATAATACAGATGATCAAATGATAAAGCTTGGGTTGCTGAATATTGATCCCTTCCCCAAAAGCGCTTATTATTAATGATATGATTACAGATAATAATCTAGATGTGCTGTGTTTGACAGAAACTAACTAAAAACAGCGACTACATTACTTTAAATGAGTACACCTCTACAAGATTATTTGTTATAAACCACGAGCCGCATCTGAAAGGTAAAGGGAGGGGTTGCTGTAATTTATAATAATATATAAATCTCGATTGCGTATAGTAACCTCGTTCCCTGAAGGAGGAGCGGAGAGACGTCACGTCGGGCGTCACCCGGCAATTGGGATCACTTCAGGCAGCAGCTAACCAGCCGAGATATAGAGAACAGGCCAATGAGAATTGGCGTGCGAGTTGCATCTCGCGCTCCGCCCCGTCCGCGGGTATAAAGCGGAAGTGAAATGCACGCACGTTTGTTTTTTCGCTGAGAGCCGAACTATTGACTCGGCCTGCAGTGATAGTACAGCAATTGTGGCGGCCAGGGCGTACGTCTCCGTTCCCTCCTTCAGGGAACGAGGTTACCATACACGTAACCGGAGCGTTCCCTTTCAGTCGATCCGCGTTCGGCGTCGTCGGACGTCACCGGCAGTGAGATCCCCTTTGGAACACGCCACAGTTACTGCTGCTTCCAGCGCCCTGGAAAGCCCCTCAGACTCCACGGCTGTTCTGGGCGGGAAATTCACGCAGGGAGAGTCAGCTGCTGTTCCGCAAGATCCACTCAGCCGACTATTGGATAACGCTTTGGAAAGCGTGCCCGGGGCGCGCTGCGGAAAGCCACATCATGCCCGGAGGAGTTACCATGTGGAGAATACACGTATGGACTGGCACGTGGGCAGTGCTACATCTGGAAGCCCAGGGGTGGCTCGGCCATTTAGGCGGGGGTCCACACCACACTGAGAGCGGGCAGAGAGAGAAAAGACCACGAGCTCGCGAAGGGAGACTACCGTGGAGAATACACATATGGGACGCCCGTGGGGTCACAACATATGAACCAGCCTAACACAAGTTCCACCAATGCATACGAGCGTTGCAGGCCTGGCGCCGGACAATCCGCCACGTCCGACTGCCGAGGGTGCGGAGGACTCGACAGGGTTCGCCATACTGGGAACTTCGACTGGAGCATATAAGCGCACGTGTCCGTTCCATGGGGAAGGGAGTAGGCGCAGCAAGCCGACACTTTAGAGCAGGCACTTGGTGTCACTGACTATGGGAAGTGAGCACACAGGAAGATACCGGCTCTACGTAGGCTATAGAACCTAGCGAAGCGTGTTAGGTGTCACCCAGCCTGCAGCTCTACAAATATCTGCCAGTGGTAGCCACGAGCCAGCGCCCAGGAAGAAGCTACACCCCTGGTGGAGTGGGTTTCTTAACCTGGCGGGCAGAGGGCACGTCTTGGTTTCATACGCCAAGGCGATGGCATCCACTATCAGTGGGCCATCCTCTGCTTGGAGACAGCCTTTCCCTTCTGCTGTCCTCCATAACAGGCCGAAGAACTGTTCTGGTGAGGTCCTGAAGCTTTGCGTTCTGTCGCACGTAAGTCACGCAAAGCGTGGGCCGGGACAGAGAAAAGCTAGGGCTGGGTCTGCCTCCTCCCGAAGGCAGCGCTTGCAGGCTCACCACCTGGTCGGAAAAAGTGGTAGGAACCTTGGGCACATATCCAGGCGGGGTCTCAGGATTACGTGAGTTACCAGGCCCGAATTCCAGGCACGATTAAATCGGCCGAGAAAATGCCTGCAGGTCCCCTACCCTCTTGATGGAGGCCAATGCAGTCCAGGAGTACTGTCTTCAGAGACAGAATTTTTAACTCAGCTGACTGCAAAGGCTCAAAGGAGGACCTCTGCAGTGCGCGGTCAGCACCAGAGACAGGTCCCAAGAGGGTATAGAGGGAGAGCGAGGCGGATTCAGTCTCCTCGCCCCCTCAGAACCTGATCGATCAGATCGTACTTCCTAAGGACTTTCCGCCTCGTAGTCATGATTGGCGGCGATGGCGGCCCATAAACTTTGAGGGTGGAGACAGCCTTCGCTCCAACCCGTCTTGTAGGAAGAAAGCACAGAACTGACCGAACACCTTCCGGGGTCTTCTCGGCGAGAAGAGCACCATTCGACGAACAGGTTCCACTTCAGCGCGTGAAGGTGCCTTGTAAGCTTGTGGCAGACCGCCTAGAACCTCAGCGTCCGTCCAGGGACCAG
This sequence comes from Paracanthobrama guichenoti, assembly GCA_018749465.1. Taxonomy (NCBI): domain Eukaryota; kingdom Metazoa; phylum Chordata; class Actinopteri; order Cypriniformes; family Gobionidae; genus Paracanthobrama; species Paracanthobrama guichenoti. The sequence continues at coordinate 3,006,073 of CM031952.1, read as the reverse complement.
ACATGGAGTTTCAGAGGTCCAACCACGGGCTGAAGGTTTAGCGGCATCTCGGCGTCACTTGGACACGGCGGAGAAGTTCCGCTGCGCCACGCCCATCTCGGGACCGGTCGTGGAGCCAGCGTTGAAAGCGGTCTCATATGAAGCAATCCCAGCGGCGTTACTGCGGCTGCGGACACCATATACCCAGGAGCCTCTGAAAATGTTTCAGTGGTACACGCTATCCTCGCGTTGAGCGAGTTCACGCAGTTCAACACTGACTGGGCCGCGCTCCTCTGTGCAGGCGCGCCCGTCGGCGACAGTCTATCTCCATCCCGAGAAAGAGATCCTCTGCGAGGGGCAGGAGTTTGCTCTTCTCCCAGTTGACCTGAAGCCCCAACCGGCAAGGTGATGGAGCACCATGTCCTGTGTTTGCACAACTGCTCTCGCGACTGGGCAAGGATCAGCCAGTCGTCGGTGTAGTTGAGAATCGGGCGTCACCTGCGCGCTCTCATGGGGAGCAATGGCGCCTCCGCGCGACTTTCGTGAGACACGCGGCGACAGGGCCAGCCGAAGGAGTAGGACCTTATGCTGATATGCTCGTCCGTCGAATGCAAAGCGTAAGGCGGTCTGTGTCGAGGAGAATCGAGACATGAAAATACGCCGCGTCCTTCAGGTCGTCGCTGCAAACTAATCTTGGGGACGGACGCACCTGAAAGATGCATTTCTGCGTTAACATCCTGAGCGGCAGCCTGTGAAGGGACTGGTTCAGAAGTCCACAGATCAAGATCGGTGGTAACCGCCGCTTTTCTTGGGCACAATGGAAATCTGCGGGCTGTGGAAGCCGGTCTTCATATCGGGCTGGAAGGACCGGCTCTATCGCGTCCTTCGCCAGTAGGACTGTGATCTCCGCCTGGAGCACATGGGCATTCTCGCCCGTCACGGAGGTGAAGTGAAGCGCCCTGAACTTGGGGCGCCGGGCGAACTGGATATCGCATAGCCGAGTCTGATAGTGCGGATGAGCCAGCGAGAGCCGGGCTGGGAAAGCGCTAGCCGGCTCCCAGGAACGTGCAAAGCGGGACCAGCGGCACCTGAGGCGTACCCGCAGCGGGGCAGCGGCGGCGGCATGCAGGGACCCGATGCACTGGGCGGCATGGTAGCGGCCCAAGGTGGGGTCTGAGTGTGCTGTGCAACACCCTGCTTCGCGCTGAGAGCTGAGGCAGTGTGGGAGGCCGTTGGTGGCGTCCCAGACACAGCCCGGCACCCCTGCTGGCGATAAGAGGCGCCTGAGGGTGACAAGGCATGGAAGCGTCCCGAACACCGCCTGAGCGCTCTCTTGGCACCCAGAGATTCGGAAACTGCTCTTTTATTGACAATTTGGGTGCCGCTAGCACTGGGCGACCGAGAACTGCTGGGCAAAGCTCTCGGCGCGTCTCGCCGAACAACCCGGCCAGGGAGATGGGGGAGTCCAGGAACCGAGTCTTATCGGTCTCCTCATGTCGGCCAGGTTGAGCCAGAGATGCCGCTCCTGGACCACTAAGTGGACCATCGCCTGACCAATGGAGCAGGCGGTGACTTTGCGTCGCCGGAGGTCGTGCATATCCATGAGTGCCTGGGCCTGATGCACCTGAAGCAGCGCCATGGCATGCAAGGCAGATGCAGCCTGGCCACAAGACCTGTAAGCCTTCGCAGTCAGACTGGAGGAGAACTTACAGGCCTTGGGCCGGGAGGCGTGGTCACGCGCCAGTTGGAAGCGGTGCCCGGACACAGTTGCATCGCGGCGGCCCGCTCCACCGGCGGGATCCCCACGTACCCCTGGCTTGCCACTTGCGTCAAGGGTAGTGAGAGGGAGGAGCCACGGGTCAGTTCCTGGCACTAAAGGGTGTCGACCCACGACCTGGTGAGCTCCTCATGTGCACCTCGGGGAAAGCATAACCGTCAACTCGAGGTCTGGCTTCGACCGCTGCCACTCTCCCAGAGGGAGGTAGTGCAGCTGAATCTTCATCCTCCGAGGACTGGAACTCCCCCCCTCCGATGCAGCGATCGACATCTGCTCCTCCGCCGGAGCTCCGAAGAGACCGCCGGGCGCCCATGGGAGGGGGCCCAGGTCCCTCCGGAGCTCAAGCGGTGGCGGCGCTTGTGAGGGGTTAGGGGCCTGCGGAGAATGCGCTCGGCGGGTTTGCCCTAACCCGTAATCCTCAGGTCACCCGGCCATTGGTGAAGTAGATCTATTCTGAGGAATGAGAGCTGGATCGAGGCATGGGTAGGGGGACTCCCACCTTCACGAATGTGGCGAGTCTCGGACCTGGCGCTGCGATAGTCATGTTCCCACAGTGAGAACACGAACTATCCACAAAAGGCTGCCTCAGCGTGCTGTAAGCCCAGGCACGTGATACAGCGCGGTGTGACCGTCAGCGGGTGACGGGAACGACCGCATCCAGTAGCGCTGCGGGTGGAATGACATCTCGAAAAAAGGCGCAGTGTCACACCGTGTAGCTCTTTTTGTGAGGAAAAACGCTCTTTTTTTTTTTTTTTTTTTTTTTTTGTGCTGGAAGCACTTAGAGGAGGACCGCGGCAACACACGGGAAATAGTGCAGCCCGTGTGTGTGCCTCACAACTCTCTTGCTGTGAGAAAGCAGTTGTTGTATTTTTTTTCTCTTAATGCAGCAGGGGCGCGGTCGCGCTGGTTGTACCGTCTCGCCAACACACGCGTTTTCCCTCTCTCTCTCTCTCTCTCTCTCTCTCTCTCTCTCTCTCTCTCTCCATCAACGCCGTTCGGCTCCGAAGTGAATGACAAACGTGCGTGCATTTCACTTCCGCTTTATACCCGCGACGCGTGACCGACTGAAAGGAACTTCAGTATTACTCAAGTCTAGTTTTCAAATATAATTCTTTTGAAGGTTTGGTGCTTTATGTAGCATTATGTAGTGTAATTGATAAATCCATTTGACATTTGTGCATTAAAGAGACAACAATAACTCGTTGTGCATTGAAGATTTCCATTGCATACAAGATTTTCCAGTGCATACAAAAACACATTGTGCATTGAAAAAGTGCTTTTGCATTACATACAAGAACTCTATGTGCATTGAAGTGCTTTTTGCATTGCAATGCATACCGATGCATTGGAGATTTTTTTCATTGCATACAAGATTTTCCAGTGCATACAAGAACATATTGTGCATTGAAGAGAAAAGTGCTTTAGCTTTACATACAAGAACTTGTATCGCATGGAAAAGAAGTGTTTTTGCATTGCTTACAATTACTTGTGCATTAAAGAGACAACAATAACTCGTTGTGCATTTGAAGATTTCCATTGCTTACAAGATTTTCCATTGCATACAAGAACACATTGTGTGCATTGAAAAGTGCTTTTGCATTACATACAAGAACTCTATGTGCATTGAAGTGCTTTTGCATTGCAATGCATACCTGTGCATTGGAGAAATTTTTCATTGCATACAAGATTTTCAGTGCATACAAGAACACGTTCACTGAAGAGAGTGAGTGCTTTTTCATTGTATTCAAGAACTTGTGTATTGAAAAGACAAGTGCTTTTTGCATTGCATAAAGAAATTGTAGTGCATTGGAAAGATGTGTTTTGAAATGCTTTCAATTACTAGTGCATTAAAGAGACAACAATAACTCGTTGTGCATTGAAGATTTCCATTGCATACAAGATTTTCCATTGCATACAAGATTTTCCAGTGCATACAAAAACACATTGTGCATTGAAAAGAAAAGTGCTTTTGCATTACATACAAGAACTCTATGTGCATTGAATTGCTTTTTTGCATTGCAATGCATACCTGTGCGATGGAGAATTTTTTTCATTGCATACAAGATTTTCCAGTGCATACAAGAACACGTTCACTGGAGTGATTTTTCATTGTATTCAAGAACTTGTGTATTGAAAAGACAAGTGCTTTTTGCATTGCATAAAGAAATTGTAGTGCATTGGAAAAGATGTGTTTTGAAATGCTTTCAATTACTAGTGCATTAAAGAGACAACAATATTTTTCGTTGTGCATTGGAGAAGATTTCCATTGCATACAAGATTTTCCATTGCATACAAGAACACATTTGTGCATTGAAGAGAAAAATGCTTTGTGCATTGAAGATACAATAATTTTGTGAATTGAAGAGAAAAGTGCTTTTGCATTGCATACAAGAACTCTGTGTGCATTAAAGTGCTTATGCATTGCAATGTATACCCATGCATTGAGAAGATTTCATTGCATACAAGATTTTCCATTGCATACAAGAACACGTTATGCACTGAAGAGATGAGTGCTTTTTCATTGTATACAAGAACTTGTGCATTTGAAAAGACAAGTGCTTTTTTGCATTGCATAAAGAAATTGTAGTGCATTGGAAAAGATATGTGTTTTTGAAATGCTTTCAATTACTAGTGCATTAAAGAGACAACAATAACTCGTTGTGCATTGAAGATTTCTATTGCATACAAGATTTTCCATTGCATACAAGAACACATTGTGCATTGAAGAGAAAAATGCTTTGCATTGAATACAAAATAACTTGTTGTGCATTGAAGAAAAATGCTTTTGCAATGACAAGAACTCAATGCTTATGCATTGCAATGCATACGTACAGAAGATTTCCATTGCATACAAGATTTTCCATTGCATACAAGAACACATTGTGCATTGAAGAGAAAAATGCATTTTGCATTGAATACAATAACTTGTGAATTGAAGAGAGAAAGTGCTTTTGCATTGCAGACAAGAACTCTATGTGATTGAAGAAGTGCTTATACATTTGCAATGCATACCCGTGCATTGGAGAAGATTTCCATTGCATACAAGAACACATTGCATACAAGAACAAGTTCACTGGAGTGATTTTTCATTGTATTCAAGAACTTGTGTATTTGAAAAGACAAGTGCTTTTTGCATTGCATAAAGAAATTGTAGTGCATTGGAAAAGATAAATGTTTTTGAAATGCTTTCAATTACTAGTGCATTAAAAAGCGACAACAATAATCTCGTTGTGCATTGAAGATTTCCATTGCATACAAGATTTTCCAGTGTATACAAAAACACATTGTGCATTGAAGAGAAAGTGCTTTTGCATTACATACAAGAACTCTATGTGCATTGAATTGCTTTTGCATTGCAATGCATACCTGTGCATTGGAGAAGATTTCCATTGCATAGAAGATTTTCCATTGCATACAAGAACACGTTATGCACTGAAGAGATGAGTGCTTTTTCATGTATACAAGAACTTGTGTATTGAAAAGACAAGTGCTTTTTTGCATTGCATAAAGAAATTGTAGTGCATTGGAAAAGATAAGTGTTTTTGAAATGCTTTCAATTACTAGTGCATTAAAGAGACAACAATAACTCGTTGTGCATTGAAGATTTCCATTGCATACAAGATTTTCCAGTGGATACAAAAACACATTGTGCATTGAAGAGAAAATGCTTTTGCATTACATACAAGAACTCTATGTGCATTGAAGTGCTTTTTGCATTGCAATGCATACTAGTTATTAGTTTGCATTGGAGAAGATTTCCATTGCATAGAAGATTTTCCATTGCATACAAGAATACGTTATGCACTGAAGAGATGAGTGCTTTTTCATATAAACAAGAACTTGTGCATTTGAAAAGACAAGTGCTTTTTTGCATTGCAAAAAGAAATTGTAGTGCATTGGAAAAGATATGTGTTTTTGAAAATGCTTTCAATTACTAGTGCATTAAAGAGACAACAATAACTCGTTGTGCATTGAAGATTTCCATTGCATACAAGATTTTTCCAGTGCATACAAAAATACATTGTGCATTGAAGAGAAAAGTGCTTTTGCATTACATACAAGAACTCTATGTGCATTGAAGTGCTTTTGCAATGCAATGCATACCCGTGCATTGGAGACGATTTCCATTGCATACAAGATTTTCCATTGCATACAAGAACACATTGTGCATTGAAGAGAAAAGTGTTTGCATTACATGCATTGAAGTGCTTTTGCATTGCATTGCATACCCGTGCATTGGAGAAGATTTCCATTGCATAGAAGATTTTCCATGGCATACAAGAACACGTTATGCACTGAAGAGATGAGTGCTTTTTCATGTATACAAGAACTTGTGCATTTTGAAAAGACAAGTGCTTTTTTGCATTGCATAAAGAAATTGTAGTGCATTGGAAAAGATATGTGTTTTTGAAATGCTTTCAATTACTAGTGCATTAAAGAGACAACAATAACTCGTTGTGCATTGAAGATTTCCATTGCATACAAGATTTTCCACTGCATACAAAAACACATTGTGCATTGAAGAGAAAAGTGCTTTTGCATTACATACAAGAACTCTATGTGCATTGAAGTGCTTTTGCAATGCAATGCATACCCGTGCATTGGAGACGATTTCCATTGCATACACGTTATGCACTGAATAGATGAGTGCTTTTTCATGTATACAAGAACTTGTGCATTTGAAAAGACAATTGCTTTTTTGCATTGAAAAAAGATATTGTCGTGCATTGGAAAAGATATGTGTTTTTGAAATGCTTTCATAAAATTACTAGTGCATTAAAGAGACAACAATAACTCGTTGTGCATTGAAGATTTCCATTGCATACAAGATTTTCCATTGCATACAAGAACACATTGTGCATTGAAGAGAAAAGTGTGTTTATATTACATGCATTGAAGTGCTTTTGCATTGCATTGCATACCCGTGCATTGGAGAAGATTTCCATTGCATACAAGATTTTCCAGTGCATACAAAAATACATTGTGCATTGAAGAGAAAAGTGCTTTTGCATTACATACAAGAACTCTATGTGCATTGAAGTGCTTTTGCAATGCAATGCATACCCGTGCATTGGAGACGATTTCCAGTGCATACAAGATTTTCCATTGCATACAAGAACACATTGTGCATTGAAGAGAAAAGTGCGTTTGCATTACATGCATTGAAGTGCTTTTGCATTCCATTGCATACCCGTGCATTGGAGAAGATTTCCATTGCATAGAAGATTTTCCATGGCATACAAGAACACGTTATGCACTGAAGAGATGAGTGCTTTTTCATGTATACAAGAACTTGTGCATTTGAAAAGACAAGTGCTTTTTTGCATTGCATAAAGAAATTGTAGTGCATTGGAAAAGATATGTGTTTTGAAATGCTTTCAATTACTAGTGCATTAAAGCGACAACAATATCTCTGCAGTGCATTGAAGATTTCCATTGCATACAAGATTTTCCAGTGTACACAAAAACACATTGTGCATTGAAGAGAAAGTGCTTTTGCATTACATACAAGAACTCTATGTGCATTGAATTGCTTTTGCATTGCAATGCATAACCGTGCATTGGAGAAGATTTCCATTGCATAGAAGATTTTCCATTGCATACAAGAACACGTTATACACTGAAGAGATGAGTGCTTTTTCATGTATACAAGAACTTGTGCATTGAAAAGACAAGTGCTTTTTTGCATTGCATAAAGAAATTGTAGTGCATTGGAAAAGATATGTGTTTTGAAATGCTTTCAATTACTAGTGCATTAAAGAGACAACAATAACTCGTTGTGCATTGAAGATTTCCATTGCATACAAGATTTTCCAGTGGATACAAAAACACATTGTGCATTGAAGAGAAAATGCTTTTGCATTACATACAAGAACTCTATGTGCATTGAAGTGCTTTTGCATTGCATTGCATACCCGTGCATTGGAGAAGATTTCCATTGCATAGAAGATTTTCCATGGCATACAAGAACACGTTATGCACTGAAGAGATGAGTGCTTTTCATGTATACAAGAACTTGTGCATTTGAAAAGACAAGTGCTTTTTTGCATTGCATAAAGAAATTGTAGTGCATTGGAAAAGATATGTGTTTTTGAAATGCTTTCAATTACTAGTGCATTAAAGAGACAACAATAACTCGTTGTGCATTGAAGATTTCCATTGCATACAAGATTTTCCAGTGCATACAAAACACATTGTGCATTGAAGAGAAAAGTGCTTTTGCATTACATACAAGAACTCTATGTGCATTGAAGTGCTTTTGCAATGCAATGCATACCCGTGCATTGGAGACGATTTCCATTGCATACAAGATTTTCCATTGCATACAAGAACACATTGTGCATTGAAGAGAAAAGTGCGTTTGCATTACATGCATTGAAGTGCTTTTGCATTGCATTGTATACCCGTGCATTGGAGAAGATTTCATTGCATAGAAGATTTTCCATGGCATACAAGAACACGTTATGCACTGAAGAGATGAGTGCTTTTTCATGTATACAAGAACTTGTGCATTTGAAAAGACAAGTGCTTTTTTGCATTGCATAAAGAAATTGTAGTGCATTGGAAAAGATATGTGTTTTTGAAATGCTTTCAATTACTAGTGCATTAAAGAGACAACAATAACTCGTTGTGCATTGAAGATTTCCATTGCATACAAGATTTTCCATTGCATACAAGAACACATTGTGCATTGAAGAGAAAAGTGTGTTTATATTACATGCATTGAAGTGCTTTTGCATTGCATTGCATACCCGTGCATTGGAGAAGATTTCCATTGCATAGAAGATTTTCCATTGCATACAAGAACACGTTATGCACTGAAGAGATGAGTGCTTTTTCATGTATACAAGAACTTGTGCATTTGAAAAGACAAGTGCTTTTTTGCATTGCATAAAGAAATTGTAGTGCATTGGAAAAGATATGTGTTTTGGAAATGCTTTCAATTACTAGTGCATTAAAGAGACAACAATAACTCGTTGTGCATTGAAGATTTCCATTGCATACAAGATTTTCCAGTGCATACAAAAACACATTGTGCATTGAAGAGAAAGTGCTTTTGCATTACATACAAGAACTCTATGTGCATTGAATTGATTTTGCATTGCAATGCATACCCGTGCATTGGAGAAGATTTCCATTGCATAGAAGATTTTCCATTGCATACAAGAACACGTTATGCACTGAAGAGATGAGTGCTTTTTCATGTATACAAGAACTTGTGCATTTGAAAAGACAAGTGCTTTTTTGCATTGCATAAAGAAATTGTAGTGCATTGGAAAAGATATGTGTTTTTGAAATGCTTTCAATTACTAGTGCATTAAAGCGACAACAATATCTCGTTGTGCATTGAAGATTTCCATTGCATACAAGATTTTCCAGTGCATACAAAAACACATTGTGCATTGAAGAGAAAGTGCTTTTGCATTACATACAAGAACTCTATGTGCATTGAAGTGCTTTTGCATTGCAATGCATACCCGTGCATTGGAGAAGATTTCCATTGCATAGAAGATTTTTCATTGCATACAAGAACACGTTATGCACTGAAGAGATGAGTGCTTTTTCATGTATACAAGAACTTGTGCATTTGAAAAGACAAGTGCTTTTTTGCATTGCATAAAGAAATTGTAGTGCATTGGAAAAGATATGTGTTTTGAAATGCTTTCAATTACTAGTGCATTAAAGCGACAATAATATCTCAAGCAGTATTGAAGATTTCCATTGCATACAAGATTTTCCAGTGCATACAAAAACACATTGTGCATTGAAGAGAAAGTGCTTTTGCATTACATACAAGAACTCTATGTGCATTGAATTGCTTTTGCATTGCAATGCATACCCGTGCATTGGAGAAGATTACCATTGCATAGAAGATTTTCCATTGCATACAAGAACACGTTATGCACTGAAGAGATGAGTGCTTTTTCATGTATACAAGAACTTGTGCATTTGAAAAGACAAGTGCTTTTTTGCATTGCATAAAGAAATTGTAGTGCATTGGAAAAGATATGTGTTTTTGAAATGCTTTCAATTACTAGTGCATTAAAGAGACAACAATATCTCGTTGTGCATTGAAGATTTCCATTGCATACAAGATTTTCCAGTGCATACAAAAACACATTGTGCATTGAAGAGAAAGTGCTTTTGCATTACATACAAGAACTCTATGTGCATTGAATTGCTTTTGCATTGCAATGCATACCCGTGCATTGGAGAAGATTTCCATTGCATAGAAGATTTTCCATGGCATACAAGAACACGTTATGCACTGAAGAGATGAGTGCTTTTTCATGTATACAAGAACTTGTGCATTTTGAAAAGACAAGTGCTTTTTTGCATTGCATAAAGAAATTGTAGTGCATTGGAAAAGATATGTGTTTTGAAATGCTTTCAATTACTAGTGCATTAAAGCGACAATAATATCTCGTTGTGCATTGAAGATTTCCATTGCATACAAGATTTTCCAGTGCATACAAAAACACATTGTGCATTGAAGAGAAAGTGCTTTTGCATTACATACAAGAACTCTATGTGCATTGAATTGCTTTTGCATTGCAATGCATACCCGTGCATTGGAGAAGATTACCATTGCATAGAAGATTTTCCATTGCATACAAGAACACGTTATGCACTGAAGAGATGAGTGCTTTTTCATGTATACAAGAACTTGTGCATTTGAAAAGACAAGTGCTTTTTGCATTGCATAAAGAAATTGTAGTGCATTGAAAAGATATGTGTTTTTGAAATGCTTTCAATTACTAGTGCATTAAAGAGACAACAATATCTCGTTGTGCATTGAAGATTTCCATTGCATACAAGATTTTCCAGTGCATACAAAAACACATTGTGCATTGAAGAGAAAGTGCTTTTGCATTACATACAAGAACTCTATGTGCATTGAATTGCTTTTGCATTGCAATGCATACCCGTGCATTGGAGAAGATTTCCATTGCATAGAAGATTTTCCATGGCATACAAGAACACGTTATGCACTGAAGAGATGAGTGCTTTTTCATGTATACAAGAACTTGTGCATTTTGAAAAGACAAGTGCTTTTTTGCATTGCATAAAGAAATTGTAGTGCATTGGAAAAGATATGTGTTTTTGAAATGCTTTCAATTACTAGTGCATTAAAGAGACAACAATAACTCGTTGTGCATTGAAGATTTCCATTGCATACAAGATTTTCCATTGCATACAAGAACACATTGTGCATTGAAGAGAAAAGTGTGTTTATATTACATGCATTGAAGTGCTTTTGCATTGCATTGCATACCCGTGCATTGGAGAAGATTTCCATTGCATAGAAGATTTTCCATTGCATACAAGAACACATTGTGCACTGGAGTGATTTTTCATTGTATTCAAGAACTTGTGTATTGAAAAGACAAGTGTTTTTTTCATTGCATACAAGAACACATTGTGCATTGAAGAGAAAAATGCTTTTGCATTGAAAACAATAACTTGTTGTGAATTGAAGAGATAAGTGCTTTTGCATTGAATACAATAACTTGTTGTGAATTGAAGAGATAAGTGCTTTTGCATTGCAGACAAGAACTCGTGCATTGAAGAGAAAAGGGCATTATTATTGCATACAACATCTCTATGTGCATTGAAGTGCTTTTGCAATGCAATGCATACCTCTGCATTGGAGAAGATTTCCATTGCATACAAGATTTTCCATTGCATACAAGAACACACTGTGCATTGAAGAGAAAAGTGCGTTTGCATTACATGCATTGAAGTGCTTTTGCATTGCATTGCATACCCATGCATTGGAGAAGATTTCCATTGATACAAGGCTCCATTGCATAGAAGATTTTCCATTGCATACAAGGACACGTTATGCACTGAAGAGATGAGTGCTTTTTCATCGTATACAAGAACTTGTGCATTTGAAAAGACAAGTGCTTTTTTGCACTGCATAAAGAAATTGTAGTGCATTGGAAAAGATATGTGTTTTTGAAATGCTTACAATTACTAGTGCATTAAAGAGACAACAATAACTCGTTGTGCATTGAAGATTTCCATTGCATACAAGATTTTCCAGTGCATACAAAAACACATTGTGCATTGAAGAGAAAAGTGCTTTTGCATTACATACAAGAACTCTATGTGCATTGAAGTTATTTTGCATTGCAATGCATACCCGTGCATTGGAGACATTTTTTCATTGCATACAAGATTTTCCATTGCATACAAGAACACGTTCTGCATTGAAGAGAAAAGTGCTTTAGCTTTGCATACAATAACTTGTATCGCACTGGAAAAGATACGTGTTTTTGAAATGCTTACAATTACTTGTGTATTAAAGAGACAACAATAACTTGTTGTGCATTGAAGATTTCCATTGCTTACAAGATTTTTCATTGCATACAAGAACACATTGTGCATTGAAGAGAACAATGCTTTTGCATTGAATACAATAACTTGTGAATTGAAGAGATAAGTGCTTTGCATTGCAGACAAGAACTCGTGCATTGGAGAGAAAAGGACATTATTGTTTTGCATACAACATCTTTGTATTGCATACAACATCTCTATGTGCATTGAAGATCTTTTGCATTGCAATGCATAAATGTGCATTGGAAAAGATTTCCATTGCATACAAGATTTTCCATTGCAAACAAGAACATATTGTGTATTGAAGAGAAAAGTGCTTTTGCATTACATACAAGAACTCTATGTGCATTGAAGTGCTATTGCATTGCAATGCATACCCGTGCATTGGAGAAGATTTCCATTGCATACAAGATTTTCCGTTGCAAACAAGAACACGTTGTGCATTGTAGAGAAAAGTGCATTAGCTTTGCATACAATAACTTGTGATTTGACGAGATAAGTGCGTTTGCATTGCAGACAAGAACTCGTGCATTGAAATGCGTTTACATGGCAATGCATACACGTGCATTCGAAAAGATTTCCATTGCATACAAGAACACATTGTGCACTGAAGAGATGAGTGCTTTTTCATCGTATACAAGAACTTGTGTATTGAAAAGACAAGTGCTTTTTTGCATTGCATAAAGAAATTGTAGTGCATTGGAAAAGATAAGTGTTTTTGAAATGCTTACAATTACTAGTGCATTAAAGAGACAAAAATAACTAGTTTTCCAATGCATACAAAAATACATTGTGCATTGAAGAGAAAAGTGCTTTTGCATTACATACAAGAACTCTATGTGCATTGAAGTGCTTTTGCAATGCAATGCATACCCGTGCATTGGAGACGATTTCCAGTGCATACAAGATTTTCCATTGCATACAAGAACACATTGTGCATTGAAGAGAAAAGTGCGTTTGCATTACATGCATTGAAGTGCTTTTGCATTGCATTGCATACCCGTGCATTGGAGAAGATTTCCATTGCATAGAAGATTTTCCATGGCATACAAGAACACGTTATGCACTGAAGAGATGAGTGCTTTTTCATGTATACAAGAACTTGTGCATTTGAAAAGACAAGTGCTTTTTTGCATTGCAAAAAGAAATTGTAGTGCATTGGAAAAGATATGTGTTTTTGAAATGCTTTCAATTACTAGTGCATTAAAGAGACAACAATAACTCGTTGTGCATTGAAGATTTACATTGCATACAAGATTTTTGCAGTGCATACAAAAACACATTGTGCATTGAAGAGAAAAGTGCTTTTGCATTACATACAAGAACTCTATGTGCATTGAAGTGCTTTTGCAATGCAATGCATACCCGTGCATTGGAGACGATTTCCATTGCATACAAGATTTTCCATTGCATACAAGAACACATTGTGCATTGAAGAGAAAAGTGCGTTTGCATTACATGCATTGAAGTGCTTTTGCATTGCATTGCATACCCGTGCATTGGAGAAGATTTCCATTGCATAGAAGATTTTCCATGGCATACAAGAACACGTTATGCACTGAAGAGATGAGTGCTTTTTCATGTATACAAGAACTTGTGCATTTGAAAAGACAAGTGCTTTTTTGCATTGCATAAAGAAATTGTAGTGCATTGGAAAAGATAAGTGTTTTTGAAATGCTTACAATTACTAGTGCATTAAAGAGACAAAAATAACTAGTTTTCCAATGCATACAAAACACATTGTGCATTGAAGAGAAAAGTGCTTTTGCATTACATACAAGAACTCTTGTGCATTGTATAGCTTTTGCATTGCAATGCATACCCGCAGTAATGGAGACATTTTTCATTGCATACAAGATTTTCCATTGCATACAAGAACACGTTGTGCATTGAAGAGAAAAGTGCTTTAGCTTTGCATACAATAACTTGTATCGCACTGGAAAAGATACTCGTGTTTTTGAAATGCTTACAATTACTTGTGTATTAAAGAGACAACAATAACTCAAGTTGTGCACTGAAGATTTCTATTGCTTACAAGATTTTTCATTGCATACAAGAACACATTGTGCATTGAAGAGAAAAATGCTTTTGCATTGAATACAATAACTTGTTGTGAATTGAAGAGATAAGTGCTTTTGCATTGCAGACAAGAACTTGTGCATTGAAGAGAAAAGGGCATTATTATTGCATACAACATCTCTATGTGCATTGAAGTTCTTTTGCATTGCAATGCATAAATGTGCATTGGAAAAGATTTCCATTGCATACAAGATTTTCCATTGCAAACAAGAACACGTTGTGCATTGTAGAGAAAAGTGCATTAGCTTTGCATACAGTAACTTGTGATTTGAAGAGATAAGTGCGTTTGCATTGCAGACAAGAACTCGTGCATTGAAGTGCTTTTACGTTGCAATGCATACACGTGCATATCAAAAGATTTCCATTGCATACAAGATTTTCCATTGCATACAAGAACACATTGTGCACTGGAGTGATTTTTCATTGTATTCAAGAACTTGTGTATTGAAAAGACAAGTGCTTTTTCCATTGCATACAAAGAACACATTGCGTACTGAAGAGATGAGTGCTTTTTCATCGTATACAAGAACACTTTTTCATCGTATACAAGAACTTGTGCATTGAAGAGACAAGTGCTTTTGCATTGCATAAATAAATTGTAGTGCATTGGAAAAGACAAGTGTTTTTGAAATGCTTACAATTACCAGTTCATTAAAGAGACAACAATAACTCGTTGTGCATTGAAGATTTCAATTGCAGACAAGAACTCGTGCATTGAAATGCTTTTACATTGCAATGCATACACGCGCATTCGAAAAGATTTCCATTGCATACAAGATTTTCCATTGCACACAAGAACACATTGTGCACTGAAGAGATGAGTGCTTTTTCATTGTATACAAGAACGCTTTTTCATCGTATACAAGAACTTGTGCATTTGAAAAGACAAGTGCTTTTTTGCATTGCATAAAGAAATTGTAGTGCATTGGAAAAGATAAGTGTTTTTGAAATGCTTACAATTACTAGTGCATTAAAGAGACAACAATAACTCGTTGTGCATTGAAGATTTCATTGCATACAAGATTTTTCATTGCATACAAGAACACATTGTGCATTGAAGAGAAAAATGCTTTTGCATTGAATACAATAACTTGTTGTGAATTGAAGAGATAAGTGCTTTTGCATTGCAGACAAGAACTCGTGCATTGAAGAGAAAAGGACATTATTATTGCATACAACATCTCTATGTGCATTGAAGATCTTTTGCATTGCAATGCATAAATGTGCATTGGAGAAGATTTCCATTGCATACAAGATTTTCCGTTGCAAACAAGAACACGTTGTGCATTGTAGAGAAAAGTCCATTAGCTTTGCATAAAATAACTTGTGATTTGAAGAGATAAGTGCGTTTGCATTGCAGACAAGAACTCATGCATTGAAATGCGTTTACATGGCAATGCATACACGTGCATTCGAAAAGATTTCCATTCATAACAAGATTTTCCATTGCACACAAGAACACATTGTGCACTGAAGAGATGAGTGCTTTTTCATCGTATACAAGAACGCTTTTTCATCATATACAAGAACTTGTGCATTGAAAAGACAAGTGCTTTTTTTGCATTGCATAAATAAATTGTAGTGCATTGGAAAAGATAAGTGTTTTTGAAATGCTTACAATTACTAGTGCATTAAAGAGACAACAATAACTCGTTGTGCATTGAAGATTTCCATTGCATACAAGAACACGTTCTGCATTGAAGAGAAAAGTGCTTTAGCTTTGCATACAATAACTTGTATCGCACTGGAAAAGATATGTGTTTTTGAAATGCTTTCAATTACTAGTGCATTAAAGAGACAACAATAACTCATTGTGCATTGAAGATTTCCATTGCATACAAGATTTTCCAGTGCATACAAAACACATTGTGCATTGAAGAGAAAAGTGCTTTTGCATTACATACAAGAACTCTATGTGCATTGAAATGCTTTTACATTGCAATGCATACACTTGCATTCGAAAAGATTTCCATTGCATACAAGATTTTCCATTGCATACAAGAACACTGTGCACTGGAGTGATTTTTCATTGTATTCAAGAATTTGTGTATTGAAAAGACAAGTGCTTTTTGCATTGCATACAAGAACACATTGTGCACTGAAGAGATGAGTGCTTTTTCATCGTATACAAGAACGCTTTATCATCGTATACAAGAACTTGTGTATTGAAAAGACAAGTGCTTTTTTGCATTGCATAAAGAAATTGTAGTGCATTGGAAAAGATAAGTGTTTTTGAAATGCTTACAATTACTAGTGCATTAAAGAGACAACAATAACTCGTTGTGCATTGAAGATTTCCATTGCATACAAGATTTTCCAGTGCATACAAAAACACATTGTGCATTGAAGAGAAAAGTGCTTTTGCATTACATACAAGAACTCTATGTGCATTGTATTGCTTTTGCATTGCAATGCATACCCGTGCATTGGAGACATTTTTTCATTGCATACAAGATTTTCCATTGCATTGTGAAGAGAATACAATAACTTGTTGTGAATTGAAAAGATAAGTGCTTTTGCATTGCAGACAAGAACTCGTGCATTGAAGAGAAAAGGGCATTATTATTGCATACAACATCTCTATGTGCATTGAAGATCTTTTGCATTGCAATGCATAAATGTGCATTGGAAAAGATTTCCATTGCATACAAGATTTTCAATTGCATACAAGAACACGTTGTGCATTGAAGAGAAAAGTGCTTTTGCATTGCAGACAAGAACTCGTGCATTGAAGTGCTTTTACTTTGCAATGCATACACGCGCATTCGAAAAAGATTTTCATTGCATACAAGATTTTCCATTGCATACAAGAACACGTTCTGCATTGAAGAGAAAAGTGCTTTAGCTTTGCATACAATAACTTGTATCGCACTGGAAAAGATATGTGTTTTTGAAATGCTTACAATTACTGTGTATAAAGAGACAACAATAACTCGTTGTGCATTGAAGATTTCTATTGCTTACAAGATTTTTTCATTGCATACAAGAACACATTGTGCATTGAAGAGAAAAATGCTTTGCATTGAAAACAATAACTTGTTGTGAATTGAAGAGATAAGTGCTTTTGCATTGAATACAATAACTTGTTGTGAATTGAAAAGATAAGTGCTTTTGCATTGCAGACAAGAGCTCTTGCATTGAAGAGAAAAGGGCATTATTATTGCATACAACATCTCTATGTGCATTGAAGATCTTTTGCATTGTAATGCATAAATGTGCATTGGAAAAGATTTCCATTGCATACAAGATTTTCAATTGCATACAAGAACACGTTGTGCATTGAAGAGAAAAGTGCTTTTGCATTGCAGACAAGAACTCGTGCATTGAAGTGCTTTTACTTTGCAATGCATACACGTGCATCGAAAAGATTTCCATTGCATACAAGATTTTCCATTGCATACAAGAACACATTGTGCACTGGAGTGATTTTTCATTGTATTCAAGAACTTGTGTATTGAAAAGACAAGTGTTTTTTTCATTGCATACAAGAACACATTGTGCATTGAAGAGAAAAATGCTTTTGCATTGAAAACAATAACTTGTTGTGAATTGAAGAGATAAGTGCTTTTGCATTGAATACAATAACTTGTTGTGAATTGAAGAGATAAGTGCTTTTGCATTGCAGACAAGAACTCGTGCATTGAAGAGAAAAGGGCATTATTATTGCATACAACATCTCTATGTGCATTGAAGATCTTTTGCATTGCAATGCATACACGATGCATTCGAAAAAGATTTCCATTGCATACAAGATTTTCCATTGCATACAAGAACACATTGTGCACTGGAGTGATTTTCATTGTATTCAAGAACTTGTGTATTGAAAAGACAAGTGCTTTTTCCATTGCATACAAGAACACATTGCGTACTGAAGAGATGAGTGCTTTTTCATCGTATACAAGAACACTTTTTCATCGTATACAAGAACTTGTGCATTGAAGAGACAAGTGCTTTTTGCATTGCATAAATAAATTGTAGTGCATTGGAAAAGACAAGTGTTTTTGAAATGCTTACAATTACCAGTTCATTAAAGAGACAACAATAACTCGTTGTGCATTGAAGATTTCAATTGCAGACAAGAACTCGTGCATTGAAATGCTTTTACATTGCAATGCATACACGTGCATTCGAAAAGATTTCCATTGCATACAAGATTTTCCATTGCACACAAGAACACATTGTGCACTGAAGAGATGAGTGCTTTTTCATTGTATACAAGAACGCTTTTTCATCGTATACAAGAACTTGTGCATTTGAAAAGACAAGTGCTTTTTGCATTGCATAAAGAAATTGTAGTGCATTGGAAAAGATAAGTGTTTTTGAAATGCTTACAATTACTAGTGCATTAAAGAGACAACAATAACTCGTTGTGCATTGAAGATTTCCATTGCATACAAGATTTTTCATTGCATACAAGAACACATTGTGCATTGAAGAGAAAAAATGCTTTTGCATTGAATACAATAACTTGTTGTGAATTGAAGAGATAAGTGCTTTTGCATTGCAGACAAGAACTCGTGCATTGAAGAGAAAAGGACATTATTATTGCATACAACATCTCTATGTGCATTGAAGATCTTTTGCATTGCAATGCATAAATGTGCATTGGAGAAGATTTCCATTGCATACAAGATTTTCCGTTGCAAACAAGAACACGTTGTGCATTGTAGAGAAAAGTCCATTAGCTTTGCATAAAATAACTTGTGATTTGAAGAGATAAGTGCGTTTGCATTGCAGACAAGAACTCATGCATTGAAATGCGTTTACATGGCAATGCATACACGTGCATTCAAAAGATTTCCATTCATAACAAGATTTTCCATTGCACACAAGAACACATTGTGCACTGAAGAGATGAGTGCTTTTTCATCGTATACAAGAACGCTTTTTCATCATATACAAGAACTTGTGCATTGAAAAGACAAGTGCTTTTGCATTGCATAAATAAATTGTAGTGCATTGGAAAAGATAAGTGTTTTTGAAATGCTTACAATTACTAGTGCATTAAAGAGACAACAATAACTCGTTGTGCATTGAAGATTTCCATTGCATACAAGAACACGTTCTGCATTGAAGAGAAAAGTGCTTTTTAGCTTTGCATACAATAACTTGTATCGCACTGGAAAAGATATGTGTTTTTGAAATGCTTTCAATTACTAGTGCATTAAAGAGACAACAATAACTCATTGTGCATTGAAGATTTCCATTGCATACAAGATTTTCCAGTGCATACAAAAACACATTGTGCATTGAAGAGAAAAGTGCTTTTGCATTACATACAAGAACTCTATGTGCATTGAAATGCTTTTACATTGCAATGCATACACTTGCATTCGAAAAGATTTCCATTGCATACAAGATTTTCCATTGCATACAAGAACACTGTGCACTGGAGTGATTTTTCATTGTATTCAAGAATTTGTGTATTGAAAAGACAAGTGCTTTTTTGCATTGCATACAAGAACACATTGTGCACTGAAGAGATGAGTGCTTTTTCATCGTATACAAGAACGCTTTATCATCGTGATACAAGAACTTGTGTATTGAAAAGACAAGTGCTTTTTTGCATTGCATAAAGAAATTGTAGTGCATTGAAAAGATAAGTGTTTTTGAAATGCTTACAATTACTAGTGCATTAAAGAGACAACAATAACTCGTTGTGCATTGAAGATTTCCATTGCATACAAGATTTTCCAGTGCATACAAAAACACATTGTGCATTGAAGAGAAAAGTGCTTTTGCATTACATACAAGAACTCTATGTGCATTGTATTGCTTTTTGCATTGCAATGCATACCCGTGCATTGGAGACATTTTTTCATTGCATACAAGATTTTCCATTGCATTGTGAAGAGAATACTTTTAATAACTTGTTGTGAATTGAAAAGATAAGTGCTTTTGCATTGCAGACAAGAACTCGTGCATTGAAGAGAAAAAGGGCATTATTATTGCATACAACATCTCTATGTGCATTGAAGATCTTTTGCATTGCAATGCATAAATGTGCATTGGAAAAGATTTCCATTGCATACAAGATTTTCAATTGCATACAAGAACACGTTGTGCATTGAAGAGAAAAGTGCTTTTGCATTGCAGACAAGAACTCGTGCATTGAAGTGCTTTTACTTTGCAATGCATACACGTGCATTCGAAAAGATTTTCATTGCATACAAGATTTTCCATTGCATACAAGAACACGTTCTGCATTGAAGAGAAAAGTGCTTTAGCTTTGCATACAATAACTTGTATCGCACTGGAAAAGATACGTGTTTTTGAAATGCTTACAATTACTGTGTATTAAAGAGACAACAATAACTCGTTGTGCATTGAAGATTTCTATTGCTTACAAGATTTTTCATTGCATACAAGAACACATTGTGCATTGAAGAGAAAAATGCTTTTGCATTGAAAACAATAACTTGTTGTGAATTGAAGAGATAAGTGCTTTTGCATTGAATACAATAACTTGTTGTGAATTGAAAAGATAAGTGCTTTTGCATTGCAGACAAGAGCTCTTGCATTGAAGAAAAGGGCATTATTATTGCATACAACATCTCTATGTGCATTGAAGATCTTTTGCATTGCAATGCATAAATGTGCATTGGAAAAGATTTCCATTGCATACAAGATTTTCAATTGCATACAAGAACACGTTGTGCATTGAAGAGAAAAGTGCTTTTGCATTGCAGACAAGAACTCGTGCATTGAAGTGCTTTTACTTTGCAATGCATACACGTGCATTCGAAAAGATTTCCATTGCATACAAGATTTTCCATTGCATACAAGAACACATTGTGCACTGGAGTGATTTTTCATTGTATTCAAGAACTTGTGTATTGAAAAGACAAGTGTTTTTCATTGCATACAAGAACACATTGTGCATTGAAGAGAAAAATGCTTTTGCATTGAAAACAATAACTTGTTGTGAATTGAAGAGATAAGTGCTTTTGCATTGAATACAATAACTTGTTGTGAATTGAAGAGATAAGTGCTTTTGCATTGCAGACAAGAACTCGTGCATTGAAGAGAAAAGGGCATTATTATTGCATACAACATCTCTATGTGCATTGAAGATCTTTTGCATTGCAATGCATAAATGTGCATTGGAAAAGATTTCCATTGCATACAAGATTTTCCATTGCATACAAGAACACGTTGTGCATTGAAGAGAAAAGTGCTTTTGCATTGCAGACAAGAACTCGTGCATTGAAATACTTTTACATTGCAATGCATACACGTGCATTCGAAAAGATTTCCATTGCATACAAGATTTTCCATTGCATACAAGAACACATTGTGCACTGAAGAGATGAGTGCTTTTTCATCGTATACAAGAACGCTTTATCATCGTATACAAGAATTTGTGTATTGAAAAGACAAGTGCTTTTTGCATTGCATAAAGAAATTGTAGTGCATTGGAAAAGATAAGTGTTTTGAAATGCTTACAATTACTAGTGCATTAAAGAGACAACAATAACGCGTTGTGCATTGAAGATTTCCATTGCATACAAGATTTTCCAGTGCATACAAAAACACATTGTGCATTGAAGAGAAAAGTGCTTTTGCATTACATACAAGAACTCTATGTGCATTGTATTGCTTTTGCATTGCAATGCATACCCGTGCATTGGAGACATTTTTTCATTGCATACAAGATTTTCCATTGCATACAAGAACACGTTCTGCATTGAAGAGAAAAGTGCTTTAGCTTTGCATACAATAACTTGTATCGCACTGGAAAAGATACGTGTTTTTGAAATGCTTACAATTACTGTGTGTTAAAGAGACAACAATAACTCGTTGTGCATTGAAGATTTCTATTGCTTACAAGATTTTTCATTGCATACAAGAACACATTGTGCATTGAAGAGAAAAATACTTTTGCATTGAAAACAATAACTTGTGAATTGAAGAGATAAGTGTTTTTGCATTGAATACAAGAACTTGTGCATTGAAGAGAAAAGGGCATTATTATTGCATACAACATCTCTATGTGCATTGAAGATCTTTTGCATTGCAATGCATAAATGTGCATTGGAAAAGATTTCCATTGCATACAAGATTTTCCATTGCATACAAGAACATATTGTGCATTGAAGAGAAAAGTGCATTACATACAAGAACTCTTGCGCATTGAATTGATTTTGCATTGCAATGCATACCCGTGCATTGGAGAAGATGTCCATTGCATACAAGATTTTCCATTGCATACAAGAACACGTTGTGCATTGAAGAGAAAAGTGCATTAGCTTTGCATAAAATAATTTGTGATTTGAAGAGATAAGTGCGTTTGCATTGCAGACAAGATCTCGTGCATTGAAATGCTTTTACATTGCAATGCATACACGTGCATTCGAAAAGAGAACAAGATTCATAACAAGAGTTTCCATTGCACACAAGAACACATTGGTGCACATTGAAGAGATGAGTGCTTTTTCATCGTATACAAGAACGCTTTTTCATCGTATACAAGAACTTGTGCATTTGAAAAGACAAGTGCTTTTTTGCATTGCATAAAGAAATTGTAGTGCATTGGAAAAGATAAGTGTTTTTGAAATGCTTTCAATTACTAGTGCATTAAAGAGACAACAATAACTCGTTGTGCATTGAAGATTTACATTGCATACAAGATTTTCCAGTGCATACAAAAACACATTGTGCATTGAAGAGAAAAGTGCTTTTGCATTACATACAAGAACTCTATGTGCATTGAATTGCTTTTGCATTGCAATCCATACCCGTGCATTGGAGAAGATTTCCATTGCATACAAGATTTTCCATTGCATACAAGAACACGTTGTGCATTGAAGAGAAAAGTGCTTTTGCATTGCAGACAAGAACTCGTGCATTGAAGTGCTTTTACTTTGCAATGCATACACGTGCATTCGAAAAGATTTCCATTGCATACAAGATTTTCCATTGCATACAAGAACACATTGTGCACTGGAGTGATTTTTCATTGTATTCAAGAACTTGTGTATTGAAAAGGCAAGTGTTTTTTTCATTGCATACAAGAACTTGTAGTGCATTGGAAAAGATAATTGTTTTAGATATGCTTACAATTACTAGTGCATTAAAGAGACAACAATAACTCGTTGTGCATTGAAGATTTCCATTGCATACAAGATTTTCCATTGCATACAAGAACACATTGTGCACTGAAGAGATGAGTGCTTTTTCATCGTATACAAGAGCTTGTGCATTGAAAAGACAAGTGCTTTTTTTGCATTGCATACAAGAACTTGTAGTGCATTGGAAAAGATAATTGTTTTAGATATGCTTACAATTACTAGTGCATTAAAGAGACAACAATAACTCGTTGTGCATTGAAGATTTCCATTGCATACAAGATTTTCCATTGCATACAAGAACACATTGTGCACTGAAGAGATGAGTGCTTTTTCATCGTATACAAGAACGCTTTATCATCGTATACAAGAACTTGTGTATTGAAAAGACAAGTGCTTTTTTGCATTGCATAAAGAAATTGTAGTGCATTGGAAAAGATAAGTGTTTTTGAAATGCTTACAATTACTAGTGCATTAAAGAGACAACAATAACGCGTTGTGCATTGAAGATTTCCATTGCATACAAGATTTTCCAGTGCATACAAAAACAAATTGTGCATTGAAGAGAAAAGTGCTTTTGCATTACATACAAGAACTCTATGTGCATTGTATTGCTTTTGCATTGCAATGCATACCCGTGCATTGGAGACATTTTTTCATTGCATACAAGATTTTCCATTGCATACAAGAACACGTTCTGCATTGAAGAGAAAAGTGCTTTAGCTTTGCATACAATAACTTGTATCGCACTGAAAAGATACGTGTTTTGAAATGCTTACAATTACTGTGTATTAAAGAGACAACAATAACTCGTTGTGCATTGAAGATTTCTATTGCTTACAAGATTTTTCATTGCATACAAGAACACATTGTGCATTGAAAGAAAAATGCTTTTGCATTGAAAACAATAACTTGTTGTGAATTGAAGAGATAAGTGCTTTTGCATTGAATACAATAACTTGTTGTGAATTGAAGAGATAAGTGCTTTTGCATTGCAGACAAGAACTCGTGCATTGAAGAGAAAAGGGCATTATTATTGCATACAACATCTCTATGTGCATTGAAGTGCTTTTGCAATGCAATGCATACCCCTGCATTGGAGAAGATTTCCATTGCATACAAGATTTTCCATTGCATACAAGAACACACTGTGCATTGAAGAGAAAAGTGCGTTTGCATTACATGCATTGAAGTGCTTTTGCATTGCATTGCATACCCATGCATTGGAGAAGATTTCCATTGATACAAGGGAGCCTTGCCCATTGCATAGAAGATTTTCCATTGCATACAAGGACACGTTATGCACTGAAGAGATGAGTGCTTTTTCATCGTATACAAGAACTTGTGCATTTGAAAAGACAAGTGCTTTTTTGCATTGCATAAAGAAATTGTAGTGCATTGGAAAAGATAAGTGTTTTTGAAATGCTTTCAATTACTAGTGCATTAAAGAGACAACAATAACTCGTTGTGCATTGAAGATTTACATTGCATACAAGATTTTCCAGTGCATACAAAAACACATTGTGCATTGAAGAGAAAGTGCTTTTGCATTACATACAAGAACTCTATGTGCATTGAATTGCTTTTGCATTGCAATCCATACCCGTGCATTGGAGAAGATTTCCATTGCATACAAGATTTTCAATTGCATACAAGAACACGTTGTGCATTGAAGAGAAAAGTGCTTTTGCATTGCAGACAAGAACTCGTGCATTGAAGTGCTTTTACTTTGCAATGCATACACGTGCATTCGAAAAGATTTCCATTGCATACAAGATTTTCCATTGCATACAAGAACACATTGTGCACTGGAGTGATTTTTCATTGTATTCAAGAACTTGTGTATTGAAAAGACAAGTATGTTTTTTCATTGCATACAAGAACACATTGTGCATTGAAGAGAAAAATGCTTTTGCATTGAAAACAATAACTTGTTGTGAATTGAAGAGATAAGTGCTTTTGCATTGAATACAATAACTTGTTGTGAATTGAAGAGATAAGTGCTTTTGCATTGCAGACAAGAACTCGTGCATTGAAGAGAAAAGGGCATTATTATTGCATACAACATCTCTATGTGCATTGAAGTGCTTTTGCAATGCAATGCATACCTCTGCATTGAGAAGATTTCCATTGCATACAAGATTTTCCATTGCATACAAGAACACATTGTGCATTGAAGAGAAAAGTGCGTTTGCATTACATGCATTGAAGTGCTTTTGCATTGCATTGCATACCCATGCATTGGAGAAGATTTCCATTGATACAAGGCTCCATTGCATAGAAGATTTTCCATTGCATACAAGGACACGTTATGCACTGAAGAGATGAGTGCATTTTCATCGTATACAAGAACTTGTGCATTTGAAAAGACAAGTGCTTTTTTGCACTGCATAAAGAAATTGTAGTGCATTGGAAAAGATATGTGTTTTTGAAATGCTTACAATTACTAGTGCGTTAAAGAGACAACAATAACTCGTTGTGCATTGAAGATTTCCATTGCATACAAGATTTTCCAGTGCATACAAAAACACATTGTGCATTGAAGAGAAAAGTGCTTTTGCATTACATACAAGAACTCTATGTGCATTGAAGTGATTTTGCATTGCAATGCATACCCGTGCATGGAGAAGATTTCCATTGCATAGAAGATTTTCCATTGCATACAAGAACACGTTATGCACTGAAGAGATGAGTGCTTTTTCATGTATACAAGAACTTGTGCATTTGAAAAGACAAGTGCTTTTTTGCATTGCATAAAGAAATTGTAGTGCATTGGAAAAGATATGTGTTTTTGAAATGCTTTCAATTGCTAGTGCATTAAAGAGACAACAATAACTCGTTGTGCATTGAAGATTTCCATTGCATACAAGATTTTCCAGTGCATACAAAAATACATTGTGCATTGAAGAGAAAAGTGCTTTTGCATTACATACAAGAACTCTATGTGCATTGTATTGCTTTTGCATTGCAATGCATACCCGTGCATTGGAGACATTTTTTCATTGCATACAAGAACACGTTCTGCATTGAAGAGAAAAGTGCTTTAGCTTTGCATACAATAACTTGTATCGCACTGGAAAAGATACGTGTTTTTGAAATGCTTACAATTACTGTGTATTAAAGAGACAACAATAACTCGTTGTGCATTGAAGATTTCTATTGCTTACAAGATTTTTTCATTGCATACAAGAACACATTGTGCATTGAAGAGAAAAATGCTTTTGCATTGAAAACAATAACTTGTTGTGAATTGAAGAGATAAGTGCTTTTGCATTGAATACAATAACTTGTTGTGAATTGAAGAGAAAAGTGCTTTTGCATTACATACAAGAACTCTATGTGCATTGAAGTGATTTTGCATTGCAATGCATACCGCATTGCATTGGAGACATTTTTCATTGCATACAAGATTTTCCATTGCATACAAGAACACGTTCTGCATTGAAGAGAAAAGTGCTTTAGCTTTGCATACAATAACTTGTATCGCACTGAAAAGATACGTGTTTTTGAAATGCTTACAATTACTTGTGTATTAAAGAGACAACAATAACTTGTTGTGCATTGAAGATTTCCATTGCTTACAAGATTTTTCATTGCATACAAGAACACATTGTGCATTGAAGAGAACAATGCTTTTGCATTGAATACAATAACTTGTGAATTGAAGAGATAAGTGCTTTTGCATTGCAGACAAGAACTCGTGCATTGGAGAGAAAAGGACATTATTATTGCATACAACATCTCTATGTGCATTGAAGATCTTTTGCATTGCAATGCATAAATGTGCATTGAAAAGATTTCCATTGCATACAAGATTTTCCATTGCAAACAAGAACATATTGTGTATTGAAGAGAAAAGTGCTTTTGCATTACATACAAGAACTCTATGTGCATTGAAGTGCTATTGCATTGCAATGCATACCCGTGCATTGGAGAAGATTTCCATTGCATACAAGATTTTCCGTTGTTGCAAACAAGAACACGTTGTGCATTGTAGAGAAAAGTGCATTAGCTTTGCATACAATAACTTGTGATTTGACGAGATAAGTGCGTTTGCATTGCAGACAAGAACTCGTGCATTGAAATGCGTTTACATGGCAATGCATACACGTGCATTCGAAAAGATTTCCATTGCATACAAGAACACATTGTGCACTGAAGAGATGAGTGCTTTTTCATCGTATACAAGAACTTGTGTATTGAAAAGACAAGTGCTTTTTGCATTGCATAAAGAAATTGTAGTGCATTGGAAAAGATAAGTGTTTTTGAAATGCTTACAATTACTAGTGCATTAAAGAGACAAAAATAACTAGTTTTCCAATGCATACAAAAACACATT
The DNA here is from genome assembly GCA_018749465.1 of Paracanthobrama guichenoti. Classification (NCBI taxonomy): domain Eukaryota; kingdom Metazoa; phylum Chordata; class Actinopteri; order Cypriniformes; family Gobionidae; genus Paracanthobrama; species Paracanthobrama guichenoti. The sequence goes on along the minus strand of CM031952.1, from coordinate 2,978,487 downwards.
GTGCATTGAAGAGAAAAGTGCTTTTGCATTACATACAAGAACTCTTGTGCATTGTATAGCTTTTGCATTGCAATGCATACCCGTGCAATGGAGACATTTTTTCATTGCATACAAGATTTTCCATTGCATACAAGAACACGTTGTGCATTGAAGAGAAAAGTGCTTTAGCTTTGCATACAATAACTTGTATCGCACTGGAAAAGATACGTGTTTTTGAAATGCTTACAATTACTTGTGTATTAAAGAGACAACAATAACTCGTTGTGCACTGAAGATTTCTATTGCTTACAAGATTTTTCATTGCATACAAGAACACATTGTGCATTGAAGAGAAAAATGCTTTTGCATTGAATACAATAACTTGTTGTGAATTGAAGAGATAAGTGCTTTTGCATTGCAGACAAGAACTTGTGCATTGAAGAGAAAAGGGCATTATTATTGCATACAACATCTCTATGTGCATTGAAGTTCTTTTGCATTGCAATGCATAAATGTGCATTGGAAAAGATTTCCATTGCATACAAGATTTTCCATTGCAAACAAGAACACGTTGTGCATTGTAGAGAAAAGTGCATTAGCTTTGCATACAGTAACTTGTGATTTGAAGAGATAAGTGCGTTTGCATTGCAGACAAGAACTCGTGCATTGAAGTGCTTTTACGTTGCAATGCATACACGTGCATTCGAAAAGATTTCCATTGCATACAAGATTTTCCATTGCATACAAGAACACATTGTGCACTGGAGTGATTTTTCATTGTATTCAAGAACTTGTGTATTGAAAAGACAAGTGCTTTTTTCCATTGCATACAAGAACACATTGCGTACTGAAGAGATGAGTGCTTTTTCATCGTATACAAGAACACTTTTTCATCGTATACAAGAACTTGTGCATTGAAGACACAAGTGCTTTTTGCATTGCATAAATAAATTGTAGTGCATTGGAAAAGACAAGTGTTTTTGAAATGCTTACAATTACCAGTTCATTAAAGAGACAACAATAACTCGTTGTGCATTGAAGATTTCAATTGCAGACAAGAACTCGTGCATTGAAATGCTTTTACATTGCAATGCATACACGTGCATTCGAAAAGATTTCCATTGCATACAAGATTTTCCATTGCACACAAGAACACATTGTGCACTGAAGAGATGAGTGCTTTTTCATTGTATACAAGAACGCTTTTTCATCGTATACAAGAACTTGTGCATTTGAAAAGACAAGTGCTTTTTTGCATTGCATAAAGAAATTGTAGTGCATTGGAAAATATAAGTGTTTTTGAAATGCTTACAATCACTAGTACATTAAAGAGACAACAATAACTCGTTGTGCATTGAAGATTTCCATTGCATACAAGATTTTCCAGTGCATACAAAAACACATTGTGCATTGAAGAGAAAAGTGCTTTTGCATTACATACAAGAACTCTATGTGCATTGAATTGCTTTTGCATTGCAATGCATACCCGTGCTTTGGAGACATTTTTTCATTGCATACAAGATTTTCCATTGCATACAAGAACACGTTGTGCATTGAAGAGAAAAGTGATTTAGCTTTGCATACAATAACTTGTTTCGCACTGGAAAAGATACGTGTTTTTGAAATGCTTACAATTACTTGTGTATCAAAGAGACAACAATAACTCATTGTGCATTAGATATTTCCATTGTTTACAAGATTTTTCATTGCATACAAGAACACATTGTGCATTGAAGAGAAAAATGCTTTTGCATTGAATACAATAACTTGTTGTGAATTGAAGAGATAAGTGCTTTTGCATTGCAGACAAGAACTCGTGCATTGAAGAGAAAAGGACATTATTATTGCATACAACATCTCTATGTGCATTGAAGATCTTTTGCATTGCAATGCATAAATGTGCATTGGAGAAGATTTCCATTGCATACAAGATTTTCCGTTGCAAACAAGAACACGTTGTGCATTGTAGAGAAAAGTCCATTAGCTTTGCATAAAATAACTTGTGATTTGAAGAGATAAGTGCGTTTGCATTGCAGACAAGAACTCATGCATTGAAATGCGTTTACATGGCAATGCATACACGTGCATTCGAAAAGATTTCCATTCATAACAAGATTTTCCATTGCACACAAGAACACATTGTGCACTGAAGAGATGAGTGCTTTTTCATCGTATACAAGAACGCTTTTTCATCATATACAAGAACTTGTGCATTGAAAAGACAAGTGCTTTTTGCATTGCATAAATAAATTGTAGTGCATTGGAAAAGATAAGTGTTTTTGAAATGCTTACAATTACTAGTGCATTAAAGAGACAACAATAACTCGTTGTGCATTGAAGATTTCCATTGCAGACAAGAACACGTTGTGCATTGAAGAGAAAAGTGCTTTAGCTTTGCATACAATTACTTGTATCGCACTGGAAAAGATACGTGTTTTTTAAATGCTTACAATTACTTGTGTATTAAAGAGACAACAATAACTCGTGCATTGAAGATTTCCATTGCTTACAAGATTTTTCATTGCATACAAGAAGAACACATTGTGCATTGAAGAGAAAAATGCTTTTGCATTGAATACAATAACTTGCTGTGAATTGAAGAGATAAGTGCTTTTGCATTGCAGACAAGAACTCGTGCATTGAAGAGAAAAGGGCATTATTGTTGCATACGACATCTCTATGTGCATTGAAGATCTTTTGCATTGCAATGCATAAATGTGCATTGGAAAAGATTTCCATTGCATACAAGATTTTGCATTGCATACAAAACATATTGTGCATTGAAGAGAAACGTGCTTTTACATTACATACAAGAACTCTATGTGCATTGTGAAGTGCTTTTGCATTGCAATGCATTTTGCATTGCATACAAGAACTTTTAGCTTATTGAAATTGCAATGCATACACGTGCATTGGAAAAGATTTTCAATTGCATATAAGAACTTGTGCATTGAAAAGACTAGTGCTTTTGCATCGCATACAAGATCTTGTAGTGCATTGGAAAAGTTTTTGAAATGAGCGCATACAATAACTCGTTGTGCATTGAAGAAATAAGTGCTTTTGCATTGTATACAAAAACAAGCATTGGAAAGATAATTGTGTTTGCTTTATTGCATACAAGAACACAGTGTGAATTGAAGAGATAAGTGCTTTTGCATTTCACAAGAATTCTTTGTGCATTGGAGACAAGTGCTTTTGCATTGCATACAAGAACTTGTGAATTGAAGGGATAAGTGCTCTTGTATTGCATACAAGAACTTGTAGAGCATTGGAAAATATAAGTGTTTTTGTTATGCATACAATAACGTGCATTAAAGAGATAAGTGCTTTGCATTACATACAATAACTCGTCATGTATTGAAGAAATAAGTGCTTTTGCATTGTATACAAGAACTTGTGCATTGAAGAATTATTGCTTTTGCATTGTGCATTTGCAATTATTTAACAACATTGTAAAGATAAGTGTGTTTGCATTGCATTGCATATAAGAACATGATGTGCATTGACGAGATAAGTGCGTTTGCGTTGCAATGCATGAACGTGCATTGGAAAAGATTTCCATTGCATACAAGAACACGTTGTGAATTGAAGAGATAAGTGCTTTTGCATTGCAGAGAAGAACTCTATTTGTGTGTGTGTGCGTGTGTGTATGTGTGTGTGTGAGTGCATGTGTGTGTGCGTGTGCTGTGCGTATGTGTGCGTGTGTGGTCGCGTGAGTGTCAAAGTCAAATCACCTTTATTTATATAGCGCTTTTAACAAGTCCAATTGTTTCAAAGCAGCTTCACATTGTTAACAGGAAAATAATGCAACAGAATTTGTACAGCCGTTCTGGTGAAACGGTGATGTTATCCAGCTAATTTGAAGTGTTATATAGTGTCAATGCGGGCAGATCGGTAATATAGATGAAATCGCGCGTGTGTGTGCGTGTGTGTGAGTGTGTGTGCGTGTGTGTGTGGTCGTGTGTGTGGTCGCGTGCGTGTGCGTGCGCGTGCGTATATATATCTGTAGAATTATAAATAAATCAAGTAGAAAATAAATAAATAAATAAATAAATAAATAAATAAATAAATAAATAAATAAATAAAGAAGTGGAATAAAATAAGTGAAATAAACTGTGCAGTGAGTAAACTGTAGACTTATAAATATGTGGTTAACAGAAATGTACAAAGTATTATGTGCAAACAGGTTTATAACAAGTTGTTACACAGTAACAACGAGAACAGAAAGTGCAGTGCAATGTCAGTATGTAGATGTTTATCCTGAAGTGAAGTCACGTGATGTTAAGTGACTAAGTTCAGGAGTCTGATGGCCTGGGGGAAGAAGCTCCTTCCGCGCGTGTGTGTGTGGTCGCGTGTGTGTGCGGTCGTGTGTGTGTGCTTGTGTGGTCGCGTGTGTGCGGTCGTGTGTGTGTGTGTGTGTGCTTGTGTGGTCGCGTGTGTGTGTGTGTCTTCAAGATTCAAGACTTTTATTTGTCACATATACAGTTATATACAGAATATACAACCGGCAGTGAAACGTAAACAGGTCCGCTCCATGGACAGTGCAAATTCACAGTTAAAAACACGAGGAAATTATAATAGAAATAGAATAAAAAATTATATATATATATATATATATATATATATATATATATATATATATATATATATATATATATATATATATATATATATATATATGTAGAATTATAAATAAATCAAGTAGAAAAAATAAAGAAAGAAGTGGAATAAAATAAGTGAAATAAACTGTGCAGTGAGTAAACTGTAGACTTATAAATATGTGGTTAACAGAAATGTACAAAGTATAATGTGCAAACAGGTTTATAACAGGTTGTTACACAGTAACAACGAGAACAGGAAGTGCGTGTGTGGTCACGTGTGTGTGGTCGCGTGGGTGTGCGTGCGTGTGTGGTTGCGTGCGTGTGTCCGTGCGCGTGCGTGCGTGTGTGTATGTGTGCGTGGTCGCACGTTCGTGTGAGTGTGTGTGTGTGGTCGCATGTTTGTGTGTGTGCATGTGTGTGTGCGTGTGTGTGGTCGCGTGTGCGTGTGTGTTTGGTCGCGTGTGTAAAATAAAAAAGTGCAGTTTCCTGTGATGGGTAGGTTTAGGGGTAGGGGTAGTGTAGGGGGATAGAAAATATGGTTTGTATGGTATAAAAACCATTACACCTATGGAAAAACATTTGTGTGTGTGTGTGTGTGTGTGTGTGTGTGTGTGTGTGGTTGCGTGTGCGTGTGTTTGTGTGCGTGCGTGTATGTGCGTGTATGTGTGTGTGGTCGTGCGTGTGAGTGCGTGCGTGTGCGTGCATGTGTGTGTGTGTGGTCGCACATGTGTGTGTGTGTGTGTGTGTGTGAGTGTGTGTGCACGCATGTGCGTGTGTGTGGTCGCGTGTGTGTGCGTGTACGTATGTGTGTGGTGTGCGTGCGTGTGTGCGTGTGTGTGTGGTTGCGTGTGCGTGTGTTTGTGTGGTCGTGTGCGTGTGTGTAGTCGTGTGTGCGTGCGTGTGTGTGCATAGTCGCGCGCGCGTGTGTGTGTGCGTGGTTGCGTGTGTGGTCACGTGTGTGTGCGTGTGCATGTTTTTGTGACATATCAGGACCCATGTCCCCGTTTTTCAAAAGGCTTATAAAACATACAGAATGAGTTTTTTTGGGAGAAAATGAAAATGTGCAGTTTCCTGTGATGGGTAGGTTTAGGGGTAGGGGTAGTGTAGGGGGATAAAAAAGATGGTTTGTATGGTATAAAAACCATTACGCCTATGGAAAAACATTGTGTGTGTGTGTGTGTGTGTGTGCGTGTGCGTGCGTGTGCGCGTGTGTGTGAGTGTGTATGGTTTGTATGGTATAAAAACAATTACGCCTATAGAAAAACATTGTGTGTGTGCGTGTGTAGTCGTGCGTGCGTGTATGTATGTGGTCGCATGTGCGTGTATGTGCCTGTGTATGTGCGTGTGTGTGTGTGCGTGTTTGGTCGTGTGTGTATGGTTTGTACAGTATAAAAACAATTACGCCTATGGAAAAACATTGTGTGTGTGTGTGTGTGTGCATGTGTGTAGTCGTGTGTGCGTGCGTGCGTGTATGTGTGTGCGTGGTCGCGTGTGTATATGTGGTCGAGTGTGTGCGTGTGTGGTCGCGTGCGCGCGTGTGTGTGTGTGTGTGTGTGTGGGGGGTTGTGTGTGCATGTGTGTGGTCGCGTGTGTGCGTGGTCGTGTGTGTATGGTTTGTACGGTATAAAAACAATTACACCTATGGAAAAACATTGTGCGTGTGCGTGCGTGTGTGTAGTCGTGTGTGGTCGCGCGTGTGTGTGCATGCGTGCGTGTGTGTGTGGTCGTGCGTGTGTATGTGGTCGCGTGTGTGCGTGGGGGTCGTGTGTGGTCGCATGTGTGCGTGTGCGTGTGTGTGGGTGGTCGTGCGTGTGTGTGGGTGGTCGCGTGTGTGTATATGGTCGCGTGTGTGCGTGTGTGTGTGTGTGGGGCGGGGTCGCGTGTGTGGTCGCATGTGTGCGTGCGCGTGTGTGCGTGTGTGTGTGTGCGTGCGCGTGTGCGTGTGTGTGTGTGCATGTTTTTGTGACATATCAGGACCCATGTCCCCATTTTTCAAAAGGCTTATAAAACATACAGAATGAGTTTTTTGGGGAGAAAATAAAAATGTGCAGTTTCCTGTGATGGGTAAGTTTAGGGGTAGGGGTAGTGTAGGGGGATAGAAAATATGGTTTGTACGGTATAAAAACCATTACGCCTATGGAAAAACATTGTTTGTGTGTGTGTGTTTGTGTATATGTGTGTGTGTGCGCGCGTGTGTGTGTAGACTTAAAAAATTAAGCTTTTCCCGTGGTAGTTTAATTCACAGGACCGGACACCAGTTATTTTGCAAAGAGATTTTCTTTCTTGATTATTTCATATGTCAGCATAGGAGAGAAAGACAATTTTTTTGGAGAGATGGTCTTCATTCCAGCTTTCTCTGTCTTCCTGGACACCATTTTATAGGTTGAATTAATTACATTACCAGGAAAACAGGTTGTTTACACTATACCTCGTGCTTTCACGTGGCACAATATACCCTAGAACATATGCATAGAAACTTGTTGTTCATTGTTCAAAATATGTCTTAAAGAGAACTTGTGACTTGCATTGGTAGAAAAACTAAAGAATTCTTCCTTACAGAGAATTCCAGTCACATGTGCATAATTGGAAAACATATGCTACATATTCCTGTGTTCAAAATTATCTCCTCTCCATGCCTCTCACACTCCTGTGCTCAGACTCACTCTGACTAAATAATAATGATAATACAAATGATTATGACTATTAGTAAAGAATAATAATACAAATTTATATTAAACAGTAAAATTTTGATCTACATCTCCCTTCTTCTGGAACTACGGCCGTCCGTTCCACACCATCACCTCCAAGGTGGTCAACCTATCGAAGTGATAGTGAGAAAGAAGAGTAGCAGACAAAGAAATAAACACAATGACAAAAGAATAGAAACAGGATAAGAAAAAAGAACAAAAACAAAACAAAGAACCCAAACCCGTGTTATATCCCCGCAGACTATGTGTCGTTACATCTATGTGTACGCATTTAATATGAACCCCAATCTTCTAAGAAAGTAAAAGCTAATGAATCTTCACCAGTGCCTGGACTCGTTCGGGCCCTGAACTCCTCCAGTTCCTGGCCAAAATAACAAACTAACATAAACGCTGATGTTAAAGAATTCCTATCCCTTGGGGTTGTGAATCAGTAAGCAGGTGTTGATTGTTCGTGAGGTTGTGTTCTGTAAGCAGTGTAGTGTGTAAAATCAATTTCACTCTGTATTTCCCATTCTCGGTTTTATCCATATGGTTAAAAATAACCAATCTGACAGGTTTGGTACTTTTCCTTCCAGTAACACATTTTATGAGTTGTATTACTAACAGGAACACAAAAACACCAACCATAATCAGAACTATCCATTCCGACCATGATAAATTTCCTGGAATTTGTGCTAATTTCTTCTCAGACATCAATTTAGCTACTCCATTTGCTATGATAACATGACCCATTGCTTGAATTCTCTCTTCCTCAGCTGCTTTAACACTTTCCTTAACTCTTTAAACCATTTCAAAGAGTTTGTAATTCCTTTCCTCTACTAAATCATTATTCCACCACTGTGGCTCTAAGTGCAACAATTACACATGTGGAACATGAATTCCACCCAATTGAAGAGGATAGAGAATCTCAACGCAAAATGGATCAGGAGGAATTGGACACAACTTCCCTCCGTATATCATATTCTCACTTATTCCATCATGTAATATACACCACTGTGCTTCTGACACCTGCCATGCACCTGTGGCTTGATCTAAAGGAACTATCTCCCAAACTGCAGATCCATTTAGGGATAGACTAAACATTGTAGAACACGAGCAAATTACCCACTCATGTTCCTCGACACAACAGTCTGTAGTAGAAATCATTGGTGTTCCACCTAATCTAATCACAGAATCTCCTTGTCTAACACCCATTGATTGGAATTGTCTAACTGTCATTATATTGCGCTTTCCATATTGAGGCCATACCATAAATAAAGGTAATGTTCCAGAACCTGACAAAGAATCTTCATCGATAGCGATTTTGACTAATAGAATATGTTTAGCAGAAGTCAAATTAAATTGATTACCGAAAACCACTAACAAAGATTCCACTATTCGTTCAGGAATTTGACACACTCGAATGACTTGAACATCCTCTACCATTTGATCCTTTAAGTTCTGAGCTAGAAATAAGCATGCCGCACGATGTGTCTCAAAATTAGATGATTTTACTAATGCATCTGCCAGTTCCTTCGCGGCATCGTTAAGATGTTGACCTGCTGCTATGCAAAGAACCTTTAAGAGCCTCAGTGAGTCTTTTCCTGTCATTTTTCCCACCCACTGAGTGTATTCACTTAATTGATTAATTTGTGAAGTATTACTTATTGAATTGACAGAACCAAATACCCCGCTATGTCTCCCTATATACTCCGAGGTTTACGACTTTGACTTTTCAATGGATCTTTAGAGGTATAATATTTGACTTCTTTTTCCAACCATTTCCTTATTTGTGTGAAATTTCCACAGTATGACTGATAATAAACAATAAGAAGGGATATCAAGTTATAATTGATACGTTGTCGCACCACATGGGCTTCATTTATCAAGGTTTTGGTTTCTTTTGCTAACAATATACCATGAGCTGGTGCAATAATTGTAGTCGGGCATGTTTTAGCTTTGTTTGTCTTTCCCGCAGAAAGATAAAAAACACTGTCCAATTTCCCCAGTTTCTAGTTCAGTCTCACAATAGTCATTCTCATCTTCTGAATGCCATACTCTTACATAATTTCCCTTGAATTTTGTCGTTTTGGAGGGAGTATCACTTAGGAATCCCTCACATGGCAACACTATGGGATAAATACAACCTAGGGTTAATGAATCCCATGTTGTAAGCATGTGAGTACGATTCAAAATGAAGTTAATTTCCACATTAGTAGAAGTTATGAGGTCTAACCCCACAATTTCACATTGTTCTCTTGAACAAATTTCTCGTCTTTGACCACTACTAGAATATCCCCCGTCTTTCACTGGCCAGATTATTCTGCTTTTGTAACATTGATGGTGATAGTTACATCCACCATAGATGTCTTTACGGTATTTAGCAAGATCTTTATCATTACTTGGCACCCAATCCCATAATCCCCATTTGGAAATAAAGGGTAGAGTAAAATGTTGGCCAGATTTCAGAGTTGCATTTCGAGTGATAATGACAGCATTTATAATTCATGAGTTTGGAATTTTGAAATTTACTTCAATTTATTCTCAAAAACATAAATTAACCAAGATGGGATGATCGATATCATATATTTTCCATCTACATTTTGTTCTTGGACACTTTGTGCCCCTTTTCCTCTCTTATTCTCCTTTTTTGTTTTAAAGAGAATTCGGTAGCATGCTCTTATCAGCTTTTAAGAAAGCTCTGTCTAAACTCTCTCTTCACAGCATCACCAATGATCTAATTAAAAGGTTTAACCCTGGAATATCTTCTCACTATACTAAGTCCAGTCCAATTTTAGCTGACTGATAAATCAAATGAAACACTTAGCTTCTTTTATAGGGTCAGACTGGTGCCTATCAAAAGAGAGCAGAGCGTTGTTAGTATATCGAAACACGAACAACTGCTATGAAACCAGTGAATAACCAAATTGATGTTACAAAACAAATTTGAGGCAGTCTCTGTAGTGCTCATTGGATATGCAGTTACCTGCACATGAGGGAAGAGATAGAAAGTCTGTCTTAATAATCTGTCAGTTGAACATGTTACTTCCTCAGATTCCTCTGTCAGTCCTGAGATTTCTGTAGTAGGACCACTGGACTGTAGCACCTGAACTTCCAAGAGAGTTTGTACTTTCAGTTTCACATGTCTCTCACCTCATCCAGTGCATTGTCAGTCTGTGATGAGGGTCTGATGAAAGCATTGGAGGTTAGGAGGATGTGGTTATGTCTCTCTCTGCTACTCGTGGCAACTTGTTTCCATTGTCGTTTCTGCAAGTCCAGCCCTTCTGAGATACAGCATCAGTTTTGTCTTTCAGGTGGTGGAGCCCTCGCTTAATGCACAGCATAGTCACTCTTGTTTATATTGGCAGTCATCCCAAAAGCCATGGTCTGGTTTCATCTGAGAAAATGAACACTCAAGAGAGAGCCGCATGTCAATTCTGACCACAATTGTAAATGAGCAATCTGATGTGTTTGTCAGTCACCTCTTTCAAATGTCTCTTAATTTTTCAACTGGTTGACAGTAGCAGTTCCTCATTTATATTTTAATAAAGCAAGTTCTTCTTTGCAGAAAAAGCAAGCGATTACTTCGTTGCAGATAGAAGAATAGAAAGGAGCAGTAAACTACTCTGAATTATCTAAGTACACTATAATTAATATAATTTTCACAAATACATCCATATGATCTATTTTGTTATAAAATATTCAATCTCAATCTAGTGATAGTAAATAAAAATTGCACATCCAATATTTTTTTTTTTTTTGTGTTGAGCTCATTTATATTAGTCACCCAATCTTGTTCTCATTCAACACAAAGCAGATGTAATTTAAATCAGTACATACCAAAATCTCAATGTATGGATCTAATTTCAAACTGTCTCCTAGGGATAACGAGTACCAATTTCAGATGTCTTTATATAAAAGGATATAGCCTATTACAAAACTATCTCATGACATTCATTTAATATTATACTATTTATTCATTTATTCTTTGTTTGTAGCCATTTTGCAAATAATTTGTCACTCTGTGTCTGTGCGCTCAGAACAGCAATCCCCTGAGTGTGTAGAGGAGAGTATATGGTGAATTCCGAAGGGAGGGCTACCCTGTTTCTCTCTCTCTCTCTCCTAATCACTCAAGGAACAAAAGAAAAGAGGGAAAAAGTTCAAAGAAAAATGTCTTATTTTTTTTAGTTTTTTCTTTTAGTTCAGATACATTTCTTTCTTTAGGTTTTTTAGTTTCTTTATTCAGTTGAACTCAGATCAATTTCTCCCCCTCAAATATTGAACAGATTTACTGTCAAAATCAGAACGCCCGCAATTTCAGCTACTTCAGCATGTTTAAACATTTTATGATTCTCTATAAACAGGACTCCCCTTTAGAGTCCAGATCCACCACTTTAAACTGCTTTTATCCTGAATCGCCTTATGGCTTATTCTCCCGTAAATTTGACTAAATGGTCTTCTTTTCCAAAGTCCACTTTTACCCCAGCTTCATTCAAATATTTTTAAGGTCCACTGATCTGAGCAACTTAAATAAACCAAATCAAATTAAAATATTATTTTACTTTTACTATGTCTGACATATATATTCATTGGCAAAACAACTGGTATTTTAAATAACACATAACAGTAAACACATAAAAAATAACAGTTTCAGTCAATGTCTCTAATCATCAGGCAGACTTAGAACTATTTAGAAAGAAAAAAGTCTTACCTGATTGACAGACAAATGGCTGAAGATGCAATCCTGTTCGTGACGCCAAATTGTAGACTTAAAAATGAAAAATTAAGCTTTTCCCCGTGGTAGTTTAATTCACAGGACCGGACACCAGTTATTTTGCCAAGAGATTTTCTTTCTTTATTTTATATGTCAGCATAGGAGAGAAAGACAATTTTTTGGAGAGATGGTCTTCATTCCAGCTTTCTCTGTCTTCCTGGACACCCAGTTTGGATTTTATAGGTTGAATTAATTACATTACCAGGAAAACAGGTTGTTTACACTATACCTCGTGCTTTCACGTGGCACAATATACCCTAGAACATATGCATAGAAACTTGTTGTTCATTGTTCAAAATATGTCTTAAAGAGAACTTGTGACTTGCATTGGTAGAAAAACTAAAGAATTCTTCCTTACAGAGAATTCCAGTCACATGTGCATAATTGGAAAACATATGCTACATATTCCTGTGTTCAAAATTATCTCCTCTCCATGCCTCTCACACTCCTGTGCTCAGACTCACTCTGACTAAATAATAATGATAATACAAATGATTATGACTATATGTAAAGAATAATAATACAAAATTATATTAAACAGTAACATTTTGATCTACGCATGTGTGTGTACGCATGTGTGTGGTCGCGTGTGTGTGATCGCACACACACACGGACACACGCACACGACCACACACACGCACACACACACGCACGCACACGCAGACACACACACGCGACCACACATGCGTACACACACACACATTCATAAAATCAACAATATTCTCCAAAGGCGAGATCTTCGAGCAGCTGAAAGACATCTCTGTGCAGACACTGAGGGAAACCGCACAGGTAGGGCTGTGAAGTTATTGATGCTATGAGCTGTTAGTGCACCTGTCACTCATATCTTTTCTTTTATGGTTTTATAATTACATGGTTGTATCTTTAACAATGAACAATTATAATGATTAATATATATATATATATATATATATACACATACACACACACACACACACACACACATATATATATATATATATATATATATATATATATATATATATATATATATATATATATATATATATATATATATATATATATACACACATATATATATGATACAGGTCAAATGGGTCAAATAGGTCAAATGATACACTATATCCCTTTATGACCACCATGTACCCATTCTCTGATGGCTACTTCCAGCAGGATAATGCACCATGTCACAAAGCTTGAATCATTTCAAATTGGTTTCTTGAACATGACAATGAGTTCACTGTACTAAAATGGCCCCCACAGTCACCAGATCTCAACCCAATAGAGCATCTTTCGGATGTGGTGGAATGGGAGCTTCGTGCCCTGGATGTGCATCCCACAAATCTCCATCAACTGCAAGATGGTATCCTATCAATATGGGCCAACATTTCTAAAGAATGCTTTCAGCACCTTGTTGAATCAATGCCATGTAGAATTAAGGCAGTTCTGAAGGCGAAAGGGGGACAAACACAGTATTAGTATGGTGTTCCTAATAATCCTTTAGGTGTGTGTGTGTGTGTGTGTGTGTGTGTGTGTGTGTGTGTGTGTGTGTGTGTGTGTGTGTGTGTGTGTATATATATATATATATATATATATATATATATATATATATATATATATATATATTATGGGTTTGCATATATTATATACACACAAAAAAAACAATAACAAGGTCTTTGAATAATTCATCATAATGCAGTTTTTAATTTTTCATTCATAATCCTGAGGAATGAAACGGGAGTTAAATTTAACAAGAAGAAGAGGAAAATATAAAGGAGATTTAGGCCACTTTTTAGGCCTGTTGATAAAATGTTTTCTTAAAATAAAGAAATTAACAACATCAAGAGATCACAATTTTGGGTTTTCGCAATAAAAATAAAATCTTAAGGATAAAACTATGGGTTTAGATTGTAGGGAAAAAAATGTATTGCTTATACTACAATCACAGTATAAGCAATACATGGACAGCTGTTTCAACAAGACCACAAAATGAGCAAGTTTAATCAATATTAAGATTCAATATTACACTTGTATCTTTTAAGTTGTTGCGCTTGTGATAACGTCATAGGTCAAATGATAACGTCAACATGGCGCAGAAAGTGTGGATTGCATTCATACTTAACGGGTTCGGGCTTTAGAGTACATACTCTTTTAGCGCTCGTAAAGTAAGTACTTATTGAAATTATTATGTTTAGGGCTGCGTTCGAAACCGCATACTCATTGAGTAGGTACTTAAATACATAGACGCCCTATTGGCCATTTTAGAACGTTGCTGCAATACGTCAACGCGTCCGCCATATTCCTGAGGGCAAGACTGCGCTGTGAACAAATGCAAGTAAACGGGTGAGCTGCGGTTTTTATGGATAAAAACAAAAATAACGTTTACATTTATCAACCGATTTCAGGGGTTTATGGTGTACGTGGTGTACAAAAAGTTCCATCTCTAGTTATTTAAAATCTCGATAGTTAGACTTATAAAATATTTATTTTAATAAGGAATCGTCAAAGCTAAGGCTTGTAATCATTGCCTTATGCTATAGAGAACATTTATATAGATCAGCGCTTTTTAGTCTTGGATAATAATTGTGAAGACATTTATTGTTAATTGTGAAGACAATTTTCACAATTAAATGAAAAAGTTTTCTTATTGTGGAAAAAAGAAAATTGGCAAATACAAATCACACTGGCAGGCTGCTTTCTGTATTTTTATAGCACTAAAATGATAAATATTTACATTTAGATATTCCAAATATACAATAAAGAGTATAAAAGTTTTGCAGAGATTTCAAGTTTCAAGTTTATTTGTCATTACACATGTACAAGTACAGTATAACGAAATGAAGTTTGGAGCAAGCCTCGGGCATGCAGCCTTTTCAGGCGCCGCCACAAGCGTGTGGCGGCGCCTGAAAAGGCTGCGGCCCGGAGGCTTGCTCCAAACTTCATTTCGTTATACTGTACTTGTACATGTATTTCTCCAGAAATACAAGAATGCAGTTGGCAAGCATTACATAGCAAACACAACAAAACATAACATAACACAGTACACGTGGTCACGTGATGGGATTTTTTTTATGGAGTGGGAGAGGAGATAGATAAAGACAGGCAGACAGATGGAGGGGGGCTGGGATCGGGATCGGTTGTGTATGGTGCGAGTGAGTCTGAGATTGTGTTGTGTGAGAATGTTAGCCATAACTTCAGATGTTTTCGAGTTCAGTTCTATGGTTTGTCCTTGAAGGGAGATAAGGCAGTGCACAGGGAAAGATAGCAGACCAAGCTGTCAGGCTGACCTCCCAGCCTGACAGCTTCAGTGGGGTAGTTGATTAGGTCAGGCAAATACAATTTTTTAATCCATTTGATGATCTTCGGTAATTTGTCCGGATCATAATCAATCAATCAGTTCTGGTCCTCAGCATTCGCGTCCGGTCTGTGCAGTTTCCCTAGACATTACGTCCAGCCTCATGGCCAGACCGGTTACAGTCCGTAAAAGTTCACCGATCTGACCCTCGATGGAGCCCACTCTTCCCTGCGTATCCACAGTCCGGACTGCGTTGTTACGGTTCAGTTCCTCAATTCGTATCACTCTCTGATCTAATTCCTTCAAACGGTCACACACAGCCCCAAAGCATTCCTTAATTTCCACAGACAGCGGCTGGGTGAATTTGCTTGCAGCGTCTTACCAATCTTCCGATAGGTCAGGGCAATCCCAAAGCCAAAGAATAGGAATCCCGCCATCAATAATCCAATCATGTATAAATCTTCCGCATCCTCCACGGACAGAGCCTCCAGGCACAGGACTTGCCAGTTGTTCCATGCGTCCCTCACGTACCCTGCAGCAAAGGTCCCGTCCGGGCAGGTGGGTTCTCCCGGGGCACCCTTCCTTTGTGAGAAAATCCTATCGATCGCGCTGATTGACCAGTTAATCAATTCCATTTCAGTATTTTCAGGAGTCCAGCAAGCAGCGGGTCAGAGAGAAAAAGAAAGACAAAATAACAAAGCGCCAGAGCACAGCGGGAGCAGAGAGAAAACACGTCTGCACTGAATGAAGGACAGAGTCAAGAGGTTTTTTCTTGTGTTGCCACTCTGTAGTGTCAGAGTGTTAAGTTTGGCAATGAGGTGCATCCTCAGTTTGTGAAAGACAGACACAACTAATGACAAGAGAGAAAAAATGATGGTTGTCAATTCCAAACTGTTTTTCTTGAATGTGCTCCTTGAGAAAAAAACACATCCTCTGAACCACCTTCATCGTACCTTCAGAAGGAATCATCAGCCCTCCATTGTTTTTCAGTGAAAGCAAGTGGTAGTTCTAATCAAAGGAAGCAGGTACAGCATCTGCCACCAAAGCTAGCACAGCACACATCACAGGAACGCACCACAAAACCTGAAATGTACGCAAGGGCATTGTCCACAAGGCTACCAAAAGTGGTTTGGCAGGTAGCTGTGGTCACACACAAGTGCAGAAACGTTTTCAAAAGGGTATGGAACCTCCTCAGATTCCTCTACTGCTAGAGATGACATTTCAAAAGCTGGGGTCCGTTCTGATGATTTGAGATGATTTGACAGATCCCAGACCTTTTAATCGTGATAACTGATCTCTGACTAATTTGGTTCTTCAAACGAATTTGCGGATTGGATTAAAATATCTGGATTAAGTTGTCTATTGAATTATACACAACATTATAATTATTTTCAAATACATTTTTTATATTATTATTATTATTATTTAAAATTAGTATTGCCCCTGGTTCTGTAATGAACTCAATCTGTAATCTAATCCTGTTTACATGATGAGCTGCTCCCGAGCAGGTTTAATCTTACGGACCTGTTACTATGACAGCAAGTCTAGGATGAGCTTTGAAGAACCAAACAATGCAAGATTATGCCAAATTATCAACAAATCAAATCCAGCTAACGAAGAACGGACCCGACATGGTCTCATCTTGTGGTTCCACATTCCCTGAAGTGCTTGGAGGGACACTGCACCAGACCACGAGACGCCGGAAAATGCCCTGGAACTGTAGTAGGATTGTTATTCCATCCCCCTTAAAACCAAACACACACACACAATTTAAGGAATAGTTCACCCAAAAATGAAAATTTGCTGATAATGTATTCACCCTAAGGCCATCCAAGATGTATATGTCATATACATATCTTGGCAAAGTTTCATATTTGGGTAAACTAGAGCAGCACAATAATGAATAAATTTGTGATTCTGGATGAATCCTGATTTTTTGCTGTAATCCTACTTGTCAAAGGTTTAATAGACATAATTGTCATTTAAGAATAAAATAGTGTAGGTGTTTGAATTTAATATTATTTTTTACGATTAATCATGCAGCCTTTCTTTAATACAGATATTGCCTCAGATTTTCAGATTATATTTTTCTTATAATTTCTAAATTTCTGAAATCCCTACCTGACGCTCGAATTGAATTGAAGAGGAGCTCCAAGTGATCCTGGCTAAATCGGTGTGCAGATGTACCGCTGAAATAGTAGCTGTTCAGGAATCATCAACTTCCCACTGTAACCTCTTCATCTTTGGGAACCTTCAATCATATATGAATATAGTTATTAATATAACCAAATTTGTTCCAGTTATATAATATATATTATATATTATAGTATTATATATTAATTAAAATAAATAAATTTATTATTTATTTTGTCATCTCACACATGGATCTGCATTCAATTCATTAGCATCAAACAAACAATATAATCCTTATTCTCAGTGAATAAAGATGACTTATTAAACAAAGACATTGAAAAAATGATTGCATAACTACTAAATAGGTAGTTAGACCTAGGTAGACCAAATAGGTAGACCTGCACTATGTAACTCTGCATTAAACAAATGAAGAAGAGGAAGTAGAATGGCACGTTTTTTCTTAGCGTCTGTTTCCATGGTGAATCATCGAATTGTCACTCTGTTGAGAATGTCTTGTGTGAACTTACTCCCGGACTCGTTTTTGGAACCAGCATACCTCGAGTTAGCAAGATTTGGGTTAATCGGCCGAGAGTTCAGGGTATATGTGATGGTAAGTTAACCTTGCTTTTTGGAATACCCCTCAGAAACAAATGTTCAGTCTTACTTGTGAAAGGTAATTCCCTGAGAACTGCTTCCAAATGTGTGGCAATTTGTACAGCCCCAAATTAATACACTAATAGAGAGAAACAACCACGATCGGATAAGAGTAAATCATTTGTAACTTTGATGAGAGCAGTCTCAGTACTATGATACGGTCTAAATCCTGAATGGAAATCCTCACAGATACCATTTCTTTCTAAAAAGGAACATAATTGTGTTAGACACTGCCTTTTCCAGTATTTTTGACAGGAAGGGTAGATTTGAGATCGGCCTGTAAATTGACTAATTCTGTAGGATCAAGATGAGGTTTTTTAATAAGTGGTTTGATAATAGCCAACTTAAAAGTTTTCGGTACATATCCTAATGACAAAGATGAGTTCATGATATTAAGAAGAGGATCTATGACCTCTGGTAGCATCTCTTTTAATAGCCTAGTCGGTATAGGGTCGAGCATACATGTTGATTTAGATGATTTAACGAGTTTAGCCAATTCTTCCTCCCCTATAGCAGTGAATGAATGTAATTTTTTCTCAGTGACACAACAATGCTCTGTCTGATGTGACACTGTAGTAGACGGCTGCATGGTTATAATTTTCTTCCTAATATTATCGATCTTACACGTAAAGAAGTTCATACAGTCATTACTGCTGTGCTGTTTACAACCATCAGAAGTAGAAGCTTTATTTTTGGTTAACTTAGCCACTGTATCAAATAAATACCTAGGGTTGTGTTTGTTTTCTTCTAAGAGAGTCGAGAAATAAGCAGATCTAGCAGTTTTTACGGCCTTTCTATATGCGATCATGCTCTCTTTCCATGAATTACAAAAAACCTCTAGTTTTGTTTTCTTCCAGCTGCGCTCCATTTTTCTGGCTGCTGTTTTAAGGGCCCGGGTGTGCTCGTTGTACCACGGCGTTGGACTATTTTCTTTAATCTTTAAGCACCGGGGAGCAACTGTGTCTAAAGTGCTGGAAAAAAGAGAGTCAATAGCTTCTGTTGCAAAATCGAGTTCCTCTAGGCTATCTGGGATGCTGAGGAGATGAAACTGATGAGGAAGATTATTTAAAAAGCAATCTTTAGTGGCGGCAGTGATAGTTCTGCCATATTTGAAGCGAGGGGACGGCTTTGCAGCCTTAGCTAAATTAAGTATACATGATACTAGGTAATGATTTGAGATGTCGTCGCTCTGCTGCAGAATTTCAACGGTATCAACCTTTATTCCATGTGACAATATTAGGTCTAGAGTATGATTAAGGCGATGAGTGGGTCCTGACACGTGTTGCCTTACTCCAATAGAGTTTAGAATGTCTCTAAATGCTAATCCCAATGCGTCTTTTTCATTATCTACATGGATATTAAAATCGCCAACAATTAGTACTTTATCTGCAGCCAGTACTAACTCTGATAGAAAGTCAGCAAATTCTTTGATAAAGTCTGTATTGTGCCCTGGTGGCCTGTATACAGTAGCCAGCACAAATGTCAAACGGGATTTATCAATTACACTACATAATGCTACATAAAGCACCAAAGCTTCAAAAGAATTATATTTGAAACTAGACTTCTGGGTAATACTGAAGATATTATTATAAATTACAGCAACCCCTCCCCCTTTACCTTTCAGACGCGGCTCGTGTTTATAACAATAATCTTGAGGGGTGGTCTCATTTAAAGTAATGTAGTCGTCAGGTTTTAGCCAGGTTTCTGTCAAACACAGCACATCTAGATTATTATCTGTAATCATATCATTAACAATAAGTGCTTTTGGGGAAAGGGATCAAATATTCAGCAACCCAAGCTTTATCATTTGATCATCTGTATTATATCTGTTGTTTATTTGTTTGACATCAATTCAGTTTTTACTGTTGAATGGTCTTGATGGTTTTTTGTATTTACTAATTCGGGGAACAGACACAGTCTCTATGTGATAATATCTAGGTGAAAGAGTCTCTATGTGTTGGGATTTATCTGACTTCTGTAACGGGAGACAGCTAGCAGATGGTCGGGTAAGCCAGTCCGTCTGCTTCCTGACCTGGGCCCCAGTTAGTCAAGGTTTAGCTTTAAGACTATATGCCAAATTACTAGAGAGAAGAGCAGCACCACTCCAAGAAGGATGGATGCCGTCCCTCTTCAACAGGTCAGGTCTGCCCCAAAAGCTTTTCCAATTGTCTATGAACATCCGTTCACTTAAGAACAAATCATTTCTAGTCAATGACTTAACCACAAACAACCTAAATGAAACGTGGATAGAAGAAAACTGCAGTGCAACAGTCCTCAACGAAACAGCCCCTCCTAACTTTAGACTAACTACTACTACTACTAACTATTTGTCTCTCGAATATCTGGGTATTGTGCTAAAAGGTGCTCCACGCATCCTGTTTATTATTTACAGGCCTCCGAAATACTCTCTAACCTTTATGGAGGACTTTACAGAGCTGTTATCAACAATTTCCTCTGAGTTTGACTGTTTTGTTATTGCTGGGTATTTTAACATTCATACAGACAATGCTGAACAACAAAAGAGCTCATGACTGTTCTTAAAACTTTTGATTTGACACAGCATGTACATGGACCCACACATGATCGTGGACACACTCTAGATTTACTTATCAGTAAGGGTCTAAACATTTAATCGATTGTTATTAAGGATGTGGCACTGTCTGATCATTTCTGTATTTTCTTTAAAATATTGATCTCTCCTACCATTGAAACTACATCTGTCCCGGTCAAAAAGAGATGCTTAAATGAGAACACTAATGTGCTGTTTATGAAGGCTATATCTCTAACACCAAACATATCTGCAGACTCTGTTGATATTCTCCTTGACTCTTAACTCAAACGTTAAGAGCGTAATTGATGGTATTGCTCCTCTGAAAGTCAGGAAAAAGAGTGGCAAACAAAAAGCACCTTGGAGAAACTCAGCAGCAGTGCAAGTAATGAAAAGACAATGGACTATTGTAATGGTCTTCTCACCTGCATTCACAAAAAGACCATTAGACAGCTGCAGCTCATACAGAACGCTGCTGCCAGGATTCTGAGCAGAACCAGAAAATATGACCATATCACACCAGTCCTCAGGTCTTTACACTGGCTTCGTCACATTTAGGATTGATTTTAAAGTACTATTACTTGTTTATAAATCACTCAATGACCTAGGACCTCAATACATTGCAGATATGCTGATTAAATACAAACCAAACAGATCACTCAGATCATCAGGATCAAGTCAGATAGAAATACCAAGGGTTCACTCAAAGCAAGGAGTCTGCTTTTGGCTATTATGCCAGCCGCAGTTGGAACCAGCTTCCTGAACAGATCAGATGTGCTCCAACAGTAGCCACATTCAAATCCAGACTCAAAACACATCCGTTTAGCTGTGCATTTACTGAATGAGCACTGTGCCACTGTACATCCGACTGATTGCACCTTATATCTGTGCATTATCTTTTTATTCTGTTATTAACCGTTTTAGTTTCCTTTGTTCATTGTTGTTTTATCTATATATCATCATTTTATTTTTATTCTCTTTACAACTGTATATTTCGATTTCTGTCACCATTTTATTTATTTTTTTAATTCTCTTTACAACTGTTTTAATTATCATTGTTTTTATTTTTAATTCTTACACATGGTATTCTTATTTCTTATGTAAAGCACTGAATTGCCATTGTGTATGAAATGTGCTATACAAATAAACTTGCCTTGCCAAATAAAAATCTACATAATCTATATAAAACTACATCAGTATATATGTTTTACATGGAACATATTTTTCTATCATTAGCATTTCCTTATAAAGAATAATTAGTATGAGTAAAACTCGTAATTTTTTTACTCAATTTTTTTGCATACAATGCAGCTCTAAATGTCATGCAGACCAGATGAAATCTGACCATTTCCACAATGATGCTTTGCATAAAGACATTACATTTTTCTCAGTTACAATCTTAGCATTGCAAGTCATCTGAATAATAATCATCCTTACCAGTCGTTCTCAATTCCGCTTCTTAAATGTTTTCAACATGTCCAGGGCAGCGTTTCCAAAAAGCATTGTAAGAGAGTTTTGGTTTTATAGACTTGTGGTTTATTGGTATTAAACAGTGTTGTGTCTTTAAGGGCAGCATGGATAAGTGCTACAAAATGCACTGCAATGACCAATGAGCTGCTTTGGATTATTTTATGGATTATTACATGAAACCAACATGGAAACAGTGTTTTATCTTTCATAAATGATATTCACACTGCTAAATAGGCAAAATCATGGTTCATTCAAACTTGATCCCCTGGGCCAATGGCAGATCCTTGCTGTAGTTGATGGTGCTGCAAGAAGAGGGCGCAAGTCTCATTGACAAATTTAAATTGTAAACAGGAAAAGTAATTGTATCCAATTTACATGATAAACTCTATATTTCATTTGAAGCATGCTGGCAAATTTCCTGAGGTTCTGTTGAAGACTGACACTCACCATGTGGATCTTCTCATGTATTGCTTCCATGAGTCACTCCCCGACTCGCGCCCACCTCCCGTGTGTTTCTCACCTCCTGTGCACACAACATCATCAAAATACCAACAGATAGCAGCCAGACACTGGCTTGGTCATTCCTGTTTTTTTCCAAGTGTCAAATTTGTAGGACAACTAGAAAAACACTCGTATTTGTATTTCTTCAATTGGCGGCAGAGTTTCCAAACATCTAAGGTACTTTCAGAATGGCCGACTACAAGGCTGATTTAGGATCACTGAACCATTGTCAGTGTTTATTTTGCTGCTGTGTACAGAATGGTGTGGTACTTTATGTACTGATACGCACCAAACGCTCCTCCGATCTCAGCACCGCTGGTTGGAATGTTGACGTTCACAATGCCACAGTCAGAGCCTTTGGGGCTATAGTTAGACAAACAACTGTTACACACTCATGAATTCACCAAGTGTTAAATAAAGACACTTCCATGACATTCAGATTATCTATGCTGGAGTCGTAAGTAAAAATCAAACATCCACTTCTGTCACGCTCATTTTGAAATCAAGCTAGTTTTAAGTCAGCTAGCCTCATGCTGGTGAAATGTGTGAAGTTCTATGGAGGTGTGTTTAGGGTTGGTTTTAGGGTAGCGCTGCAGGGCTACTGGCCCAATAGAGGAAATGCAGCTTGATTTTGGCCTTGTGGCTCCAGGTCCGAGGCTATTGGCCGCCCCTGGCACGTTTGCTAGCCCTGGGTCACAATGCCCCGAAAGTAAAAAAAACATTGTCAAGTAACTTGTAAACAAAAAGCTCCATTGCATACATACCCTAACCAGCGGAACACTCTGCCCATGTCTTTAGTGAAGATACTGCTAGAAAGCCCTTGCTTCACTTCATTATTCCAGGCAAATGCCTCGTCCTCTGTCTAAAACCAGAGAAAAAAATGTTACAAGCAAAGTACTAATCATGTAATAAAGTATGCAAAATAGAATACAATAAAAGATACCACCTTGAATTTAAGCACGTAAAGGATAGGTACGAAGGTCTCTGTGTGAACAATGGGAGCATCATGTAGCAGTCCAGTGATAATAGTGGGTTCCACATAGTTACCCGGGCGATCCATAATCTGCCAATCAGATTTCAGTGCTTAAAATCAATCCATCACCCAGGACATGAAGTTAAAAGGTGCAAAAGCTTAAACTTCACAAACATGATATAAATACAAGGAGACAAAATATATTTATTTTTCAAAGAAGCAATATGACAGTTGAGTTTCATGTTGGTAAGTAATAGATCATACTAGAACACTGCTTATGGATGTTACTGTATGTTTGATAGCAACCAGTTTTGATAGTCACATTTCCTGTGTTTGCCATTTTCACCTTAGAAACACATGCTGTCTGTTTCTGATGCTTTTTTTTTAAATGTATTTTTTTATTTAAACAACAATCAACAACATACATATTCACATATCAACACATGCATACAGACATACATTGTGCTTTTACATCGTATGTATATAAAGAAAGAAAAATAAAAAAGTATAACATCAGTAGATCATAAGCAAAACCTGACGTCAGCATCAGATCGTCCAGTTACAGTTATAATTGGTTTTGGAGATATTTATGAAAGGACCCCACATGACAGTGAACTTAGGCCTGGTGCCCCTTAAATTAAGTTTTATTTTTTCCAAACTCAGGAATTGTAACATCTCTGGCCCAGTTTAAAAGTAGGAGGGAAGGACTGTTTCCAACAAATCTAAATTAAGCACCATGCCAGCAGAGAAGGCTATACAGTCCAATTCACTTTTTGACACGGTTTTTTTTTTCTGCACACAATACCAAAAAATGGCATTTAAAGTATTTGCACAAACATCTTTACTGAATATTCTAGAATAAGATACAAAAATCTGCGAAAAACAGACAGACTATTGTACATCTTGTATAGGTAGGGTCAAAAGAGGAATACATCTTTGCCAGCTTGGCCTAGGATAGGTGAAGTCTACAGGTACTGGTCATATAATTAGAATATCAAAAGTTGATTTATTTCACCAATTCCATTCAAAAGTGAAACTTGTATATTATATTCATTCATTACACACAGACTGATATATTTCAAATGTTTATTTCTTTTCATTTTGATGATTACAGGTGCTGGTCATATAATTAGAATATCATCAAAAAGTTGATTTATTTCACTAATTCCGTTCAAAAAGTGAAACTTGTATATTATATTCATTCATTGCACACAGACCAATATATTTCAAATGTTTATTTCTTTTAATTTTGATGATTATAACTGACAACTAAGGAAAATCCCAAATTCAGTATCTCAGAAAATTAGAATATTACTTAAGACCAATACGAAGAAAGGATTTTTAGAAATCTTGGCCAACTGAAAAGTATGAACATGAAAAGTATGAGCATGTACAGCACTCAATACTTAGTTGGACTCCTTTTGCCTGAATTACTGCAGCAATGCGGCGTGGCATGGAGTCGATCAAATTTGGAATTTGGAACTTGCATACCATAGGGTGCAAGAATCTAGACCAAGTGGTAAGGGTGAGAAAAGGAGGGCTGGAAGTGAGAAAGGAAGGCAGGCTGAGGATTCTACCAGACCCAGTCTGATAAGTGATTTATGTGATGTGCACCTTGACAACAAGTCAGAGGTCTTAGGTTACAAGCCCAATAATATAATTGAAAAATTGGGAGCGCCATCCCCCAATTCTCTAGGGTTTTGCAGAAAAGGCAGACGTATTCTGGGGGGTTTCTTGTTCCAAAGATAAGATGAGATTGTCTTATTTAAATGAGTAAAAAAGATTTCTCAATATAAATGGGAATGGTTTGGAACAAATATAAAAATTAAGGGAGCATGTTCATTAGGGGCCAAGCACCGAAGGTGCGAAGGCACCTATTGAAATCGTTGGCATTCTTATTATTATTCTTCCGTTTCTTCCGCCAGTGGAGTCTCAGTCCAGAGAGCGTCCCTCTTTTAAGGAGGAGTTCTCTAATAGGAGGAGTGACCACGGTCGCCCATTTCCTCGCCAACGACCTCATAGACGCACCGATCCCCCCGCTTCGGCTCCTTCGAGTCGCTCCTGACCCTCAGGTCAGAAAAAGGAGAGCTCCACCTTACGTTCGAGGTTGGGCCAGACTGCGCAAGCGTTTCTGCCCACCTCTCGCCAGCTCTCCTTATCCAGCCCTGTCGCTTTCGCCGCCCAGTGCATTTCGAAGTGCAGGGCTGGGTCGTCCCACACCTCCGATGCTGAAGGAAGGAGACAGGTCTTGCTTTCTCCCCTCACGTCTGACAGGCATGTTATCCGCCGATTGCTTAAACGGAGACACATTCGGTTTTCTCCAGGAGTCGTAGGACCTACTTTTTCCACTCGGACCGTGACATCCCCTACTCTACATCAGGATGCCGAGCGCTCTCCTTTGCGGTTGACCACGCCTTCACTCAAGGATCAGCTCGACACCCTATCTCAGGTATGTCCACTGCACCCAAGCACTCCGGCCCCTGCCCGGATTTCCAGTCTCGTTACATGATGGCCGAGCCTGAAGCGGGCCAAACATGTTTCTGTGGGTACCTGTCGCAGGTTCCTGGGCCTCATGGCTGCAGCTTCCCCGGTGCTTCCCTTGGGGCTGCTTCATATGAGGCCCTTCCTCTGGTGGATGAAGCTCTTGGGCGTCCAACCTACAGGATCGGCTCTTCGCCTACTGAAGGTGTCACGCGGTTGTTCCCGCGCCCTGTCAGTATGGCGAGACCCTCTCTTTCTCCAGAAAGGGGTCAACATGGGGGCCGTTTTCCGTCGCCAAATGATTGCGACGGACGCCTCTTTGACCGGCTGGGGCGCGGTTTTCAAGGGCAGACCAGCATACAGAGTCTGGGAGGGGGCCTAGAGCTGAGAGCAGTCTCCCTGGCCCTTTGGCACTTTCTCC
Source organism: Paracanthobrama guichenoti (assembly GCA_018749465.1). NCBI lineage: Eukaryota > Metazoa > Chordata > Actinopteri > Cypriniformes > Gobionidae > Paracanthobrama > Paracanthobrama guichenoti. The sequence goes on along the minus strand of CM031952.1, from coordinate 2,951,991 downwards.
CCTTTCTCAGGGGACACCACGTCATCGTCAGGACGGACATGGCGGTGGTGTCTCATGTGAATCGCCAAGGGGGCTCACGGTAACGCGCACGCCACCGCCTCATGTGGGCTCAGGACAAACCCCTGTCCCTGAGAGCAGTCCATGTACCTGGGATCTTGAACCTCGCAGCATATTTTCTGTCGAGGCAGAAGCTCAGGTCAGGGGAATGGATGTTGAACCCTCAAACAGTATCCCAGATTTGGGAAGTGTTTGGCAGAGCGGAGGTGGACCTCTTTGTCTCAAAAGAGTCGTCCCATTGCCAGCTCTGGTTCTCCCTGAGCTCCCCAGCACCGTTGGAGATAGATGCGTTCGCGCACCCATGGCCCAGACTGAAGCTCTATGCGTTCCCGCCCTGTGGGTATGGCCCATCAAGGGCAATTAGCTTTGAGCGCCGGTCTTTCTGCCGATGTTCAGGAGACCATTGCGAGCGCAAGAGTCCCTTCCACTAGGAGACTCTACTCCTCCAAGTGGAAGGTTTTCGAGTCATGGTGCTTGACCCATGCGGTGGACCCAGTTAACTGCCTGGTGGGTTCAGTACTGGAGTTCCTGCAGAAGAAGTTTGCCGCTGGAGCAGCAGCTACCACCCTTAGGGTTTACGTCGCTGCCATTGCTACTCATAGGGAGTCCAGCACGCTCCCCTGGTATTCCATCTTGGGACCTTTCAGTTCCCTTTGAGCCCCTGGAGTCAGCTCCAGAGCGGATTCTGACTCTCAAGGTTGCTCTTTTGTTGGCCTTTACTTCTTTGAAGCGAGTGAGTGACCTACAAGCTCTCTTTGTTAACGAGGCATGTATGGATTTCACGCCTGGTCTGGTCAAGGTAACCCTGAGACCCAGGTCAGGTTATGTGCTGTCCACATCATTTCGTTCTCAAGTTATCACCCTTCACTCTTTCCACCCCCCTCCTTTCGCCTTGAAGAGGACAAAAAGCTTAATTTGCTCTGCTCTGTCCGAGCGTTGAAGTCTTATGTAGATCGTTCTGGTGGTTGGAGGAAATCGAACCAGCTCTTGGTATGTTTCGGTGTCGGCCGCCGCGGGCTTGCCGCATCAAAACAGAGAATTTCCCATTGGGTGACAGAGGCTATTTCACTAGCATATGATGTGTGTGGTCTACCAGAAGTGTGGCTTCCTCTCAAGCTCTTTTTAGAGGGGCTCTTCTGGAGGACGTTTGTGTAGCGGCAGGCCTCCCCGCACACTTTTGTCAGATTCTATAGCTTGGATCTCGACATGGCTCCGGGTTTGCATGTTCTATCCGCTTGATCCGGCCATGTTTGTTATTTGGTATTCTTTGAGCCATATATGGCAGCGCTTAGCTTGGCGTGTGTGGTATATATTTCCCATTGCGTTATAGCTATGCAGCGTTGAGTGAAAGAGAACGTCTCAGGTTACTGGTGTAACCTATGTTCTCTGAATAGGAAAAAAAAAAAAAGGGAAAAAGTTTGCTGCCAAGCTCCTCGCGCTGCCGACAGGCCCCCTTTTCGGCAGAGAAATCTGAGGAGTGGATGGCGCGCGCGCCAGTATAATATGACGACATAAGAGCGTCGGGGCGGCGTCTGCGCCATCAGCCAATGAATTGGCGTGATTCTATAAGGGCTTCAGGCACACCCAGAGGGCGTTCCAATTGTGTCATAGCTACGCAGCATCTCGTTCCCTATTCAGAGAACATAGGTTACACCAGTAACCTGAGCCGTTATGGAATTCAAGCTGATTCGTCAAATCATTTGATAAACTCGTGAACAAATTTTATGTAGCGGTTACGAAAATACAAATAAGGCTATATCTCCGCAACGCTTTATCGTATTCAAACCAAACTTGGTAATGTCATCACAAACATGACATGAGGCAACATGCAGTGTTTCGGCACAGTGCCACCTACTGGTTACATTACACCTACATTATAAAAAAATAGCTATTTTTGCTTATAACTTCTGAACCATTTGTCCAAAAATCATAAAAGTGGTATCGTTTGATGTGGGACATCATGCCGAGTAGACTGATATCCAATTTTACCATATCGGCCATTTTGGCTGTCGGCCATTTTGAATGATGTGCTAAAATGCTGCATTTTATGAATGCATGAACGGATTGTTACGAAACTCGGTATGGGTCATGAAGGAGCCTGAGAAGTTTCGAAACTTCTAGTGAAGTTGTTTTTCAACTGCTTATAACTTTGGGTGTGGTTGACTTATTTTCACGAGAGTCATCTCCTTGGACTCCTGAATCGTTGCCGAGTCCAACTTGCCAGGTTTCGACATGTGGTTTGTGCAGCGTTGTAATTTAGCGCTTAAACGTTAGCTGATATCTTCGAAACCATTAGTCTGATCGAGACGAAACCAGCGTCAGAAGTTCAAAATCATAGGTCGATAGCTATATACTAATGCCCAAATGTCAAAATATTGATCGAAAGGGGTAGTAAAATCCAATCAAAGTCAGATGTCAGTCATTTTTTTATGTGTTTTTTCATATAAATGTCTATAACTCCAAAACAAAATGAGATATTTTCACCAAAATTGACACACGTATGTATGGGCTCACTTCGAGGACACAAAAAAATGGTGGGATTTTGCCTCTTGGTGGCACTATAAAAGAAAAAAAACATGAAATTCCCATTGACTACAATGCCGTATTATCATAAAATTCTAATGCTATACTTTATACAAATGCATTAGCATATTGTTACGAAAGTCTGTGTGTCTTCCACACCATGTGAAACAAAAATGTTTCAGGGCAGCGCCACCTTGTAGTCAAGGGTTATAACAAAATTGACAAAAATGCTAATAACTCTTGAATAAATTAGCCTATTATAATTAAACTGGTCATAATACTCACCTAAACGATTATTAGGAACACCTGTTCAATTTCTCAATGCAATTATCTAATCAACCAATCACATGGCAGTTGCTTCAATGCATTTAGGGGTGTGGTCCTGGTCAAGACAATCTCCTGAACGTCAGAATGGGAAAGAAAGGTGATTTAAGCAATTTTGAGCGTGGCATGGTTGTTGGTGCCAGACGGGCCGGTCTGAGTATTTCACAATCTGCTCAGTTACTGGGATTTTCACACACAACCATTTCTAGGGTTTACAAAGAATGGTGTGAAAAGGGAAAAACATCCAGTATGTGGCAGTCCTGTGGGCGAAAATGCCTTGTTGATGCTAGAGGTCAGAGGAGAATGGGCTGACTGATTCAAGCTGATAGAAGAGCAACTTTGACTGAAATAACCACTTGTTACAACTGAGGTATGCAGCAAAGCATTTGTGAAGCCACGACACGCACAACCTTGAGGCGGATGGGCTACAACAGCAGAAGACCCCACCGGGTACCACTCATCTCCACTACAAATAGGAAAAAGAGGCTACAATTTGCACGAGCTCACTAAAATTGGACAGTTGAAGACTGGAAAAATGTTGCCTGGTCTGATGAGTCTCGATTTCTGTTGAGACATTCAGATGGTAGAGTCAGAATTTGGCATAAACAGAATGAGAACATGGATCCATCATGCCTTGTTACCACTGTACAGGCTGGTGGTGGTGGTGTAATGGTGTGGGGGATGTTTTCTTGGCACACTTTAGGCCCCTTAGTGCCAATTGGGCATTGTTTAAATGCCACGGCCTACCTGAGCATTGTTTCTGACCATATCCATCCCTTTATGACCACCATGTACCCATTCTCTGATGGCTACTTCCAGCAGGATAATGTACCATGTCACAAAGCTCAAATCATTTCAAATTGGTTTCTTGAACATGACAATGAGTTCACTGTACTAAAATGGCCCCCACAGTCACCAGATCTCAACCCAATAGAGCATCTTTGGGATGTGGTGGAACGGGAGCTTTTTGTGGGATGTGCATCCCACAAATCTCCATCAACTGCAAGATGCTATCCTATCAATATGGGCCAACATTTCTAAAGAATGCTTTCAGCACCTTGTTGAATCAATGCCACATATAATTAAGGCAGTTCTGAAGCGCAGTAAATGGGGTCAAAGCGCAGTATTAGTATGGTGTTCCTAATAATCCTTTAGGTGAGTGTGTGTATATATATATATACATATATATATATATATATATATGTCTGAAGTTATGGCTAACATTCTCACACAACACAATCTCAGACTCACTCGCACCATACACAACCTACCCGATCCCACCCCCTCCAACCGTCTGCCTGTCTTTATCTATCTCCTCTCCCACTCCATACAAAAAATCCCATCACGGGACCACGTGTACTGTGTCATGTTTATGTTTATGCTTTGTTGTGTTTTGCTATGTAATGCTTGCTAAACTGCATTCTTGTATTTCTGGAGAGCGTGTGGCGGTGCCTGACTAATCGGCTGCGGCCCGGAGGCTTGCTCCAAACTTCATTTCGTTATACTGTACTTGTACATGTGTAATGACAAATAAATAACTTGTAAACTTGTATCCTATTTCTATTATAATTTCCTCCTTGTATTTTTAACTGTGAATTTGCACTGCCCATGGAGCGGACCCGTTTACATTTCACTGCCGGTTGTATATTCTGTATATAACTGTGTATGTGACAAATAAAACTCTTGAATCTGAGAGGATTTTCAGTCAGGATTTAGACCGTATCATAGTACTGAGACTGCTCTCATCAGAGTTACAAATTATTTACTCTTATCATCCGATCGTGGTTGTATCTCTCTATTAGTGACTGAGCCTGGTTTCTCCCAAGGTTTTTTTTCTCCATTCTGGCCCTGAAGGAGTTTTGGTTCCTTGCCACCATCGCCTTTGGCTTGCTCAGTTGGGGACACTTAAACGTACTTTTTTTTTTTTGCACCTGATTACAATTTCTACAAAATCACACGATTTATATTGTTTGCACAAAATACAGCTACCCAGTTAGCCTGCTGTCTTATACACAAAAGTTGCACATACCCTATATATTCAGAACAATCTCTAATGTTATTTAATAAGTGTTAAATGCCCAGATATTTAATTTAATAATTATGTAATGTGTTCTGTTGTTTTTAGTACAAACCCGACTCCAAAAAAGTTGGGACAGTACAAATTATGAATAAAAAAGGAATGCAATAAAATGTACAAATCTCATAAACTTATATTTTATTCACAATAGAATATAGATAACATTTCAAAATGTCTCACTTTCAACATTTGATATGTCATGCCAAATATTGGCTCATTTTGGATTTCATGAGAACTACACATTCCAAAAAAGTTGGGACAGGAAGCAATAAGAGGCCGGAAAAGTTAAATGTACATAAGGAACAGCTGGAGGACCAATTTGCAACTTATTAGGTCAACTGGCAACATGATTGGGTATAAAAAGAGCCTCTCAGAGTGGCAGTGTCTCTCAGAAGTCAAGATGGGCAGAGGATCACCAATTCCCCCCAATGCTGCACAGAAAAATAGTGGAGCAATATTAGAAAGGAGTTTCTCAGAGAAAAATTGTTTTCATCTATAAAATATAAAATTATCAAATATAAAAGTTATCATCTACAATGCATAATATCATCCAAAGATTTTTAGAATCTGGAACAATCTCTGTGCGTAAGGGTCAAGGCTGGAAAACCATACTGGATGCCCGTGATCTTTGGGCCGTTAGACGGCACTGCATCACATACAGGAATGCTACTGTAATGGAAAAATCACAACATGGGCTCAGGAATACTTCCAGAAAACACTGTTGGTGAACACAATCCACCGTGCCACTCGCCGTTGCCGGCTAAAACTCTATAGGTCAAAAAAGAAGCCACATTTAAACATGATCCAGAAGCGCAGGACTTTTCTCTGGGCCAAGGCTCATTTAAAATGAACTGTGGCAAAGTGGAAAACTGTTCTGTGGTCAGACGAATCAAAATTTGAAGTTCTTTTTGGAAAACTGGGACGCCATGTCAGCGGACTAAAGAGGACGAGGACAACCCAAGTTGTTAGCGCTCAGTTCAGACGCCTGCATCTCTGATGGTGTTGCATGAGTGCGTGTGGCATGGGCAGCTTACACATCTGGAAAGGCACCATCAATGCTGAAAGGTATATCCAAGTTCTAGAACAACATATGCTCCCATCCAGACGTCGTCTCTTTCAGGGACGACCTTGCATTTTCCAACATGTCAATGCCAGACCACATACTGCATCAATTACAACATCATGGCTGCATAGAAGGATCCAGGTACTGAAATGGCCAGCCTGCAGTCCAGATCTTTCACCCATAGAAAACATTTGGCACATCATAAAGAGGAAGATGCGACAAAGAAGACCTAAGACAGTTGAACAACTAGAAGACTGTATTAGACAAGAATGGGACAACATTCCTATTCCTAAACTTGAGCAACTTTTCTCCTCAGTCCCCAGACGTTTACAGACTGTTATAAAAAAGAAGAGGGGATGCCACAGTGGGAAACATGGCCTTGTCCCAACTTTTTTGAGATGTGTTGATGCCATGAAATTTAAAAATTAACTTATTTTTCCCTAAAAATTATACATTTTCACGGTTTAAACATTTGATATGTCATCTATGTTGTATTCTGAATAAAATATTGAAATTTGAAAATTCCACATTGCATTCTGTTTTTATTTCACAATTTGTACAGTGTCCCAACTTTTTTGGAATTTGGTTTGTTGTTGTAGTAGTAGCAGTACTCTAGTAGTAGATCAGGCATTAAAAACCGCTACCACCACCTAACTGAGATTTCGAACACACTTGGCTATTGGCTTGCTCAGTTGGGGACACTAAATTTGCAACTAAATTACTGATCTGCCCGCATTGACACTATATGATAATTGAAATTAGCTGAATAACATCACCGTTTTCAGTGCAGCAGTACAGCTGAATCAAATTATGTTGCATTATTTTCCTGTTAACACTGTGACGTTGCTTTGAAACAACTGGCATTGTAAAAAGCGCTATATAAATAATAATAGTCTTGACTATGCAGTCAGGCAATTACCGTTCTCCTGGCAACTGCCAAACCCAGACTCATCCATCGGGTTGCCAGACAGAGAAGAGTGATTCGTCACTCCAGAGAACACATCTCCACTGCTCTAGAGTCCAGGGCGGTGTGCTTTACACCACTGCATCTGATGCTTTGCATTGCACTTGGCACTTGGATGCAGCTGCTCTGCCATGGAAACCCATCCCATGAAGCTCTCTACGCACTGTTCTTGAGCTAATCTGGAGGGCACATAAAATTTGGAGGTCTGTAGCCATTGACTCTGCAGAAAGTTGGCGACTTCTGCGTACTGTATGCCTCAGCATGCGCTGACCCCGCTCTGTGATTTTATGTGGCCTACCAATTTGTGGCTGTGTTGCTGTCGTTCCCAATTGCTTCCACTTTGTTATAATACCACTAACAGTTGACCGTGGAATATTTAGTAGTGAGAATTCTGCGAATGGACTTATTGCCACAGGTGGCAACCTATCACGGACCACGCTTGAATTCACTGAGCTCCTGAGAGCGACCTGTAAGAATGTGAAAACTAGCAATAAAGGAAATTAGCATCTAAACTCACTCATGCATTTAGCATCCCCATCCGAGACAACTCGCTGAGTGAATCATCTAAGAATTTAATTTAAATTCCTTTCTTTTCACTGCCTCTTCCCCCAGCCCTCCTCCAGAATTCACCATCAAAATCTATATGGTTTAATGTGAATTCTCATAATACAATATTATACATGTTTAATATAGTTTAAAATGTCTCACTGCGATTGGTACAAAGATCTCATCCCCACAGAAGTAAACAAGAATATAATAAAGGTTTTAAGAAGTTTAGAGACATTTTGCTAACTACGGTGAGTGTGGCTTTCAGCCATTTGGTTTTCTAACAATATAGGCACATGGGAGAGTGATTCAATTTAAAATTCCCATTGTTAACACGTTTACATTTGAAAGAGATCTTGGTCTGACATTTAAGGAGATGTTTCAGAAAGGGTCAGGGCTTGAATTTTTATATTGGTCAGTTTATTGGTAAGTGTCAGGTGTAAGGTGCTCAGCGTTATGTAAATAGAGTCAGGTATCCATATTTTATTCTTCAGAGTATTTGATGTTATGTACGGACTATCTTTGAATTGATGTACATTTACATTTACGCATTTGGCAGACGCTTTTATCCAAAGTGACTTACATTGCATTCAAGGTACACATTTTTACATTTTGTCAGTTCTTGCTTTCCCTGGGACTCGAACCCATGACCTTGGTGTTGCTAGCGCCACGCTCTTATTGTTTGAGCTACAGGAAAGTATTATGTAATCGCCATTATACATTTACCTGACTGTTAATAAATTGTTACATTTTGATCTATTCTGATTTACTCTGGAATTATTAATCTCTAGTAGATTATGAACGGGTATAATTTCAACCAAGGATTAAACAGAATCATTAAATGGTAACTATTAAATATAAATGACCAAATAACCAATTGACATTTTAACCTAAATTCGAAATTGATAAAATGGAGTCAGATAAAGATAAATTGGAATTAAATCCTTTTGCCTAGCTGAAAGCAACGAGCGGATTCTGCAAGTGGCCTTAAAATGGCCGACTCCCTGATCAGTGCCCTGACTACTGAACTAGGGAGCTGATTGAGACGCACCCTAAAAGAACCCATGTCACACCCCTCCTGATCTCACACCACTAGCTCCCAGTTGTGGCCAGACTCAAGTTTAAAGTTCTAACGCTGGGTTTCAGGACTACCACTGGAACAGCTCCCCCCTACCTCAACCCACTACTACAAATGCATGCTCTCTCCCGCTAGCTCAGGTCACTGAATGAGCGACGTCTTGTTTACTCACAGCAAGGCAAAAAGTCACTCTACAAAACCTTCACTCTCTCTGTTCCTCTCTGGTGGAATGAGCTACCAACCTCCACTCGAACTGCGGAGTTCACATAATTTAAGAAGCAGCTGAAGATGCAGCTCTTCTGCAAGCACTTCACACTCTTAACCCCCAGGAGTCGGCCGTCGCGATAGACTCACTTTTTTTCTTATCAGTGCCAAAGAGACTCAAATAACTGTCGTTTTTTTATTAAGTGTTATACGTCATTATAATCTGTTAAATTTCTATTATTTTTTGTGTACAGTCACAGTAAAAACAAATTGCTGTGCTTCTTGCAAAATAAAGAAAACAAACATGATATGCGATCCGCAACCTCTGTCAAAGACGTTCATTCAGATAGTCTTCAGAAAAGTACCTCTAACTTAGTAAATATTTGTCTCTCAAACATGACATATGTCTAAAGAAATGTTGAAATGTCAGGTTTTAAATAATGTAAATCAAACAGAATATTTGATTTTGATTTATGTCATCTGTTTGAAAAGGGAGAGATGTCAGTCGTTCACGAGCATCTAATTATCTTCTCATTACCCGCTAATGCACCACGCCCACGGAGTGCGCATTTTGAGATTCAAATCTGACACGATCCATGACAGTAGAGCCGACGCCCACATCAACTTAAACACATCAACATTTTACATCAGTTTGAGACGTGGTGAGGAATAATTCTGGAATATTTTATCTCAGAAAAAGCTGTTTATTTCTAAGAGCAACAGATCCAGGCGAGGATTGTGAGGTAAGTTTATTCTGTTAGTGCAGAATAAAAAAACAGCTCAGACTCCTAGGGGTTAAACCAATGCACTTACACACAAAAAAAAAAGTCAGCATTTCTTTTCTCTAACTGGTTTCCTAATCTAGTTGTCTAATAAACTTGGCATTGTATACTAGAACAATTGTTGGCTCTTTCAAATTGTTGGCTCTTGTTGGCAAATTCACTCTACCAGAACGTGGCGCTTACAGAATAACAGAGCAATATAGAGTTTCCTTGGTTACCTCTGTAAACAAAGCAATGCCAGCACTGCGCTTCTATATAAACACTACTTTAATAGGCCTCATACAGAAGTAAGATTAAAAGAAAATGTCATCGAAACTTTTGTGAAGTAAATCAGTTCCCTTCAGAAAATGCAAACTGTGGAAGAATTATGTTTTAAAAAAAAAAAAAAAATTAGTTTGAACTATCCACACCTTTTCACTGCGTTATTATTGTACTTGGAGAAGCAGCCGCTGCTGATCTTTACACGGCTGCACCTCTCATAGCTGGTTTGAGCAAGCTTGCGGCTCGCATCTTTTGCGTCACAAACATTTTATTGATTTATGTGATCGGCAAGCTGAGAGACCACGTACAGAATCTTCAACATTTTCGGATACGTGGTCGTTCATTTGGAGCATTCCTAGAAACTATAAGAAAAAGTTTTTCATATCCATGTTTGACCTCAAAGCACATAAATTCTTGCGCCCCCCAGGTTGGGAACCACTGGTTTAGAACACAACCTGGCAAGGGGAACAATGAAAGACGATGTAATTTCCCATTTATCTTCACTGGGAATGTTACAGTGACAGTGGAGCACAATGTCCATCACCCCATTAGCTATTCATATAACAAGAATCTCTTGTTTATTGCAGTTCATTTACTTGCTATTAAATTTTGCCATCTCTTCGCTGGACCCAGCAAGTAACATGAACTTATAGTTTCTAGGAATGCTCCAAATGATCGATCACGTATTCGAAAATGTTGAAGATTCTATACGTGGTCTCTCAGCTTGCCGACTGTATTAAACATCTCTTACCAATAAAATAAGCTTGTTTATTAAAATATTTTTCATGCATTACAAATGTGTAATGTCACAACAAAAAGACTTTAATTATTCAACTTACATTTGTAAACTTTGAGCAACTTTACCCCTTCACGGAGGCCATTACCATTTAATTTACACTGTTGTTTTAAAACATGACACTGCATTCTTAAAGCTAAACCTTGACTAACTGGGGCCCAGGTCAAGAAGCAGACAGACTGGCTTACCCGACCGTCTGCTAGCTGTCTCCCGTTACAGAAGTCAGATAAATCCCAACACATAGAGACTCTTTCACCTAGATATTATCACATAGAGACTGTGTCTGTTCCCCGAATTAGTAAATACAAAAAAACATCAAGACCATTCAACAGTAAAAACTTAATTGATGTCAAACGAATAAACAACAGATATAATACAGATGATCAAATGATAAAGCTCGGGTTGCTGAATATTCGATCCCTTTCCCAAAAGCACTTATTGTTAATGATATAATTACAGATAATAATCTAGATTTGCTGTGTTTGACAGAAACCTGGCTAAAACCTGACGACTACATTACTTTAAATGAGTCCACCCCCAAGATTATTGTTATAAACACGAGCCGCGTCTGAAAGGTAAAGGGGAGGGGTTGCTGTAATTTATAATAATATCTTCAGTATTACTCAGAAGTCTAGTTTCAAATATAATTCTTTTGAAGTTTTGGTGCTTTATGTAGCATTATGTAGTGTAATTGATAAATCCCGTTTGACATTTGTGTTGGTTACTGTATACAGGCCACCAGGGCACAATACAGACTTTATCAAAGAATTTGTTGACTTTCTATCCGAGTTAGTACTGGCTGCAGATAAAGTACTAATTGTTGGTGATTTTAATATCCATGTAGATAATGAAAAAGACGCATTGGGATTAGCATTTAGAGACATTCTAAACTCTATTGGAGTAAGGCAACATGTGTCAGGACCCACTCATCGCCTTAATCATACGTTAGACCTAATATTGTCACATGGAATAAATGTTGATACCGTTGAAATTCTGCAGCAGAGCGACGACATCTCAGATCATTACCTAGTATCATGTATACTTAATTTAGCTAAGGCTGCAAAGCCGTCCCCTCGCTTCAAATATGGCAGAACTATCACTGCCGCCACTAAAAATTGCTTTTAAATAATCTTCCTCATCAGTTTCATCTCCTCAGCATCCCAGATAGCCTAGAGGAACTCGATTTTGCAACAGAAACTATTGACTCTCTTTTTCCAGCACTTTAGACACAGTTGCTCCCGGCGCTTAAAGAAGATTAAAGAAAATAGTCCAACGCCGTGGTACAATTAGCACACCCGGGCCCTTAAAACAGTAGCCAGAAAAATGGAGCGCAGCTGGAAGAAAACAAAATTAGAGATTTTTCGTAATTCATGGAAAGAGAGCATGATCGCATACAGAAAGGCCGTAAAAACTGCTAGATCTGCTTATTTCTCGACTCTCTTAGAAGAAAACAAACACAACCCTAGGTATTTATTTGATACAGTGGCTAAGTTAACCAAAAATAAAGCTTATACTTCTGATGGTTGTAAACAGCACAGCAGTAATGACTTTATGAACTTCTTTACGTGTAAGATCAATAATATTAGGAAGAAAATTATAACCATGCAGCCGTCTACTATAGTGTCACATGAGACAGAGCATTGTTGTGTCACTGAGAAAAAATTACATTCATTCACTGCTATAGGAGAGGAAGAATTGGCTAAACTTGTTAAATCATCTAAAAATCAACAACATGTATGCTCGACCCTATACCGACTAGGCTATTAAAAGAGATGCTACCAGAGGTCATAGATCCTCTTCTTAATATCATTAACTCATCTTTGTTATTAGGATATGTACCGAAAACGTTTAAGTTGGCTATTATCAAACCACTTATTAAAAAACCTCAACTTGATCCTACAGAATTAGTCAATTATAGGCCGATCTCAAATCTACCCTTCCTGTCAAAAATACTGGAAAAGGCAGTGTCTTCACAATTATGTTCCTTTTTAGAAAGAAATGGTATCTGTGAGGATTTCCAGTCAGGATTTAGACCGTATCATAGTACTGAGACTGCTCTCATCAGAGTTACAAATGATTTACTCTTATCATCCGATCGTGGTTGTATTTCTCTATTAGTGTTACTCGATCTTAGCGCTGCATTCGATACTATCGACCACAACATTCTTTTGAATAGACTCGAAAATTATGTTGGCATTAGTGGAACTGCATTGGCATGGCTTAAATCATACTTATCTGACCGTTATCAGTTTGTAGCAGTAAATGAAGAGATGTCACACCGATCACAAGTTCAGTATGGAGTACCGCAGGGCTCGGTGCTAGGACCGTTGCTCTTCACCCTGTACATGCTACCACTGGGAGATATCATTAGGAAGCATGGCATTAGTTTTCACTGTTATGCTGACGATACTCAGCTCTATATTTCTTCACGCCCTGATGAAACTTACCAATTCACAAGATTAACGGAATGCATAGCTGATATAAAACATTGGATGTCTAGTAATTTCCTGCAACTTAATTCAGAAAAAACTGAATTTTTAATTATTGGACAAAAAAACTCTGCAAGTAGTAACCTAGAATACTGTCTAACACTCGATGGCTGCTCTGTCAAGTCCTCGTCGTCAGTTAGGAACCTGGGTGTGCTCTTTGATACCAATCTTTCATTTGAAAGCCACGTTTCTAACATCTGTAAAACTGTATTCTACCATCTTAAAAATATATCTAAATTACGGCACATCCTTTCGATGCAAAATGCTGAACAGTTAATTCATGCGTTCATGACCTCAAGGCTAGATTACTGTAATGCTTTACTGGGTGGTTGCCCTGCTCACTTAATAAACAAACTCCAGCTGGTCCAAAACGCAGCAGCTCGAGCTCTTACTAGAACAAGGAAGTATGACCATATTAGCCCGGTTCTGTCAACACTTCATTGGCTCCCTATTAAACATCGAATAAATTTTAAAATCTTGCTTATTACTTACAAAGCACTAAATGGTTTAGCTCCCCAGTACTTGAGCGAACTCTTAACGCATTATACTCCATCACGTCTATTGCGGTCTCAAAACTCTGGCCAGTTGATAATACCTAGAATATCAAAATCAACTGCAGGCGGTCGATCCTTTTCCTATTTAGCGCCTAAACTTTGGAACAGTCTTCCTAGCATTGTTCGGGAAGCAGACACACTCTGTCAGTTTAAATCTAGACTAAAAACGCATCTCTTTACTATGGCTTACACATAAAACATTATCAATTTCTATTACTCAAATCAGTAAATGATTGTCAGGCTGCATTAACTAGGTCAGCGGAACGGGAACACTTCCCATGACACCTGATGTACTCGTTACATCATAAGAAAAATGGCATCTACGCTAATGTTAGTCTCTCTGTTTATACCGAGGTTTACTGCAGTCAGCCAGATCCAGGCCGTATCCAGATCAGATGGTGGACCAGCGCCTGGACATGACCAACGCATCCCTGAAGTGTCTGCAGAGAACATGTCAAATAAACTCCCCCCGTAAATGCTGCATCGACACGACATCCTCATTAAACCCGTCTTCGGCGTGACTACTCCAATCTCTCGAATAATCTAACAAATATCAATTTGCCTAATATGAATTAAGACCTGCTATGTTGCCAGAATTATAATCATACACTGTTTGATCGTCGGCCAGAGGAGAACTGGCACTCCGACTGAGCCTGGTTTCTCCCAAGGTTTTTTTTCTCCATTCTGACCCTGAAGGAGTTTTGGTTCCTTGCCACCGTTGCCTCTGGCTTTTGGCTTGCTCAGTTGGGGACACCTAAATTTCTTCTATATTACCGATCTGCCCGCATTGACGCTATATGATACTTGAAATTAGCTGGATAACATCACCGTTTCACCAGAACGGCTGTACAAATTCTGTTGCATTATTTTACTTTTAACAATGTGAAGCTGCTTTGAAACAATTGGACTTGTTAAAAGCGCTATATAAATAAAGGTGATTTGATTTGATTCCTGCAGTGCACTTCAAGAGCACAAAAATGCAGTTGGAATTTGTCCCATATGCGATGCTAAAAAACCACTGTCCTTAATAAGAGCATTTGCTAAAGACTTACGTAAGCTAAATATTGTTAAAGGGCATCCTGAATAAGAAGTGCTGACCTAGAAGGAACATCATGTAGCATAGTAACTGTCAGAAGAAATCCTTTTTCTTGTGTAATTATGACAATCATACTGCTACTATTCACAGTGCATAAAATGTGTTACCTTTCCCCCACACACAAGAGTGCCGCCCTGCTGCTTTGCTTGCTCTATGGCAGCCAGATACTGTTGAACAGCCTGTTTGGTGTGCAGAGGTCCGTAAAGAGTGTTTGCTGTTACCAAATGCAGAAGAATTAATGCATGGTTGCATTTCAAACAGACATATAACACATTGGATCTTTATTCACTATATGTGCATAGTAAGGAAAGTAAAGGTTGTGCAGAATGTTCAGAGTTTTATGGCAATTACCTATGGAGCCAGATCAGCCTAAAAAAAATACATTTACAATCCCCAAATGCATCTTACCTAAATAAATTTAAAATCTTTACACAAATATGTATACATCAAGTTCTTTAATTCTTTTCCATCACACATTTATGAATGATGTTATATGCATTTATGGATTGTTGAATCTGCATTTGCAAATCTTCACACGTGCGTGGACTACTTTGAATTTGTGTGCGGTATTTGAGACCTTACTGACAGGTTAAATATCTTTTTTGCCAGATGTTCTGTTTAGCCAGTCATGGTGAGCTTTTAATCCACCAATCAAACAGCTCCTTACTGAACAGACACTGCGCTTGTACTGTGCATTGTTCCATGATCAGTTCCTTTATTTAAAGACATTTTAATGAGTACTTTTTTTTTGCACCCGATTACAATTTCTACAAAATCACATGATTCGTTTGCACAAAATACAGCTACCCATTTAGCCTGCTGTCTTATACACCAAAGATGCACATACCCTGTATATTCAGAACAATCTGCAATGTTATTAAATAAGTGTTAAATGTCCAGATTTCATTTAATAACAACAATTATGTAATGTGTTCTGTTGTTTGTAGTAGTAGTTGTTAGTAGTAGTAGTAGTAGTAGTAGTAGTAGTAGCAGTAGCAGTAGCAGTAGCAGTATCAGGTTTGCAGTAACTTTTGATCAGGCATTAAAAACAGCTACCACCACCTAAGGGAGATTTCGAACACACAGCACTATTGGCTATTGGCTTGCTCAGCTGGGGACACTAAATTTTCAACTATATTACTGATCTGCCAGCACTGACGCTATATGATAATTGAAATTAGCTGGATGACATCTCCGTTTCCCCAGAGCAGCTGTACAGCTGAATCAAATTCTGTTCCTGCTTAACACAGTGAAGCTGCTTTGAAACAACTGGCATTGTAAAAAGCGCTTTATAAATAAAGGTGACTTGACAGCAGAGAGATTTCAGTATAGAGGATGAAAACCAGACTCAACGAGTAAGTCGTTTTTTTATCTGATGGCATTTTCTTATGATTAAAAGTTGTTTTAGTTAATGAAGTGTGGAGTTTGCAGTGTTACAAAGTTGTTAGTCCATACCAGTTTTCTTATATTATAACTGGTGTTTGTAGGAATACTTTAGTAAAATCACAGGATGAATGGACGATAATCAAAACAAAGATTTTGATGATTAACTATAGAGTAATTTTAAAAACGGTTTGTAGTCAGTGGGTTCTAAAGTTACCATCGCGACCAGCTAGGGATGCCAATCTGCTATTATGTTTTATGTTTTAAAAGAACATGTGTTCTTGTACATGTACCCCCCTCGTTAAAGTCACTACCTGATTGCCTAATCCTAACCCCTCCCCCACAACTAATCCTCTTTCTTCAGCGTTTATCCCACATAGTAGCAGGGCCGCTTTTCTGGATCGCTGGCGCCATTTGATGTGATCGTTGGCTTGATCGGGATGCAAACCGATAAGCTTGAGGTCGTTGTGCAGCGTGTCGAGCCATGAGATCTTCGACTTGAGACGGTAACTGGTCTTCCTATTGCATGTGAAGCTGGTCGTCGTGTACCACTTCAGCGAGGCAGCGTTTACTTGCGCAGTGACTTCATGGTTCAGACTTCCATCAACTACGATCGTTGAGCAAAGATATTTGATATTTCTTGGTTCTTGGTAGGTCAGTGCCATTGATTTTAATAGTATGTTGCTCGTTTGAGTCTGTCGTCATGTACTCTGTCTTTTTAACATTGAGAATTTTGCTCCATTCCTGGACTACTCCAATGCTGGCTTTCTCTTCAGCAGCAAGCATAACGTCAT